>VZTI01001914.1:778639-803458 GCA_013397865.1 Struthidea cinerea
CAGGGAACGGCATAGGGTATGGCACACAGGGCACGGCACACAGGGCACGGCACACAGGGAACGGCACACAGGGCACGGCACACAGGGTACGGCACACAGGGAACGGCATAGGGTATGGCACACAGGGCATGGCACACAGGGTATGGCACACAGGGCACGGCACACAGGGAACGGCACAGGGCACGGCACACAGGGCACGGCACAGGGCACGGCACACAGGGCACGGCACACAGCACGGCCGAGCGCCCGGGGCTGGGCAGTGGAGTGTCCTTGTTCCACCTGTACAGAGCCACTGTGGCAGGCACAGGGCAGCTGGGAGCACTGGGAATTCCAGCCGTGGCTTTTCCCGTGCGTGTTTCCTTTCAGACTGCAGCAGCCCCATCCACTCACCGTTGCTTCCCATGGACAGGTTCACAGGGCTTAGGTGATATCAAAACCCCATTGATTGTTTTGCTCCGTGTTTAAGGAATAAAAGTGGTGGAGCTTTCCCAGAAATCCTTTGAGCAGCGAGACACAGCTGTGGCTCGGGGCTGAGTGCAGAGCAAACGTAGGGGTTTATTTCTCTTCCCAACACAGCTCTGGATTTGCTCTGCAGAGGAAAATGATTGTGGATGTTATTTAATCAAAGGCAGGAGCTGATTCCTGACTATCCGACCTCCTGCTGCACTTGATAGCCGCCCTCCCACTGGCTCTAATCCAGGTATCCGTGTGGTGCCCCCAGCGCCCCGCTCCAGCTCCCTCACCTGCAGATCTACCTGTATCCCCCAGCCTGTGCCAGTGCCAGGGGCTGCAGGACCTGCTCCCACCTGGACTTCTCATCCACCAGGACGTGGTGCCCCCGGACATCCTGGGAGCTGCCAGGCATCCCCAGCCCAGGCTCCTCACAGGGGACTTCGGGGCTGGGATGATTTCACCCCAAACTCCTCATCCTTCCACCCTCACTGCCACCTCTCACCTTTCCCTCCCCACCAGGCACCAGGCTCAGAGGGGGGAATTTGGCATGAGGCCTGAAGGTTTATGTTCAAATCTGCAGGAAGAGGCTTGTTGCCCGTGAATATTCCGTAGGAGGAGATGGATTAGTGACTGAGACATATCTGAAGGGATTTGTGAGGAATTATTTATGGTGGTAACAAGTAAGCACTCATTTAGCTTATATTATACATTATCCAAACAAGGCGTTGAGCTCTGGAAGTTAAGGCAGTAATGCCACTCCAAATTAAATTCATCAGTGCCTTAATTAAGATCTATATTTAGTTGTTAATTACGGGGAGCGGAGCAGAGGGTGAGATGCTGCGCGGGGAGTGACGCTGCGAGCGAGGAGCGCGCGGTGGGATGGGGTTTGGGAGGGAAAAGTGAACCGGAAACCCCGGGAAGGGGCGAGCGGACACGGCTCCCCTCTCCCCACCTCATCAGCGGCTACAGCCGCCTTTGATCCCAGAAATCAAACCCCCATCTGATGGGTGACTGGATGTTACGCTAATCCGGGTTGATTGAGCTGAGATAATTACACTTCATCCAGGTTTCCTGGGAGTTTTGAATAAATATTGATGCGCAGCTGTCCCCCCCGCTCAGGTACCTGTGCTGGAGGGCTCTCAGCCTGCTCCGGGCTTGCCTTGGGCCGGTGGATGGGCTGGGAATGGGACCAGTGGTGGGACAGGGGACACCGGTATCCACCAGTGGCCCTCCTGGTACAGGAATCACATCCAAGCTCCCTTTCAAGGCATTGTGGGCTCATCGTGTCTTCTCCTTATCCAAAACAGCATAGCACCTGGCCCGGGGCCCTGCCCGTCCTCCCTGAGATGCGGAACCTTCACCAAGGTGTTTTCCAGAGCCGTCCCTGCCCAGGATGCTGAGGGAGAGGCACCAGGACCCTGGGTCTGCATCCCTGGGATGAGCGAGGGGCAGCTGGAGCCTGTGGCCAGGAGCCATCTGAGCTGCCTCGGGAGCAGGAGACAAGAGAAAACAAGGAAATCAAATTATACATTCCTGGGAAGCATTTATAAGCTGTGTGCATTCTTTAATCTTAATTAGAAATCTTAGCAGCTCCTGCCGGCTCTGTAATCAACGCTGGAGCGCGGCTGACCCCCATCGTGCTCACCTTGAGAGTCTGGAGCAGGTACTGGAGGAGGGAGCTGGGGATGGAGGGGCAGCCTGGGGGTGCAGAGCCGGGATCAGAGCGGAGCGGCGGGGAATGATGAATGTGCACGGAGCTCTAACTGAACATCCCGCACTGACAATTCCAGCAGCCCCTGATCACCGCCTTGCTTGGCTCAATAACATCCCTGATTGCAGTAAACGCGATTTCCTGGTGCCCCGTGAGAGCGGGCAGCTCGGGGGGCAGCACCGGGCGTTGACACGGGAGAAAACAGATGCCGGTGCCGCCGGAGAGCCTGGGCTTGTTGGAGAACTGGCGGCTGAATGGGTGTTCCCTGGCAAACACGCTGTCCTGTCCTCAGGCCCTCACCGCACACCGTCCTCCTCCGAGTCGTTAGCGGCGGTGCTCGCCGGCTCTTCACTAGCGTGAGGATCAACAGCCGCTCGTTTGCTCACCGCCGTCCAGCTCGAGCTGAGCAAACTTGGAGAGGGCTGGGCAAACAGGGAGCTGCTGCCCGGGTCCGCAGGGTCACTGCTGCGGGAGAGCTGAGCCAAGAACCCCGCATCCCGGCGGGACCTGGGCCGCGCAGGGCGCTGGGCTGTGGGTCCCCCTGCAGCACCACACAGCCCCCTCTGCACCCCTCCAGCTCAGCCCTGCAGGGAGTTCTGCTGCTTCCCGTTTGATTCTTACACCGGGATGATGCACAGGATGTTTGGGGGCGGGGGGGGGCAGGAGGGGCCGGCAGTGCCCCCGGACGGTGCCTGCAGCAGTGGTGGAGAAAGGAACGCAGTCCTGCCTCCCCCATCATCCAGGGGGCTCATATGTACCACCATTCCCATATTTTGGATGTCTTCCAGGGTATTTTGCTCTGCCAGCCCCTTCCCACTGTGAGCTGCGTGCTTCCCAGCCCAGCCCCTGTGCATATATTTATATATTTATATATTTATGCGTGTGTGTATGCAGCAGGCACATTCCCAGCGAACACAAACAAACAGAGCTCTCTGTATTTGTACACAGAGGAGGAAGCGCTTCCCGCCTGCCTGCACTTCCCCAGCTGGGGCTGGAGCTGGGTGGGAATGGAGCTGGGGCAGTCCCGGTCTGCTGGTCACCCCCAGTGGGGACTGGAATCAAAGAATCCCAGACTGGTTTGGGTTGGAAGGGCCCTTAAAGCCCATCCAGTGCCACCCCTGCCGTGGGCAGGGACACCTTCCACTGTCCCAGGCTGCTCCAAGCCCCGTCCAGCCTGGCCTTGGGCACTGCCAGGGATCCAGGGGCAGCCACAGCTTCTCTGGGCACCCTGTGCCAGGGCCTCACCACCCTCAAAGTAAAGACTTTTTTCCTAATATTTTTTCTCTGGGAGATCCCCCTGGGATGGGCTGCTCCGATGCCATCATGGTTCTGCCGGGCACTGGCTGCTGCTCCAAATTCCACCATTTCTTTCAAGCCCGGGAGTAAACAAAGCAGTGCTAATAAATGACAGGCACCATCCCGGCACTCCTCGTGTAATTGCAGTTGTTTAATAACCTCCTAGTGACTTAAGCAAGGCAGCCAAAAATCCTTCCCTCCGAGGGGACAGCGCCGGGGCGCCGCATCCTGCATTGCCGCTCGCAACTGCTAATGAGCAATAAAGGCCGAGTTTTAGCAATAATTAAAGCTCCCAAGGGCTCCCACGGCCTCGGTGCTGACTGCAGCCGCCCCGCACGAGGAAGGGAAGCAGTGCCACCCGTGCCACCCGTGTCATCCCTCCTGGGTCATGGCACGAGGTGCTGGCACGTCCATGGCTGCCAGAGCACTGTCCCCGTGACACCCTGCCCTGCCAGAGCCCGGCTCCCCCCCCGGTTTATTTTATCAAGAGCCCTCAGCACAGGCAGGACTCGCAGCTCTGATCTGCTCCATCGATCGGATCTCTTAGAAGTTCATGGACTAATTAAGTGCTGTCCCTCCCTCCCTGCCTGCCACGGCCGGAGCGCTGCGGGGAGGGTGAGCAGGACCCACACGGTGCCACCCTCCCTGGTGCGTGCAGTGCCCTGTGGCGTGGGGTGTCACCAGGACCCCCCCGGGCACGCCAAACTGTCCCCTCCAAACGGAGCGGGGGAAGGCGGGATGATTTGTTGACATCTCTGCTTCTGGTCACGATAAAAATAAATAAATAAGGGGGGAGAAAAATCCCTGTGAACATGAGTAATGGCCCAGGAATGAGCAACCCGAGATAAAACTGAATAATAACATGTCAAAAACTACACGATGTGGGTTTTTATTCCCCAGCGGAGTTTCCTTCCTGCTAATCCATCACTGTAGAAGATGCAAGATTACTGCTTTCACAAAAAACTCCGGGAGATAAATGTGAGTAAATTAGGGTTTATTATATTATTTAGGGCAATATAATTTCAAAAGTTCCTTTATTAAATTATTTATGCCCCTGGAGGTGGCTCAGCTGGGCAGTGGCCCTCCCTGGTGGCATCCCCCTGTGCCGGGTGGCCGCGGTGGTGGGCGAGGCGGGGACAGCGGCGGTGACAGCCATCGTGTCCCGCCAGCAGGAACGCCAGCCTGGAAGGATCCGTGGAGCACGGCCCCGCCTGGCTCCTGCTCTGCAGCCCCCGAGAGGTGACATCCCTGGGACACCGGCAAGGGGCAGCAGCCCCCCGGGGCCCCCCGGCACCACTGAACGCGCCACACGCGGACGTGCCCTCGTCCCGCTCCCACTCCCGCTGGCGCTTAAACAAGGACTCAGGCGCTTTTCTGGAAATTGCAGCAAAATTGCAGCCCCATCCATAATGAAAGGCTTGTCCTCCGGAGGGGAGGCTGGCAGGAGCCAGCCGTCCTGCTGCAAGACGGATGCAGCCTGTATTTAAATCCGGCGGCGGAGGCTCTCGCCCCTGTGCGGCCTCTCCATCAGCGCACGGAGAGGTCAGGGCTGGCAGGGAGTGAAGGAGCCCCCGGGACCGGACAGGTGAGGCAGGAAGGGACAGCTGAGTTTTGTCACGGCGGAGAGCGGAGGCTGCGGGCAGGAGTTCAATGGAGCAGCCCCTCTCCTCTCTGCCGGGACAGCTCTGTTCCCCCAGGCGAGCGGCGTCACCGAGCATCCCGGATGGCAGCGCCGCGCATCCCGCGGGAGCTGGGCAGCGCTGCAAGGCAGCAGGGCTCCCTCTGGCCCTGCGCATCCATCACCCACGATTCCCAGCCGGCTCCCAGGCGCTGTCAGAGGGAACGGGCACGGCTCAGCCAGGAGCAGCGAGCGGAGCTGCCAGGGAGGGATGGAGGGAGAAGCCCTGCACCGGCGAGACACGGAGCCCACCGTGCCAGCAGCCCCCCCGAGAGGCTGCTGTGCTTGCACGGCCACTCCCGGCAGGGCAGCACCGCGACGGGCTCGAGCACCCAGCACCAGCCCCGCGGCCACGCCCGCTCCAGTCCCTGCAGGCACCGGCACCGGAGCCGCGTTCCCGGCCGCGCCAGGCCCGCCGTGGGCTCCTCAGCGCCGGGAGCTGCCGTGGCATCCCTGCTCGTTAGCTCCCGGCCCCGCCAGCCGGCTAACGAGGCCGGAGCTGACAGAGGAGGATTACCCGCTCCCAGGAAGCCGGCGTGATTATGTTTACTCCAGAACCTGGGCCGATTTACTTGTCGGTGCGCATCATTAATCTTCTTCTACAATCCCTTCCCCATCTGCTCCCACTTTTTAATGAACTGCCACTTGCCACACTCAATAAAATCAGCGCTTTCCCGGGATCGCAGCAAGAGGGGAAGCAAGAGGCAAGACAGGGAGGGAGGCATGGAGATAAAGAGATGCACTTTGCTTTGGGAAGGTGTTTTCTCATCTACATGGGCAAACAGAGCGCAGCAGCTCTCCCTGAGACACTTTTGGCTGCCTTGCCCCGAGCCAGTCACAAATAACCACATCAGACTGCGCCGAACGCGAGCCGTACAATGCCGAGTGTCAGCCCAAGTTTGATCCCAGCTCTGCTGTTCTACACAATTATTTTCAGCGCATCAATACTGCAGGCGGCACCGAGATTGTAGTTTTCCAGCTTGCTGGCAGCTCTGGGGATTCATCCGATATCAGGCTATTACCTTCTGATTACTTTCCTTGGCAGCCAACCCGTTTGGAGCTGGCAAATAAACAATAGGGAAGAGTGTGATGGGGAGCTTAGCTTTCAAATTACACTTTTCAATCATTTGTCACACCAAAGGTATAATGAGTGTTTCATACAAAACTCAAAAGGCTGCGGGGCTGGTGGGGGGGCTTCACTTAATGTGGAGGCCGCCGGGCTTGGGTGGAGCTCAGAAACTTCATTTCCATTTCTCGGGATTTTTGTTTGTGGACGCAGCCAGCCCAGCTGGGCAGGACCTGTTGGAAAAGCTCTGTGCTGGGGGAAAGAGCCAGAAAGCCCAGGGCGGAGGAAGGACAGGACAGATGCCATCCCAACACAGTCCCTGGAGATGGCGAGGATCGCTGCACCTGCACTGATCCCTAAGCATTTTTTCCTTAACATTACTTGGGATCAGAGAATCTCATGTTAATGTGGATCTAACGTGGAAATCCATACGAGCCATTGGATACTAATTAAATGCCATCGTTCTATTGATATCCTCAGTGTTCATTGCTCGCTGCAATTAGCGCCGAGCCCTCACTGCCGGGGCACTGCCCCTCGCACGGAGCATCCCGTGCCCCCTCCCACCTCCCGCGCTGCACAAAGTTTCCTGCGGCAGACTCGGAGAAGAAGCTGCTTTGGGAGTCAGGAAGCTGCTGCCTTGCCCTCAGCATCCTCCCCCGAGCTGTTTCAGACCTGTCTCCTCCTCAGGCTCGCAGTCCCACTGCCCACATGTCAGACGAGAGCAAGGAATAGAAATCGCTCCTTAAAGTTCACAACCCGTCACTCTGGCTTTCAGAAATACAAGCAAAAATGGCAAAGCAGTAGGGGGAAAATCCATTTCTTTCGAGATGATCTTTCCCTGGAACATGTCCTGTTGATCTGCAGTCAGGGAAAGGCGAGTGTGTTTGTCTGAGATAGGGGAATCAGATCTGTCTGAACTCTCCTCTGCTCCAAACTCCCCCCTTCAAAAGAGCTTGTATGAAAAGCCTTGAGAGAGCAATCTCTCCTGTTCCAAGACCTTTCCTTTGGGAACGTGCCCCCGGAGGGAGGACCAGCCCTCCTGTCCCTCTCCTGTGCCAGTGGAAACAGCGGAATGCATCTGGCAATACCGCCGGCAGTGCGGGCAGGACCGGGCTCTCCCCGGCTGGTTTTGGGCTGGATGCTGTGACCCCAAAGGCACTGGGGGTGTTTAGGGCGGGATGCTGTGACCGCAAAAGCACGGGGGCCACACTAGGGACTGCAGTGACCTGTTGCATCCCGCCGTGCGGCTGAGCTGAGCACCTGGCAGGAGGCAGAAAGAGCCTTTATTCCTACAGGGATAAAAGGACTTCGCAGGGACATCCCTGGCTGCCGCAGCTCCTGGGGTACCAGCACAGCGGTGTGGGACAGAGACAGCCCACAGGGCCAACACTCACAGCACCCTCATCCCCGCAGTGTCACCAGCGGCGCGGTGCTGGGAGCCGGGCTGCCATCGAGGGGGGACACTGCAGCCGGGGACACCGCGGAGCCCTGCGGGTCTCACCAGAGCCCCTCGCTAATTGCAGCGGCGTGGGGCGAGCGGCTGCGCGGGGCTGCGGGTCCTGCGCCGGTGCAGCAGTGCCACCTCCCGTCCACGCCGCGGGGACAGCCCGGGGCTCGCCCACCCGCGCAGCCCCTCTGCGAGTGTCCCCCCCAGGGCTCTGCGTCCCTGCACCGCTGCCGGGGGTCCGCTGTGCCCGGGACATCCCCTCCAGCACGGGGGGCGGCCGGCACCCGGTCCCTGCGGGGTTTGGTGGCCGGTGCTGCTGCCCGCGGAAAGGGGACACTGCGACGCGGCTCCCCACTAGCAGGAGAAACTGGAGAAAAATAAACACTTCGTCGAAAAGAAAGGGAAAAACCAGCAGCGTGACCTATAAACATCTGCTCCTGTTCCCTCCAGTTATTGCAGAGAGAGAAGCCAGAGATATTTCAGGCTGCTCGTACATCTGGGAAGGGGTTTGGGGTTTGCTCGCTTCCCCCACCCCCAGTCACTCTCCAGGCTGTAAGAAGCGAAAAGCCCCGCAGAAAGGATTAGAGTTAAACCTCCCTGACATTATCTCGAGGCAGTGACCCTAAATGCTCGCCCTGAAGGGGTGTGCCGTGGGGGGACCTGCTGCGGGGGGATCTGGAAGGACTCCGAGCCCCTTTCTAGCCCTGGGGAGCCCCACTGTGGAGAGGGGACAGGCGCCGCAGGGCTCCTGTCCGGGGCTGAGCCTGCTCCTGCCCCAGCAGCTGCGACCGCAGCCAGCAATAAAGAAATAAATGCTGGATGTTCACGTTTGCTCTCCTGCTGCCTGGATTCCCACCAGGATGAGCAGCTCTCCGAAGGCAGCCCCCGTGGGAACCCATACCGCCTCGGGGGAGCAGCCCGGGGTCTCCCCGAGGGCCACCAGCTCAGCCAGGATGCCCTGGAGTGGTCCTGGATGCTCAGCCCTGAGTTCCGGGGAATTTCTCTGGAGAGAAGGTGCTGCAAAGTCCTGCCTTCCCTTTAGCCGGGTGTAAGCGATGCTCTCCAAGGGCGGATGCGGTGGCCGGATGCAGAAAGGTGCGGGAGAACTGGGAAAGGCAGTGAGGAACAAAACCCAACCGGTGAACAGCATCGGGAAATCCCGCTGGGAGCTCAGGAGAGGAGCGGGAAGCGGTTGGTGTAACCTTGGAGACGGAGACAAGGAGCCCGAGCGGAGGGAGCGCAGTGCCGGGGCGGGCGGCGGCTGAGCACCCGGAGGGGAACATCGCAGAAGGGCTCGGCAGGGAGGGGTGGGAGCCCCTTCCCAAAGCTGGACGGAGGGCCCGGGAATGGAGCCCGTGGAGGGCCCGGAGCGGCACAAAGCGGTTTTGCAGAGAACCCGTGTCAGGGAGGGGGAGCAGGAGGGTGAGGCAGGTGAGACAGCGGGAGAGAGAAGCGAGGTGGGAGGATAAAGGGAGAGAAGCGGGGAGGAGGTGGTGGTGCAGGAGCAAGAGAAAAGATCGGATAGGAAACAGGGAAGAGCACGGATAAAAGCTGTACCCAGGCCGCTCCGGCCGCCACACCACAGCCAGAACTGTCAGCGGTGTCCGTCTGGATAAATCCTGTCCTCCATCATCCAGAGGAAGCAATGGCTGCAGTTCCCTTGGGATTTGGGCTGGCTTCTGCTTCTCTTACTTCCCACCCACCCCATCCCACTCTCTCTTTGCTCTTTCCCTTTGGCACAAAGCTCCTTGCTCAAACCTCCAGATTCCCTCCTGCCCGGCCCCCAGCTGGGCATGAACTGGGCACAGCCACATGTCCCTTGCTCTTCCCTGGAGGGAGCAGGAGCCCAGGGAGCCCAGCCACTTCCCACCAGCCGGGCAAGGGACACCTCGGGTAACGCAGGGCATCAAACAGCTGCAATTAGCTCTGATCTTAATTACACACAATACTGATGAGCTCATCAATTTAATCTAATTAGTCTGCAGAGCTCAATTGCTTGTCCCTTTTTCTTAAATAATGCGCTATATAAGCTTATTATCCCTTTGGATACAACCTGTTCACTCTCAGGATCCAGCAGTCAGGCACGCCCAGCCCGGCCCCGTGCTCCTGTGGCACCCGTCACTGCCACCTCTGCGTCCCTCTGCTCCCCGAGGAGCGGAAGGTGCTTTCCCGAGGGGCTGCATCCCCACACCATCCAGGCTCTGGAAATCCCACCGGCTCTGGACAGTGGTTGTCACACCCAGGGATCCCAGCGAGGCCCCGGTGCCTCGGCCTCACTCCTGGAACCTGCCCTGGCCCTGGCCCTGAGCAGGGATCAATGAAATCCCCTAAAAGCTCGTAACTCGGAGGTAATTATAAGAAGCATCAATTACCCAGCGATGCAGGTTTCATGAATTCAATTAATTTGCATAGTGATCGATTGAGGCAGGGCCCCCGGGGCCCCGGGGAAGGGAGGACATTGTTCTGCACACCATTGATTCCACAATGTAAAACCAAAGCGCTCTCCCCTCATTCAGAGCTGCTCATTCAGCCATATTAACTTTCAGATCATTTATTTTTGTATGTCTTTCAACTCTGTTTGTTGCTATCACACAAATGCAGAGTATTACATTGTAGAGAATAATTGAATCAATACAGTCATGGTGCTCTGGGTCTCCCAGGCCCGCAGAGCGCGGGAGCTGGCGGGAGCCCGCGCGCAGCCGGGGAGGGCTTGTTTTAACCTTTCCAGTTATTAAAACACCCGTCTGGCTCTGGATTAACTTTCTGCACCGCGTGGTTGTTACTGTTTCGCCGGGATCGCACCGGGAGATGCCGGCGCCGGGAGGAATCATTGGAGAGGCTGCTCCCGCTCCCCGAGCATCCCGAGGCTCCATGTCGGGGTGCAGACCCAGCCAAGCCCTCCTTCCCCTCGCCGTCCTTCTCCATTGCAGGCGGCCACACGCAAATAAGGGCCTGGGAGAGAGGAAGAAGCCCCTTGAAATGAAAAGCCACCGCATAAAGGAAGAATCCTTCAGATTGAAATGGCTCTGAAAAGAGACGGGTTTTAATTCCGCCTCCCCTCCCACTGGGATATTAGACAGCTAAATAGCAGCGCGCCTGTTTCCTTCAGATAACCGGCTCCCAATGAGCACCGTAATTGTCCCCGGCCCCTCTCCGGTGCCGCGCGGAGCAGGTCATTTACCGCCCGGCACACGCAGCTAAACACAAATCCATTTTCCAAGGGAAATTTCTATTCTTATCTGGGCTCTGCAAGAGGGTCGCACGCGGCCCCTGTTAATTGAAGCTTTGATGTTTGTTGGAGGAGGCCTCTGATCAGCTCCGCCAAGGGCTGAGCCTCCACCGCGCGCCTGCGCCCGCCGTGCCAGGCACTGCCGGGACGGCCACACCGGGAAGGGAATCCTGATAAAGAAGGAGGCAGCATGTCCACTCCGCCTCGGCGATGAAGCTGAAATGCCCCAGGGCCACCTGCCCCCAGCCCCAGGCTGGTGGCCCAGGCACACCCGAGTGTCCGCCCAGGGCGCTTCCAGTGATCCGGTGTCTTCTGAGTGCTTTGGCTCGTTTGCTGCAATATCCTCCAGCAAATCAAGCATCCCCTTCTTGGGATGTTTTCAATCTGTTTTATGTTGATTTTAATTAAAGAATTTGAAACTGAACAAACAGTTCGTAGCAGGTGGCCATACGAGTGTGAAATAAGCAAACTGTTCTCTCTGCCACAAACCCCACCAGTAAATTCCTTCAAATTAATCCCAGCCTCTGAGAGGCTGCCGGCTCGGTCTGAAGCAACCCGGGCTCTGCCGTTCTCCAAATATTTGCCTTCATCCCACTGCCAGGAGCTGGGGAGCAGGGATGGACATAAACCATGTCCTCGGCAGGGATGCTGTCCACCCACCTACACTCCCTGAGGGCAGGAGGGTGGATTTCCCACTGGGAAAATACTGCACCATGGATTTGGGAGCGGCTCCTGGAGCCTGGCTGCACTCCAACGCCACCAGCATGAACCCTAGCCAACACAAATCCATCCTAATCCTCCTGCTCCTCCAGGGCAGCACGTTCTGCCCAAGCATCCTTGCTCTGCTCCAGGACCATCCTCGGCAGCCAGGAGCTCCTGCCGTGACCTTGATGGAACAGAGGGAAGGGCCCCTGCCCAGGTAACAGTCTCTGCATATTGATGGCCCCCAGGGGAGGCAGAGGCGGAGCACAGATGCCCACAAGCTTTTCTTCTTGCAAGGCTGTGCCGGAGATAGCGAGGGGAGAGAAAAAGCGAGGGAGAAGAAACGCGCACACACACACGCTCCCCTTCATCTCGCACTCCTGCCCTCGCTCAGAGGCCTTATCAGCATCTGTAAGAGATCACGTTTTGCCCTCTGGAAATGCCAGCGGAGAGGAGCTGCCAGCTCTGTTGATGTCCTGGGTTCCATTTCCTGCCCCTGGCCCAGAGGTACCCAGGGTGCAGGGGCACCTCGTGCCCTCAAACGATTTGCGTCTCCCCCCTGCTTCCCACCTCACCTGCCTTTCCCACTGCTCCAAGCACAGCCAGGGAATGAACAAATTCCCTGTCACCCACTGTCCCCCACCCCAGCTTTTGGTCCCAACACCATTTTGGGGAGAGAAGCAACTCTCACCTCACCCCAGCCAAGGAGCCACTGGGCAGGAGGCCACCAGCTCCCCACTCCTTTCCTGGCTCAGACTTGTGCATCAGTCCCTTTCCCCCTGCAATGCTCAGAGCATGCTGAACATCCCACCTTTCCTGTCTGCCCTCCACGGTGACCCAGAGCTGGGACTCCGGAGCCGCGCTCCCGGGAGCCCGTGTGCACCCACGCCAGCCGAGCTACCCGGATAATTACAAGATGTTCACTTCCCTGGGATTACCGACAGTTTTCCTTCCCTTCCCCTCAATAAATATGGATGCACAGCTGCTGCTAAACAGAACCAACAGCACTAAGGAGGGGCAGGCTGCAAGCCGCCGCTCCCTCCCTCCCGTGTGCTCCCGGCGCTGCCGCTGTCCCGGATTCAGGTGGGTTGGAGGCGAGGGGGTGGATCGGGATTTTTCTCCCCAGATGCCAGGCTCAGGTGTCTGTGAAGACAAAAGAATGCTAACAAACACCTGGGGAAGAAGATGGGATTTAATAGAAAATGAGGCAGCGCAGTTTCTCCTGCAGCCTCGCCCCAGAGCCTGGAAGGAAGCATCGAGATTAAAGAGTTGAACACTTCCCGTGAAGGCACCACGGGACTGCCACATCCCAACGCTTCCTCCCGGCCTTTAAAGGAAAGGATATGCTCTGCTCCATTTATTAATCTCCTAATCACTAAATTAATTTCCATCTCAGTTACAGCACGCTCGGAGTCTATTAGTAAATCCTGGCCTGGCTGCTTGGCAACTTTTGTTGTAAGATTCCTATTAGATCATGTTTCAAACCGGCGGAGATGGAGCAGTTATTATCTTAATAAGTCCAACATTAAAGGCACTGCAGTGGGGATGGGAGCACTCCCGCTGCTCGCAGCTCTGCATCCAGGCACGCACAGCACACCTGGATGGATCCCACTCCTCCCACCTGTGGAGAGCCCACCCCGCACCCCGAGCACCCCGGGGCCGGCTCCACGCCCTGTCGTCCGCTGCGGACCAGAGCAGGTCTCCTGCTGGGCTTCATTCCAGAGTCTGAGGCTGTCGTTCCGTGGAGGAACAACCAGGAATGTTTGCTCGCTCGTCTGTGAACTGGTTTTTGCCCAACCCGTGGCACAGCCCGTGTAGGGGCAGAAGGGGGCACGGGCAGAGGGGCGCTGGGCAGCACGGGCTGGGGAGGGGCTCAGGGCCAGCACAGGGGGACACAGGCAGGCACCGAGTGCCCCCGAGCCGGGCAGGAGGCTGTGCCAGCTCCGCGGCTTGCCCGCGCCAGCCGCCCCTCTCCCCCCGCGCCGCACGCCGGCTCCTCCGGCTCATTGGCGTGAAATTTAATTTGCAGCAATCAGCTGGAGGTGAGGCAGGCGCTGAATTAGCTCGACGTGGTGCTCTCGCCTCCGCCCAGGCCCTCTCCCCGGCTGGCAGGCGGAGACACGCGGTTCCCTGCCCGTCCCCCCACCCCAGAGCGTCCCAACAGGGTCACCCAGCCGGGGCCGAGCTGGGGACTCGGATCAGCCGGAGCTGCCGCGCTGCTCCCCCCTGGATCCACGAGCGCCGCGGAGGGTGAGTTATGGCGTGGCTGGATGCTCACATATTCTGATAAGGAAGAATAATAACTTGTCAAAGATATATATGATATGTGTTTTCTTTCCAGACAGAATATATATTGGGATAATTCATCAACTCGGCCTGGCACTGGCCAGGAGAGAGAAAGAAGAGAAAAAGAAACTCAATAAAAAGAAGTCAAGGCAGAAAAACCCCTTGGCAGTGAGTGCTGTCTCCCCGCAGGATGCCTCTGCTCTGAGCCGTGTCTGGCAGGGACTCCTCGGCTGCTCCACTGGAATCTGGACTGCATCCACAGGGATGGTGTGCCATGATCACCACGGTGGGCTGGAGTCGGCCGTGTCCCCAGCCACGCTCTGGCTGCGAAGGGGAGTAAAACGTGAGTGAGAGAAACACTGGTTTGGGCCAGGGAGAAACCCGAAGCACCAGCAGCTCCAACTCCCCCAACTGCTGCCAAACCCTCCCAGCGCATCCCTCCTGAGAGGGAGTGTGGCACAAGCACCAGGACACACAGGGATGGAGGCTGGCACATCCCAAACCAGCACACCCAGGGACCGTGGGAAGATGCAGAAGGGGTTTGTAAAGTGATTTGTCAACTGACAAGCAGAAATATATTACCAATTTAGGCCTGTGATTTGCCTGCAACTTTTTTATCCTTGAGATGTTGTTGAACAGATTAAAGTGTCGGCTTTGATCCATGCATTTGGATGGAAACATAAATATTGCTGCCTCTTCTCCTCCCAGCCAGCACCTGCCCCAGGTGAGCGTGCCCAGGGTGCTGCCCGGCCATGCCCACCCACATCCCACATCCCTCCATCCCAGCACCAAGGCAACAGCCCCAGGAATGCCGGGACAGCAGGGCAAGGCCTGGAATTACCCTGACATTTCATTTAGTAAGAGTTTGGCTGGACCTGCCACCGTTTTAATGCTGGTGTAGAGCACGGGCTCAGCCGGAGAGCACAGGGCGGATTTTGGATGCACCGGGATGTGGGATGCACATCCCAGGTGCAGGATGTGCCGCTGGGACAGCCCCACCCCCGCAGCCACACCAGACACGGCCCCGTGCGGAGCTGCGCCGGCACCAGCCCAGCGCCTGCTCCCGGAGCAGTGAGCAGAGATCGCTGCTCTGGGTAATTTCCCGATGCAGAAATATGCAGCATCGTTCCATTTCCAGGCAGGGAAACAAATGAGTCTCTGCTTGCTCCCCTCTCCTGTTTTCCCCTCCTTCCCACCCTCATTTGATCCCACTCCATGTGGCAACATCAAACGAGTGTTGAATATTTTAGCTCCTGTAAAATATTTATATTATAACGCACGGAAGGAAATCGGTCGCTTCCAGGCCATGTAAACATATGCCTGGGAACAGCTGGATCCCTGGCAGCGCCGAGGACGGGGCTGCACAGCTGTTGTATTCCCAGGTATTTAAAGCCCTGAGAAGCCGGAGCATCACACGTGGGGCAGGGCAGGGAGGACCAGGATCTTGGAGCCCAAACCTCTGCCAATGGCTGCCCAACCCTGACCTTAGCACTGCCCCCAGGCAGCTCCTCTGCCCTGTCCTGGAGAAGGGTGGGCGAGGGGGGTGCTCTGAACCCCCAGAGGAGCGAGGGGAGGGCGAGGGCCTGCCCTTTGCCCAGTGACTGGAGATTAATTGGGGCCTGCCATTAAAATGTCACTGAGAAAATTATTAAGTTAAGGTAAACCACTTCCACGCGTCAAAAGCAAAGGCAATCAGTCCCAGGCATGTCCCCCTAGGAAATTATGTGGAGTAATTAATCAAAAAGCTAATGAGAAATGTGTTTTCTTTCCCAGCCTAACACCACATCATATTCTTATTAGCCAAGGTTATTACAATAGTAATCATGCATGCTCCGAGTTCAGATTGGGTTTTTTGCTCCACTGCCACCAATTTAGAAAGCCATTATTGGGAAAGATAAACCCCGATACACAAACCAGCCCTTTGTGTTTGCGTGCCCACGGGTGCTCCTCGCCACACGTGACCTGTGCCCGCTGTCACACGCTCCCTGTCACCCCATCCCTGCCCGCCACGGTGCCCAAACCGGGGATCTGCTGGGGTGAGGCTGCTGGATCCCCTGGTACCCTGCTCTGCTCTCCCAGCCTTTCCCAGCACGGAAATCAACACCCGAACTCCAGCTGATGTTCTTCCTGCACACAGAGATGGATTAGGGAGACAGGGAACGGTGTGATTTGTGAGCACCCTGTTCTGGCACTGCTCATCCCTTCTCCAAATCTATCCCGCTTATTCAGATGCCCAGAAGGACCCCAGTTACTCCATAAATCTGGCTGCAAGCAGGTAATCTGCTGCTACAATGGGTTCCCCCTGGGCCCAGCTCAGAGCACAGCCACCTGCCAATCTCAGCAGCCCTAAAATGCACCGTCAGCAGCCGGCCCAGGGAAACCGGCCCTGCTTGATATGCAGCATTAAATAATTCAGCCCCCACAGAGAGACGGGGGAGAAGAATGAGCCTGACAAAAGATATAAAGATTTCCTATGCCCTGTTAAAAATGCATTGACCTGATTAGCTCACTGGCAGGATGCTGAGCCACGCCGGAGCCGAGCAGGGAATCCCAGTCTGCAGCGACAGTGGCACGGAGAGGACCTTGGCAGGCAAATCCCACTCTCGAGAGCTCAGCAGCACCTTCCCTGCATTTTCTGTGGGTGTGTTTTCTTGCTAAACCTCTTTTCCCTGCTTGCACACACGTGACACATGGAGATGTTGCTTCAGGAGGGCCTTTCCTTCACGGAACCACAGAATCATTTAGGTTGGAAAAGACCTCCACGACCATCAAGTCCAACCTTTGAGCGACCACCATGCTGTCAACCAGACTGAGTGCCACGTCCTGCTGTTTTATGCCCTTGGCCAGGGACATCGCACACCTTCCCTGTGCAGCCCCTGGCAGCTCCCTCGGGGCTCCGTGGGCACAAGCCAGAGGGTCAGAGCCCCCCACCTGCCCCAAGGGACCCTGCTGTGCCCTGAGCAGCCAGCCCTGGAGCCCCCCGGCACCGCTGCCCCTCTGCCTCCCCGCCTGCCACGCTGCTGAGGAATCCCCACAGCCTCCCAAGGATGTTTGGCAGCTCCGGCTTTGATGTGTGGATTAATGAGAACTGACACCGCTGGAGCAGAGCCTTCAGAAGCCCAAAGGCAGGGCCCGGGGCAAGACTGGAGGGGACGAGGCTCTCTGAGCGCTCCCTTTGATTGCTCCGTGCTCGGCAGCGGGACACGGGGCTTTCGGGGTGGTGACAGGCACGGCCGGGCCGCCCGGGGCTGGGTGGCTTCAGCGGGACTCGCGGCCGTGCCCAGAGCCCCGGCTGGTCCCGCTGGGCACCATCCCCGGGGCCGGACTGGCACCCCGGCACTGCCGCCCGAGCACACGGCGGTGTCCCGGCAAGGATGCCCCACGGAAGCCACCCAAGGCTGCTCCCTGCTCGCTGCCCACCCGTGGCACGGGTGAAGGGCACAGGCGCTCACCTGTAGCGCTGCAGTTCCACCGGCCAGGAAGGGATGCGCTGCTCCCACGTCCTCTGCCTGGAACGGGCCTCTCCTCCAGGCTGGGGACCTCGAGAGCGGCACTTGAGCAGGGCTGGATGTGGCCCACGCCCCGACACAGCTCCGGGAGAGAAAACAACCCCATCACCATCCGCACACCCCGGAGAGCTGCTGCAACGGAATAAACTCCCTCCTAATCCTTTAACTGAACAACCTCCAGGCATAAACCTCGCTGGGATCCCAACAGGAGCACAGCCGGGGGCGAGGAGCTGTTTGTGGTGAGCGGGATGAGGGAGGATGAGGAAGGCTGCGGCTGGAGCTGCAGCCAGGAGCTCTAATTCCTGCTGCAGTGGCATCCCCGCTGCCAGCGTTGCTCCCCAGGGCTCTCCCAGTCCCTCATCGATGTCCTCATCAGAAGGGGGTCCCTCGGGGGGCGGCAGAGCCCCGGATGCTGCAGCGCTCGGAGCTGGGCCCTCTCTGCCTTCAGCCCTTTAGGAAGAAATCCATTAGCTGCTAATTACGCCCGGGCCAGAACACTGCCGGGTTATTACGGCTGTAAAGCACTCCACAACTGTAATCCGGAATTCCTGCTGCGGGGTGTTCACTGGAGGAGCAACACCCGATTTACGGCAGGGCACCAACCCGGCCCCGGGACCACGGGCAGAGGGTCCTGCCCTGAGCCAGCGCTGCCGCACCCCCAGGAGCAGCCGAGGTCACCAGGGATGTGGCCATGGGCATCCCCGGAGCAGCTGAGCCCGTGGGCATCACTCCTGCCAGCCCTGCGGTCCCTGTCCCCACAGCTGAGGGGACCGGGCCCTGGGCACTGCCATCCTCACCTTCTCCACCCCACAGGAGCGGCGGCTGCGGTGTCGGGCGGCCTTGGCTGATGAAGTTATAATTCCTGAAGTTCCTCCAAAATGAATATGGATGCACATCTGCCTCCGCTTAGGTGTAACAAATTGGGAGAGATTGTGTTAAATTATGCCAAAACCGTGTCCACTGCCAGCATCCCAACTATCCCGGGCACGGAGCGGTCACGGCCTGAAGCTGCCGGAATCTTCCGCGGGCTGGAAGAAAGAAATGCTGCAGAGTTTTAATTCTTCATGAGTTTAGTGCAGTGAGGGTCCTCTGCAGCCTCCTGCTCCTAGGGAGGACAAGCAGACAGCTGGGGAGACCCCATTCCATGACGGGGACACGGTGCTGTCCCCGGGATGGCCGCAGGGACACCGGGACACAGGGAACTTCCCACGGCCCGGGCGTGCAGCCGAGCGTGGCTGAACCGTGAGCCCCATTACCCAGGGCCGTGCTCTACCCGCCAGATAACGCATCTAAAACATGTTTATTTCCATCCAGGCTGCTTCTCAATTTGATTATTTATCTCCCGTTTAGCCTCTGACAGATCAAAGGCTCGGCGGAGGGGAAGCGGAGCTGGGCTGCGCATGAAAATGAGCCTTGATACATAATTAATTAACATAAAACAGTTTCATTAGGAGACGGTGTTACATGGCTGTTTGTCTTAAAAATTTAAGCTGTGTAAAGAGCACGAGGGAAAACGCACCTTCCTGCCAGCCCCATTCCTGATGCTGCCCAGCCCAACCTGGCCTGGCTCCCGGGAGCACCGGGAGGGGACGGAGCGTGGCCCCCTCTCCCTGAATCGCGTGCGATGTCTCCCAGCCTTGATTATTAATCTGTTTTTAATTCTATTAAGAGATAGCCAGGAGAAAGAGTATCAATTTTAGATTAACAAGGTTATTAGCACTTAATTATGTGAGGTGTCTTTGTAATTGAAAAGGAAAAGAGGAAGCGCCATAAATATCCCGGCCCCCGAGCTCCTGGGGGTTTGCGGGTGGCTCTTTATTCACGAGGCTGTGGAACCATAAATATTAAATATCTGGTGAAAAAAAATTACAAGGCAGAGAGAGGATGCCCTCTGGATATTCCGGCGCCGAATGTTCTTGCATTTACAAATATTCATTAACTGGGATCTGCAAAGTTATTTCCACCAAGACTTGGTGAAGGAGGAAGAGAGAGAGAGGTTATTGAAAAAAAGTAAGAGTCTAGAGTAAATATTATTAGTAATTTTTATCTCTGCGTGTCCCTAATTATTCCATAATTAGGGAAAGTGCACATATGCATATACAATCACTAACCTGCCAGTCTCAGGGATTCTCATTCCCAGCCCCGCTGTGGGATGGAGTCACCATGGAAAACTCTTCTTCCCCAAAAAGCACTGGGGGTGTGTGTGCCCTGGGGGGACCCTGCTGTGCCCCCATGCCCAGGTGCTCCGTGCTGGAAGCCCCGGACGCTGTAGGGAGCCACCAGCTCTGCCGAGCACCCGCGACCTGGAGCTGCTGCCGGTTAGAGAGACATTAAATGACAAATCTCAGGCTCTTTTTAATTAAAAAATAATAGAACTCAGCAGGAAACGGAGCAGTAGCACAACGCTGCCAAAACCCACTTTGCTGGAGCTGTTAGAAAAACAACAGCCAAGAGGCAGGTGGGGGGAGAGGCCACATCCACCTTGGAGGGGACAGGTGGCAGGACAGGCAGGGGTGGCCGAGGGTCCCCTCCCAGGACCACCCTTCCCACCAGCCCCACTCCCGTGGGCACAGGGCTCCCAGGGACAGGCGGTGTCACACCCCAGGAATTAAGCTCTTAATCTGAACTAAACACATTACCACCACTCATCAACAAAAATCTAATTACGCTGCGCGAGGCCAGGCTTAATTGCTCGTCCTTGACACGAGCAGGGCCCATGCAAGCCCAGGAGCCAGCGAGAGCCTGGGACTGGAATCATCCTGCTCCCTGGCAAAAATGTAAAAGGAAGATGGGGAAAAAACATGGCTGTGTAATTAGCAGTGAAACACCAGACAAATCAGCTGGGTAATTGTTGGGGGGAGCTCTGAGGGTCATTAGCAGGTCCGGGAAACACTGCTGGGATCCCCTGACAGGCTCCAGAGGGGGACACAGGCAGTGGCAGGAGCACAGGGACTCCAAAAAGGAGGGAAATGGCTTAAACCCGGCTTTTCTCACAGTAAAGACAAGAGCTGGAGCAGATTCCGAGCCTGGCCCAGCCTCCCCCAAGCACCACTGGGCTCCTCGTTTGCTGATCCCACTAATGAGGAAATCGGGATGCAGGAGGTGGCTGAGCCCCGCTGCCTCCCCCGCACGCTCCTCCCCGACTTATCACCAGTCACAGGATGTTTACAATAATTTTTAATTTGCGCAATTATTAATCATTTTTCTATCTGTCTCATTTGCATAATAATTACTCTGCTAGCTGTTTGCCATGACTGTGAATGACAGTGGTTTAAATTAAATTAAGATTTTAATATTCATTTTTTTGGGTTAAAGCTAATCAAAGTTGCTGCTCGATGCCAAGGCCGGGGCTCTGCCCTTCCAGAACCGCTAATGAAGAGATCCAGTCCCGGTGTCACTGCTCCATCTCCATCACCCCGCTCTTCCCAGAGGATCCCACAGCGCTTTCCAATTGCTTTGCTGCCAGAACTGCTCAGACAAGGCCACAGCTGGGACAGGAGATGTGGGATGCAGAACAAGGGCACAGGGACAAACCTGACTCCCTTCTCCCCAGGCAGCACACGGGGATGGGAGCAGGGAGGGAGGTGTTCACCACCTGAGCCCCCCCACACCCTCACAGATCTCTCTTAAAAATAAAATACCTGGTAATGAACAAATAACAGATGTATAAATCCAGCACTGTGATGAACAAGGTCCCCAGGGTGGTACCTCTAAAATTTTAAGACCCCAGCCTTCAAAATCAGCTGCAAGAGCAGAACCTGATGCCGTTGTCAGGCCCTAGGCACAACATTTTGTTTAGTACCAGCATTAAAAGTGCTTTGCCTCCTTAAGAGCAGCTCACAGTCCCAACTGTGACACGAGCCAGCTGGTGGCATCTGTGGCTCTGCAAGAGCAGCCACTGTCACCAAGCAGGTGAGGAAGGTACCAGCATCCAGCTCTGCTCAGGAGAGCGAATCCAATCATTCCACAGCAGGTTCTTTACATCTCCAGCAGCACTCAGATTAAGTGAGAGCAAAAACGAGTGTGTCAAGTGGAACTGCACTTGTCGAGGCCACAGCTGCCTCAGGTTACAGAGGGAAATGAAACAGGGCCTTGGTGACAGAAGGGGGAAGCACAACTGGGAGCACCTGGCTGAGAGCGGGCTGGAAATGCGCTGCCACCTCACACCACCACTCCCCGCTCCCAAACCACCTCCCTGCCCAGCACGTGCAGCAGGGCTGGGAACGGTTCACCTGCCTTGGAAAAACCACCACCACGCAGAATCAAGTGAAAAAAGAAAGGTGTTATTTACAGGCGAACAAACCGATTCCAGGGCTGCTGGAAATGTTACACAGGGACAAAAAACAGGGAGGTCCCAAGAGTCTGGCAGTCCAGAGCAGACTTTGCTGCTATCCCTCCCACCCCCAGCACCCCCAGCACTGGAGAATCCCTGAAAAGAGCGATCCTGCACTGCTCCTGCCCCCTGCTGCAGCCAAGACATCTCCATGGAAACTGCTGCCTGAATTTCATCCCTGCTCCCTGGCACCTCAGCAAGAACAACTGTATTTATTTCAACAAGTGCTTTCTGGCACACAGGGATTAAGGGAAGCTCTGCCCGGCCCCCAGCTCTGAGACTGTCAAATCTGATCACAGGAGAGGGGTTGTTACACTTCCCACTGGAGCGAGCCCCAGGCAGCAGCGTGGGGGAAGTGCCGAGATCAGCACCAAATCCAGAGGGGTCTGGTGGGACCAGCTGCTCCAAACTATGAGGGGAGCAATTCCAGGTCTTAAGTCCTAATTCTCCCCTCATTTACTTCCACTAGAAATGGACCCCTGAAGAATTGCTGAGGCTCCTGAAGATCTTGGTGCCCAATGCAGCACTGCAGGTCGCTCTTCCAGTGCCAGAGCATTCCCTGCTCAGTTTCCTGTTTGAACAGGGTCAGGAAGCTGAGTTTGAACTTCCCTGCATGCTGGCAACTCTGGGATCTAGAGGGCACAGTAACTACATAAACTTAAGAGAAGTTCAAAGTTAAACTTAACCTGAGTTCTGGAGCAGACTGACCCACTGCATGAGGGTGACTCTCCCAAGCCCAAGCGTTCAGCAGATTTTCACCTGAGATTTAGGACACCTGAAGACTCGGAACTGCCCTCAGAGGTCACAGCATTTGGCATAGAACAAAAGTTTGTCAGAAAACAAACGAGAACCCGGTGTCCTCCCCAGAGAGCTGGAGGCTCTGGCTGACAGGCAGATCCAGCCTTGCCTCTTGGAAGATGGGCCAGTGGGACGCTGAATGCCAAGGACAGGGCTTGTTCCAGGGAGAGCAGGCCATTCCTCATGGGTCTGGCAGCGGGTGGTGTCTGTGGGTCACTCCAGGAGCTCTCACCTACATGTCCTCGACGCTCCACTTGTAGGCGAGCTCCTGCACCGCCTTCTTGTTGGCAATGCGGGCGAAGCGCTGCTGCTCGAACCCGTTGGACCTGCAAAGGGACACCCAGTGACAGGAGCTGCTGGGCAGGAGCTCTTCTGAAGCCACAAAACTTGCTAGAGACACTACAAGTTCTCCCATAATTTACTCTGGCTCAGTTTCCACCTTGATCTGTGGCTACCAACAGCTGATACCTCTGAAGTCCCTCACATCCCCTTGTCCCTTCTGTCCCATCACCCATTTGTAACTTAATCCAACTGCCAACACGACCTCATTCATCCCATAACTGGGAACCTTCACACTGTGAGCTCCCTGATGCGAAACCCCTTTATCTTTACTGTTATCCCAACAGGAACAAGTACCTGTCCACGCCATCCCAGCGATGCCCGGGCCAGATGTTAAACCTGTTGAGTGGGGGTGCTGGTCCTTTGTACCTGGGTTTTTCTGGAACAGAAAGAGCAAAACAGCCGCTTTCAGCACAGCCAGGTGGTCACATCCTCACCCAGCGAGGAGGTACCTGCAGCTAGGTACAGGCAGAGAGCACAGGCTCCTGACAGCCAGCTACAGCTCACTTTGACACACTGCTGAGTTTTCAGTCACCAGGCCCTGCTGTCCCGGCTAACACCTCATGGCAACTGTTACTGGTAACAAGCCAGTAACTCCCGAGACTCCAGGAAGCCCCCGGACTCAGCTGCTCCAGCAGCCTTTGGCTATTTACTGACAGCGGCTGCATTTCTGCGCTGCTGAGGCCCTAAACCGCACACAGGCGTCATTCCAGAGCCAAACCTTTCTCCTTGTTCTCCTTGGCCTTCCTTTTCTTGATGAGAGCAGCCATGGGGTCTCCTTCCCTCTCCTGCTCCCTCAGCATTCGATCCAGGTCCTGGTCATCGATGTAACGGGCCAAGGGCTTCTGCATCTCCTTGATCGCATCCTCCACGTTCTGCTGCTGCTGCCTCTCCTGCGCCAGCCTGGAAAACACCCAGTGTCACCCAAACCCAAGCCCTCATTCCCTGGGACTTGTTCAATTTGCAGGATGGGTCACACCCCTGAACTCCCACTGCCTGCGCAGCACTCCCAATGCACCTCCAGCAAAGGAGGGGGCTTTAGGACACGTGGAACACGCGCTGGTCCCAGGCTCAGCCTCAGAATGAAGGGAAATGCAACACCAGCAGTCTGGCAGCAGATCCAAGCTAAAACCAGGAGATGGGAGGCCCAAGGGCTGTGCTTAGGAGCCCCTTACTCACCCTTTTCCCCACTTGGCATACTGCTCTTCTCTCTTGGACTCTGCCTCAGCCTTCAGCCTCTGCTCCAGCTGCTCCTGGGCCAGGTTCCTCTTGCGGCCGGACTTGTCTCGGAACACGGTCTGAGCGTTCCGGGATTCCTCTGGGGGGAACAGATGCCTCAAGTCACACATTTTGGAACATTTTATCACCTCCAGACAATTCAATGACTCTAACTGTGACTTTCCTTTTGCTTGACCTAGTCTCTCAAAGAGCCTGTCACCCAAAGCCAGGCAGGATCTCAGCTCGTGCTTTTCCCTGCTGCCCTGCACAGATCCTGAGCTCTCTGATTATCCATCAGCTCCTTCAGACTCATAGAGGAAAAGCATTTCACACTCCCTGTGATTTCCCTGGCATTGCTCTGAAATCCCCACATGGAACAGTGACCCTGGCCAAGGCTGCCAGCAGCAAGTCCAGCTGCAGCTCCACAGGGATGCTCCCCACCAGCATCCCAGTGCCAGGGCCTGGCAGAGCAGAGCAGGAGAAGGGGAGCTGGGGCTCGGGCTGTGTCCCCACACTCCCACCTTCCAGATGCTTGGTGCTCCTCTCGTGCTTCTGGAGCTCCTGCTTCTCCCTCCGCAGCACATCGGCCGACACCAGCCCAGCTTTGGCCCCAGACGACATCGTGTTAGCCTGGAAAGCACACAGATCCCACGTTTACAGCTGGCTGAGGGCGGGGCAGCCAGGGAGGGCAGAACGAGGGGTGACCCAAACCACAGGGACAGGGCAGGGACAGCCCTGTTAGAGCCACTTGTAC
>VZTI01001914.1:812606-891132 GCA_013397865.1 Struthidea cinerea
CCGCTCGCTCAGGCTCAGCGCCAGGTCCCGCCACAGCGCGTCCAGCCGGGCGCGCAGGTCCTCCAGGGGCGGCGGCGGCGCGTCCAGCGGCTCCTCGGGCGGGGCCGGGCGGGCGCTGAGCTTCAGCCGCATCTCCTCCGTCTCCTGGTCCAGCGCCCGGGTGAAGGCCTGGATCTGGGCGTACGTGTCCCGCCGGAACTCCTCCACGCGCCGCTGCACCTCCCGCGCCAGCGCCTCCCGGGAGCGGCCCGGGGGCGCCGCGGGCTCCCCGAGGCTGCCGGGGTACAGGCTCAGCTTGGCCTTCAGCTGCTCCAGGTTCCTCTGGATCTGCTGGTGCAGGTCCCGCGCGTTGCGGGTCAGCTTGGCCGACAGCTCCTGGATGTGCTGGTTGAGCTGCTCGGGGCTGGCGCGGGCGTGCGGGGCCACGCTGCGGTGCAGCTCCTGCACGTTGCGGTGGATCTCGGCCAGCAGCCGGTCCGTGTACGGGTGGAAGATGCCCTTCACCTGGTCCGTGTGGAAGGCGATCTTGTCGGTGTAGTGAGCCATGAAGCGCTGGAGCTCGTCGGCGCCGTCCAGGAGCTGCGCCGTCACCTCCCGGCTCGGCATCAGGTGCCGCCGGAGCTCCCGGGCCCGCAGGGACACCTGGTCCAGCAGCTCCTCCGTGAGCGGCTGCAGCTGCTGCCGGAGGTCGTCCAGGTGCTTCCCGACCTGCTGGTGCACCTCGTCCACGTACGGGGACAGCTTCACCCTGAGGCTGTCCAGCTCCCTGCGGATGACCTGGCGCAGGCTGTCCGAGTCCTGGTAGAGCCGCGGCTGGAGGCCCCTGCTGAGGGGCGACAGCTTCTCCAGGAAGCCGCCCATGTAGCTGACCCCATCCTGAATGCTTTCCTTCAGGTTCCTGCACGGGACAGTCACCAACACCCCCGAGTGACCACGACACCCCTCTGTGCCCCACACACCCCTAATAAAGGCTGCCAACACCCGCCAGGCCCTTCCCTTGAGTTTCTCTGTCCCCAGGGAGAGAAGAGCAGGGCCCCGGGTGTGCTGGTGGGGCCTGGGGGTTGTACTCACGCGATGTCCCTGCCCAGCTTGCCCTGGCCGTGCTCCAGGCTGTCCTTGTCCCCCGTCAGCTGGCTGAGGTACTCCCAGAAGCCGCTCCGCGCCGGCTTGGCCGGGGACACTGCGGGCGGGAGCGGGGCGGTTGTGGTGCTGCCCACCCAGCCCTGCTGCCCCCAGAGCCCCCGTGCCCGCACCCACCTGGGCAGGCGGCCAGGAGGGAGAGGAGCAGCACAGCCTTCGGCAGCATGGTCCGGCTGCAGGAGAGACAGGAGAGGAGCCGTCGGCTGCTCCGAGCGCCCGCGGGGTGGTGGGGCCTCTGCTGCACGCCCCCTCGCCGCTCCCTGCCTCGCTCCTGGGGTCCCCTTTGACACCGGGAGCTCCCCTAAAAACACCTGGGGTTCCCCATAACAGCTACGGGTCCCCGAAGCACTTCGGGTCCCCCGAAGCGCTGCTGTTGTGCACCTGGAATCACACCCAGCTCCTCCTGGTTGGCCCTCACCTGGCTCTGGTCGCCTCCTGTGTCCCTCCCGCCCGGAGCCGGCCGGTGGCCGCCCTTATATAGGCCCGGGGGGAGGCCGAGGAGCGGGCGATAAGGCGGCTTTGGTACGGGAAGGCTTTTTGGACCTCACTCCGTGTAAACACAACGTGGAGGTCCGAGCGCGCTCCGGGGAGGTGACCCGGGGGCCGGTCACCTGACTGCCCGCTGCCCCCCGGGCTCGGTCTTTGCATCCCGGAGGGAAAGCTGGACGGAGCTGCCGGGGTGGTGCGAGGCAGCAGGATGGGGATGGGATGGGGACAGCGGCTGCAGCTCCTGTCGGGAGGAAAAGGGAGCCTGGAGCCCCGGGATGGGTGCGGGAGGGTGAGCCCGGCCCGGCTGCGCTGGGGAAGGCTGGGATGAGCGGGCAGGGAGCACGCCTTCCCCTGCCCGTGGCTGCCCGCTCCCGCCGGACGCCCAGCCCGCCGTGCCTGTGTCCTTTCCTTTGGTTTTTACCGGGAACAAACCGGGGCACCCTGGGGCGGGGGGCGAAGTCCAGCGCTCCCGGGGTGAAACGCCGAGCAGTCGCCAGCGCTGCTCCGGCACCAAAGTCCGCGCGGCTCCCTCGCCTGGGCCGACACGTGAGGTCGCTCCAGGCAGCGCTGGCCGTGCTTCACCTCCTCCCATCCCATCCCATCCCATCCCATCCCATCCCACCCCGGGCTCCTGCCAGCAGAGCGCCCCAGTCCCCCGGAGCTCCTTTCCTGTCCGAGCCCCACCGGGCTGTGGGGACGGGGTGTCTGTCACCCACCCAGATCCCCATCCCTCATGGCAGCTGCTGCCCCCCCACAGTGGGGATGTTTGGCCGCATCCCCATCCCGGGGCTCTGCCCCTCTGCAGCCGCCTGGGTGTCCCTGCTGTGGCACCCCGGTGTGATGAGGTGACAGTGAGGCCCTGGCCCTATGCTGCCACCATCTCCAGCCACCAGACACCCCCCGCCCACCTGACCCCACCTCTGCTCCCTCTCCCTGGTGCCCCAGAACCCAAATTCGGGGCGACGCTCCCTCCTCAGAGCAGCTGAGGGTGCCCCAGGTATCCCATCCCAGGGAAGGACAGCAGGGTGCTGTGGGAAGGAGGGACACAGAGCAGCACGTGCATCACAAGGAGATTTATTTCTGCCGCAGGAAGTGGCCGGGAACGTTTGGAGTGCGTGTGGATGGCCGGCCGGGGCCGCTTAATTCTGTGGGGGTGGGACGGTGCTGAGAAAAGCAGCCACCTTCTCCCGCACCTCCTTCTCCAGCAGCTCCAGGTGATCCTCCAGGCCGGCAGCGCCCGAGTCCAGCTTCCCGCGCATCTCCTCCAGCCGCTGCACCAGCTGCTTCCCGAAGGTCTCTCCGAAGGGAGCTGCCTGCTGCCGGAAGGCCTCCAGCGTCTGCCCCACGCGCTGGTCCAGCTGCTGGGCCAGGGGAGCCAGGCGCTGCTGCAGGCTCTCGGCGTCTCCGCTCGCCGCCTCCCGCAGCTCCCGCGCCAGCGGGCTCAGCTGGGCGCGCAGCTCCTCGGAGCTGGCGGCCAGGCGGGCGCGCAGCTCCTCGGCCGCCCGCTCCATCTGCAAGGTCAGGCTCTCCAGCTGCCGGTTGAGGCCGTCCTGCAGCTCCTGGGCGTAGGGGCTGAGCCCGCGCCGCAGCTCGGCCACGCTCTGCTCCACCTGCGCCTTCAGCTCATCTGCCACGGGCGACAGCCGCTCCTTCAGGCTCTCCACGCCGCCGTCGATCTGCTGCTGCAGCCGGTCGGCGTAGGGGCTGAGGGAGGTCTGGATGCTCTCGGTGTTGTCCTGCAGCCGCTCCCGCAGCTCGGCCGCGTAGGGCTCCAGCGCCCGCTGCAGCTCCCCGGCGCTGCGGTCCACCTGGGAGCGCAGCTCCTCGGCGTAGGGGCTGATCTTGGCCTGCAGCTGGCGGATGTTGGTGCCGATCTGCTGGTGGACCTCGTCGGCGTAGGGCGCCAGCTTGGCCTGCAGCTCCTGCAGCTCCCGCTGGATCTGCTCCTTCAGCCGCTGGGAATCCTGCGCCAGCCGCGCCTGCAGCTCCGTGGCAAAGGGCACCAGCCGCTCCTGCAGGTCCTCGGCGTAGGCGCTGACACTCTGCAGGTTGTTCTTCAGCAGGGTGCTGGGGAGAGGGGACAAGTCAGGGCCTGCGTGCCCACATCCCCAGGCCCTGCCTGGCCCCCCCTGGTCTCCCTGAGCCCCCCAGCACCCCCAAGCCCCCCAGCACTGCCGCTCGGCTCACTTGAGCTGCTTGCTGATCTCAGTCTGCTGCAGCTGGTCCACCGTGTCCTTGGCGTTGCTGCCCAGCTCCGTGAAGTACTTCCAGATCACGCCGGCCACCTCGTCAGGGTTCACATCAGCCCGTGACCCTGCAAGGGTTGCTGGGATCAGCGCTCACACATTCGCCCAGGGACACCAGGCCGCCCCATCACTGCCCCGGGGCAGGACCACCCTGCTGGCGCCAGGGACCCTCACTCCACCTCACCTGAGATCGCAAGGAGAACCAGGACAAGGGCGGCCGCCTTGGGCGCCATCCTGAGTGCTGGGGACTCCTGTGGGAGCACAGAGAGGAGGTGAAGGGAGCCCGAGGCACCAGCAGCACCCCAGCCCCTGCCAGAGGCGATGGAGACCCTGGCTCTCCAGCCCCTGCAGCTGCTCACCTGTGCTCACCGGTGCCTGCGGAGCCGGCAGCTCCCAGCACTATTTATGCAGCCCGAGCACCCCTGCAGCTTCCACGCGGGCTGTGACACAGCAAGGGCATGGACTTTAGCACGGGCGCGACGTGGAAGTGCCTGACGTGTGCACAGCCCTGACATCACCCGCAGCCCTGGCATCACCCGCAGCCCCGGCATCACCCGCAGCCCCGCCAGCCCCCGGCAGACAGGGGATGGGGGTGCGCAGGACACACTGAGCCCCTCCTGGGGACAGGAGGTCTGGGCTGCGGGGCACCTCGCTGTGGGATGCAGCAGTGGTGTGTGGCTCTGGGATAGGTGGCAGTGGGACAGGACACGGGTTCAGGGGGACGCTTTGATGGAGCTCGGGGGCCCACGAGGCTGTGCTCAGGCAGGAAGGCAGCGTTCCTCCCCAGTCCAGGCTCCTGGAGGAAGCCCTGGCACAGGGAGGAGCCAGGACACCGCAGGACCCCGCAGCCACACGGTGCCCGGGAATGGAGCTGGGGCCCTGCGTGTCCCTGGCGCTCTCGGCGCACACCTGGGGGGCAGCCCCGGCTCAGCCCACCCACGGCCCGGGGGCAGCCCCGGCTCAGCCCACCCACGGCCCGGGGGCAGCGGAGCAGCCGCGATGTGTCACAGCGGGCAAAGGGCACGGCAGGGGCAGGGACCAGTCCGGCAGCGACAGTGGCAAGGTCCGAAGAGCCTCGCGGTGCCCGAGGGCGTCGTGCGCGGGGACAGGGCCGCTGGATGTCACCCTTGTGCCGTGTGCGTCCGTGGCCCCGGGGCCGTCCCCTGCCGCGGGCAGCGGGCTGGCTGCGCTCACGCGTGTGCACACGCACACGTATGCTCAGGTGTGCACACACGGGCACGCGGGCTCCGTCCCCGCGGGATTTCCCAACTCCTGGCCGGACCGAGCCCCCCTGCAGCCCCCCCGCGCCCTGCCCTGACCTTTGCACAAATCCCCCAGGGCGGCCGTGGGGAGGGTATAAAGAGGGAGCCCGGGGCTGCCCCGCGTCACAGAGCCCGGCACAGGTGAGCGGGGACATGCCTGGTGAGGGTCGTGCTGGGAGGGGGACGGGGTCGGTGTCGGGACCCCCGTGGCCCCCCTGCTGCCCCACACCGTGCGCTCTGCTCTCTCCCCAGCCATGAAGGCGTCGCTGCTGTTCCTGCTCGCCTGCACGGCCGTCCTGGCGGTGGGAGCAAGTAAGGGCCAGCGGGGCTGCGCAGGAGGAGGGGGTCGGGGCTCAGGGTGCTGGGGGCACACACGGGGGGGCACAGCCGCGGGGCCCCGTTCCCCCAGTCCCACCGGACTCGTGCTCGCAGGGGCCGACAAGCCCGAGGAGCCGAAGGCGCTGGTGCAGAAGGTGCAGGAGCTGGCCCAGAAAGCCACGGCCATGGCCAAGGACGCCTTCAGCAGGGTGCGGGAGTCGGAGGCGGTGCAGCAGGCCAGGTGCCCCCGAACCCCGCCAGCCCTGTCCCTGTCGCTGTCCCCCGGTGCCGGCGGGGAGCCCGGCCAGGGCCCCGCGCTGACCCCCTGCCCTCCCGTCCCCTCCCCTGCAGGCAGTGGCTCTCGGACAGCGCGGAGCTGGCGAAGCAGCGGCTGGTGTGGCTCAAGGAGCAGCTGGCGGAGCTCTGGAAGAAGACTCCGGCCGCGTAGCCTCGCCGGGGGCTGCCCGGGGGCTGTCGGGGCTGGGGTCCCCCCGGCTCCCACCCGCTGTCGTGGTGCTCTCAATAAAGCGGGGCTGAAGGAAACGCTGTGATGGCATCACTGGGGGGCTGGCAAGGAGCGGTGTGACCCGCAGGGAGAGGGAGGGCTGGGACAGACACCAGCACTGAGGCTCACACGGCCGTGTCGGGGTGCCCAGGGTGGCAGGAGCCGGTTGCTGCTTCCACAAGCTCCCGCAAATTCAGTGCCACCATTCCCCAGCGCCCTGAGTGGGGCTGAGCCCAGCTGCACCTCGGGCGGAGCTGGGCTGAGTACAGGGCGAGCCCAGGGCATCCCTCACCAGTTCCCTGTCCCCCCACTCCCTCTGGGTCCCCCAACACCCCCGGGTCAGAGCACCCCTTGCCCCCTCCAGCATCCACTGCAAAGACTGAGCGAGCTCCAATAACTTAAGTCAAGTTTATTTGACAAAAGGGAGGCAAAGCTGAGAGCGACGCCGGGTCGGGGAGGGGATTCTAGGGGAGGAGGGGCTCTCCGGGGAGGACACCCTAGGGCTGGGCTGGCCCGGGGCTCCTGCAGCCTGTCCCCAGAGCCCCCTCAGGAGAAGCACCCGGGGCAGGGCAGGGAGCATCCGGGGCGGCTGCGGAGCGGGGCTGGGGTCAGTCCCTGGCCGCGCCGGCCGGCAGCTCAGGCCACGGTCTTCTGGAGATCCTCCAGCAAGCTGATGAAACGGGCCTTGAGGCTCTCGGTGTAGGGGGTGAGGCGCTCCTTGAAGTCCTGCACCAGGGGCGTCACCTTCTCACGCAGGTTGCTGAGCTGCTCCACCACCTTGGCCTGGTATTCGGCGGCCTGGGGGATGCCCTTCTCCCGGATCTCCTCCAGCTTCTGGCTCAGCTTCTGCCGCAGCTCATCGCTGAAGGGGGCCACGTTCTTGCGCAGCTCCTCGACGTGCCCGCGCAGACGGTCCCGCGCCTCCTCAGCCACCGGGGTCAGTTTCTGCTGCAGCAGCTCCACCTTCTGCTTGCTGAGCTCTTTCAGCTCCTGGGCGAGGGGTGCCAGGCGCTGGCGGTACTGCTCCAGATCCTCCGTCCACTTGGCAGAGAACTGGTCCAGGAAGGGCTTGATCTTCTCCTTCACCTCCTCCAGGTCCTTGGTCAGCTCCTTGCGCAGGGACTCGGTGTCTTTCAGCCACATCTCCCGCACCTCTTTGTAGTAGGGGGCCACGTCCTCTCTCAGCTTGGCGGCGGCTGCGCCCAGCGTGTCCAGGTTCTCGCCCAGCTTCAGGCTGCGGGAGGGGAGGGAGGTCACACACGGTGCCCGGGGTCCCCCGCCAGCCCCCCGCCACACACCTCCCACTTACTCCAGCTGTTTGCCCACGGCGGAGGCCTCGAACTGGGCAATGGCTTCCTTGCCGCTGGACTTCACTGTCTCCAGGTACACATCGAGCATGTCCTTGAGGCGATCCAGGGGTGCCTGGGGCTCATCGTGCTGCCAGAAGGAGCGGGCCTGGGTGCCTGCGGAGAGAGTCGGGTGTGCTCAGGACACACCGCCCGGGGTTGGCTCCAGCCCTGCCGGGGACCTGCCCGGCTCGGGAGAGGACCAGGGAGCCCCTCGGCTGCAGCCCGACTCGCAAAGCGCTTCGGAAACCGGCGGCTTCCAGCAGCGCTCGCGTCGGGCTCAGCCGCCCCGTCCCTCCCGTGCTGCTCCATCCCGCGGGGATCCGCAGCCGCTGCCGCCGCAGCCCCGTCCGGACCTACCCGTCAGGCAGAGCAGGGCGAGGGTCAACACCACGGCTCTCATCTTCGCGCTGGACCTGCGGGCAGAGCAAGAGAGTTGGGCGCGGGGAGCCCCGGCAAGTCCAACCCCGGCGGGGGCTGAGGGGTCCCCGCCGGGGCCGCGGGCGAGAGGCACCGCTCTGTCCCTGCGGGTCCTGCGGAGCAGCCCGGGCTCTTACCAGCTCTCTCTGCCGCTGCTGCTCGTCCCGTCTGAGCGGCCGGGGCTCCGCCGCCGCTATTTATGCCGGAGGGGCAGTTCCGCGGAGATAAGCCAGCGCGGCGGCCCCGGAACGCGCTCCCGGCGGGCGATGTGGCGCGCAGGGTTCAAGGATCGCGCAGCACCGGCGAGGAGCGCGGGCTTGGCAGGGGCGGCGAGCAAACAGGAGCTCCCCGCGGGACGCGCCTCTCCGGCCAAGGAGCTGTTTACGCTCCCGGTGACCCAGATTCCCGCTGGCCCTGCGGCCTTGCCGGGGCCCCTCGCAGCCCCCAGGGATTGGCCGCCGGCCCGGGGACAAGGTTTATTCCCGCAGGGATTTGGCCGGCCGTACCCGGACCCCTCGCCTCGGCCGAGGGTCTGTGCCCCATCCTTCACCGGGCCGCTCACGTCACCCCCTTTTCCCGCTGTATCCCCAACTCAGAGGTCCCGGGAGCTGTGCCCCTGCCTCCCATGCCAGCCCTCGCTGGGGACCTGGGCAAAGCGAAGGCTCAGCTCAGAGCAGGCACCAGCACTGGCACGGCCACCCCAAAACCCACCTCAGCCCGAGCCAACCCCAGGTGCTTCCCTGTCCCACTGCCACCAGTCCAGGGATCCACAGGAATCGAGCGCACAGGGCTGAGCCCGGCCCGCCGAGGGGAGAGAGGGGACAGGGAGAGAGGGGCCGTGTCCCCAGACGGGGCTGCAGGGAGTGTGCAGGGCTGGCAATGCCAGTGGGAGCTGCTACGGAGGAATGATGCTCTTGAATGGCACCAGCTCCCTGCAGCCCCAGCCTGTGCCAGCTCGCTGGGCACCTCACGGGCATCGCTCAGGTGCTGCCACCCCATGTGCTGCAGGGTGCTGGAGGCGCAGCTCCCTGCACCTCCCGGACTCTGCCCACAGCTGGAAAAGCCCCACTGCAGCAGATGCCCGGGCAGGGTCTGATCTGCAGCACCGCAGTTCCTCACACCCGCAGGGCGGGTCGGACTCCGCTGGGCTCCGGCTGCAGGGGGGCTGTGAGTGCCGGGGGGGCTTTGGGAAACCCAACCAGGGGGGCTGCTGGAGCCCGAGGGAAGTGACAGCCCCAGGGATGGACCGGGGACAGAGCAGCTGCCACCCCTTGAACTCTGGCGCTGAGCAACAAGGCAAACAAGAGCCCAGGGAAGATCATAATCATGGTTTTATTTGTTATGATCCCACTGTCCAACTAACTGACTAGTTGCAAGTGACCCACAAAAAAATGGACTGAAGATTTACTGAAACATTTTTTTTTTCCTGTTCGTTTTTAGTCCAACATAAATGAGGAAGAAAAAAAAAATACTTCTGACATTTCCAAAAAACAGAAATAATAGCAAAGTATATTAATATACATTCAACATATACTGCGCGTATTGATTACTACAATACAAAGCCATGATAAAAAAAGTGTGGTACTGCGGATGGCACGGTGACGGCCCTGCGGGGCGGCTGCTGCGGGGGGCCCGGCGACTCTCCCAGGATACAGTGTCATGTAAACAAAAGGAAAACGAACCAAAGGGACAGAGCGAAAGGCTTTCAGCGTTTCCCACCCTCCCCGCTCCATCCGGCGGGCTCCCCGCGCCCCCCGAGCCCGCAGGTGCCGGGTGAGGGGCCGTGCACGGCCGGGCTGCCGAGCTCCCCTCCGCTCCGATTTTCGGGATCGCAGAGCCGTCAGCGTTGTTCTCCCGGAGAAGGGGAGGCCGGGAAGAGGCACGGGGTAAGGATAGCAAAGTCACCTCTGCCGTGCTGGTTTCACACTTCCTTCTGTGCAAAGTCAGGAGGGCTGGGTCGATGTTTCCTTTAGTTTTAAAAAATATTCCAGAAAAATGTCAGTAAGAAGGATCTGAGCTGGAGCTTGTCAAGTCCCAAAGGCAAGGGTGACACCACGGGCTCCTGAGCCCCAGCGGGGGAGGGAGGGGGGGGCTCCCGCTCTGTCCACCACGGAAAGGATGGAGAAGGGACAAAGAAGAGACCTCTGCACGTCCCGACTGTATAAGGAGAATTACCACTGTCGCCACTGGCACGAGAGAAAACCAGTCACAAGTACAATGTCGTTAAAAGAAATAAAATACTTTGAACAAAAGGTGCAAGTCACAATTCATATAGAACAGAATCTAGTTAAAAATTTCTCTCAAACAGAAATTCCTTTTGCCTTTTATTAATAACAATAATAATAAAACAACATTTACCAAAAAAAACAATTCCTACGTGATCAGGAGGAAAAGCGAAGGAAACAAAGAAAAATCTGTCTGCCCTACATTAGCCAGGAAAAGAAAAAACCCCAAGTCGTGGCGGATTTGGAAAGAAAAGGGAAGGGAAGGGAGGGCAGGGCAGGGGTGATCCTGTCAGCACCCCGACACACGAGAGGGAACAGAGCAGACAGAGGTGAGACGAGAAGTGGATTGCACCGGGGTGGGGAGGGCCCCACCAGCGCTGCCAGGCCCAGACCCCCCCAGTGCAGCAGGACAGAGTGGAAGGAGAGCGTGGCCTCCATCCAGGAGCAGCTCCAGTCCCCTTGGACCTGCTCAGGGCAGGCTCCAGGGAGGCTCAGCCCAGCGTGGGGCCCCAGGCAGGGCCAGCCCCCAGAGCAGCCCCGGTGCCGAGGCCGATCCTCCGCGTCGGGCTCAGGGCTCTGGGTGTAGCTGGAGTTACAGGCAAGTGTGGCAGAAATTAAAGAACCCAAAGGAACGACACACTGGATGAGGTGAGGATGAGGAAAGGGGCCATGGTATTCCAGTTAGTCAGAAATACTACGGCAATTTGGCGCAATGCTGCTAGATACTGTTGGTTTAAAATGGACCTTTTCATTTCAAAGCTGTACACAACCCCTGCAAGAGAGAGAAACACAGATGTTAGAGGACACCAGAACGGCGCATCTCCTCCCACAGCCCGCCAGCATTGCTCTCCCAGGCCATTCCTGACCCTGCCCCAGGAGAGAGACCCTGCCACGCAGAGGGGGGTCTGAGAGCAGCACAAGCCTGGAAGGAGGGATGCTGTCCCTGACCAAAGGCGGGGGACAGCGAACAGCCCCAGCACAGGAGCTCCGAGTCGATGGTCCCAACCCCAGCACCGGAGCAATGAGCAGGGAAGGTGACCCATGGAGGCGATGGAGGCAGCCCGAGATGTGGTGTGGAGAGAGGACGCACGGATACTCACTCCCTCCCGGTTACACCCCCGCCTGCTCCATCCCAAAGGGCACCTCTGGGTGCTTGTAGCTCAGCAGGACGTCCGTGATACACGTCGAGGGGTAGCAGGAGGTGTTGAGGTGCTGGCTGCCATCGCCCAGGTTCGGGTGCTCTTGACCTTCCAAAGTCTCCCCGCATTCTGGAAGGGCAAAGAGGAGACTCAGCACCTCTCTGTGTGACTGAGCTCCCCGAGGAGCTGCCCACATCCCCCCGTGCCACGTGGGCAGCCCCAGCGCTCACCCTCGCCGTCCCTGTCGCGCAGCTGCTGACTGGCCATCAGCGACGACTGGCTGAGCACGGCGTCGGACATCCGAGCAGAGCTGAGCGCTTTTCCTGCCATCAAACTCATTCCAGGCAAGTTATCCAACTGCACCTGGGGAGACAGCAGGACACACCTCAGGGGGAGCTCAGGAGAGGATCCTGCTGTTCCCCCTCTGCCCACGGACAGGGTGCCCAGGGAGCTTCTGCAAACCTTCAGTGAGGGTTTGGAAGGATAAGAACTGTGCTTCAGGCACAGCTTGGGTGCAGCCAGTGTCCCCTCAACAGCAGAATGGACTAAGCAGTCCAAATCTCTCTGAACTAACAGCATCACAGCATAGCTGGGGTTGGAAGGGAGCTCTGGAGATCACCCAGTCCAAACCCCTGCCAAGGCAGGGACACCTGGAACAGGTGACAGAGAAACACATCCGGGTGGTTTTGGGATGTCTCCAGAGAGGGAGACTCCAGGCCCTCCCTGGGCAGCTGTTCCAATGCTCTGCCACCCTCCATGGAAAGTTCTTCCTCATGCTGAGGTGGAACTTGTTGTGTTTTAGCTTCCGGCCATTGCTCCTGTCCTCCTCCTGTCACTGGGCACCACTGAACCAGTGCAGCTGCCCCTCTCCTCTGCAGCAGAAGGGAGCTGCAGCAAAGCACACATCAAGATCTGGGCAGGACAGTTCCCAGCACCCCAAACCCCACGGGGAGCAGAGCGCTGAGGTCTGGGCTACCGTGACCGGCTCCTTCACAGCACCGCAGGACCCAGAGCTGGGCTGGGTGTGTCTGCAGAGCCCTGTGTGGCCAGAGCCAGGCCAGGCTGTTTCACTGGAGGGACCTGGGAGGCAAAGGCACCTACGTAGGCATCATCGCTGTTCTGGATGGTGTGATGTCTCTGCAGGGTGCGGGGCCGCGGGTGCTCGCTGGACGAGGGGCGCACGGGGTAGCCCAGGCCGTTGTGGTCAGGCACCTGCATGGCTTGGCCGGGGGAGCTCCTGTCCATGCAGTTCCCTACGATGGACTCTTGAAAACCAGACAGGACAGAAAAATGACAGGTTAGTACAAGGAACCTGCAGCTCCCCGCCACGTGTGCCGCTGCAGAACTGAGGTGCGACGCCACACACAAACGCTCCTTGCTGGCAGAACAAGGACAGGACCCCCAGCTGCTCTGGTGGGAGTGGTGCAGCACCAGTGCCCCCAGTCGCACTCACACAGGCTTCTCCCTCCAGCATTAATATCCCAAAAGATCCCAGTGCTAGCTGCCTCCCATCAGGTCTACAAAAGCAGCCTAAAGCTGGAGGGACTGGGGCAGGAGCACAGGAACCAGACCCTTTCCCACTTCTGCCTTCCCCTCGAGCCCGAGCTCGACCCCCACCCTGCCCACATTGTTACACAAGAGCCGGGGAGCCTCCAGCACGGGATGCCTCCAGCAGGGCCCCCTGGCAATTGTAAGCAACATAATCCTGCTGGAAGAGCTGGCCAGGATGTTCACTTTTATCAGATGACTTCTCCCTGCCCTCCCACAATCTGGCTGCGGGAGCACACGAGTGTTCTGCCTGGCAAAGTCCATCTGCGCTGCAAGCTCTTGTGACTGAGGGCAAAGGCCACATTCCTATCAGGCAAAGCCTCTCGTCACCAAGTACACGATGTTTTGGATGAAGGCCTGAGCCGTGGAGGAGCCTGTCATCGGGGCTGAGCTCGCTGAGCGCGGACCCCGCCGAGCACAAACACCCGACGTGGCAGCGAGCGCTGGGGAGCTGCCCCGAGGTGACGCAGCTGCGGGTACATCCCTCAGAAAGGCAGAGCCCTCCCCGGGCTGTGGCCAGCGGGAAGTGATGTCCTGCTGTGCTGGGACACCGCACGGCCCAGCTGGCACTGCAACTGCCACAAAACTGCTCCCCAAAGAGATCGCACAGAATCCTTGAACATCCCCAGTTGGAAGGGACCCACGAGGATCATCCAAGTCCAACTCCCGGCCCTGCACAGGGCAGTTCCAAAATCTGTCCACAAATTCAGCAGAATTCAAGCGAGACCCCATCCCATGTGGTCCCCACGCCGCTCGCAGGCAGGTGAGCATGGGTAGCATAGCTAGGACACTGCCCCTCGTGCCCTTCCTCCATCAGGAATGTGGCATTCCTGCCAGAGCCCTGTCCCAGGGCAGTCAGAGACGCAGCCCCCCCCTTCCTTTGCACAACCGTGGGGTTACGTGCGGTTAACAGTCAGCTTTCCCGGAAAAGCGAGAAGGAAAACATGAGGTAACAGATGTTAGCGGATCAGTGCCACCCACACACTGCTTGGGATGCTGCTCCAACTGTGGGAACAGTGGTTGGGGCCAGCAGCCTGCTGCTCCAGCTCCACAAACAGCCCCGGCCCCAGTCCCTGCTGCGCTGTGGGTGACGAGTTCCCTCAGCCTGGAAGAGCCAGGACCCAAAAAGCAGCTGCTTCCCAATGCCGGCACTGCACGTCTGGGGATGCTGCTCTGGACTGAGGGACAGACACCCCGAATTCACACCCCTGGCCCCGCAGAGGAGAGCCTTTCATCCCCACATCCTTTGTGTCACCGTGGCATGTGACACTGGCACGGCGCTGCCGCCAGCTCGGCCGAGCCCAGGCAGGTTTCCCATGGGCAGCGCTCCCAGCCCGGGACGGCGACGCTGGAGCAAAACTGGAGCAGGGCCGTTCGCAGGCAGTTCAGGCACATCCCAAACAGATTTGGTCGGCTCTCAAGGTCCCCAGCTGCCATCCCTGGCAGATGCTCCACAGACATCCAGAGCTTTGTGATCAGCGTCAGCACGCGCCCTTGGAAGCGCAGACACTCCTGGGCCACTGGGAAGTTACACTGCTCCAGGGAAAACACAGCTGGGGAGCTGGGGCAGGGAGAGAAGATACCCCTCAAACTGCATCCTCACTACACAGCCTAGGGAAAACGGGGAAAAGCCAGGGATGCAGGATTTGGTGCAGGTCAATAGTGGGAAAACTGAGCGATGTAGGATTTGGTGTAGGTCAAAAATGGGAAAACCCAGGGGTGTAGGACTTGCTGTAGGTAAGGGTACCTGGGAAACTTTGAGGTGACTCTGCCTGGACCTGAAGCGGCGCAGGCCTGAGTCCAAGTGGGTTATGGAGGCCATAAGGAAAATGGTACAAGCAGTTGCATCCCAGGACATAGTTTACTACAAACACCCCTGTCAGAAGGGCTTACACAAGCCTATTTGTAAACATTTATTTGCCTTTACTCATTTACAAGGCCTTGCAGTCTAAAGTCCTTCTCCCTTGTGTAACCAGTCCTCGCACCAGCAGTGCAGGGGCCGAGATTTGGCTTCTGACTTCATCAAACCTCACTGTCCATCTAACAGGCTGCAGTGACAAGATTCAGACTCATGATTTCACACCAAACGCCCCTCCAGAGCTTCCAACCCCCACTGAGCCTGGGGCGACTCCCCTCACTCCAAGCACAGCAGGGAAGTGGAGCTCTGAGAGCAAACACATCGGGAATTCAGAATTTAGGAGGATTTCAGCACAGCCCTGCCTTGTCCCTGCCCCCCGCCCACGCTCTGGGGGGTCAGGGCTTGGCAGCCCCGCTCAGCCCTCCGAGCCAGCCTGTTCCAGCCCCGTACTTTCCCAACAAACCCGTGCTGTGTCCCTGAACAAAGCTGGGCCTCCTGTGCCCTGGACACAGCTCCTCCGCAATAGGGCCCTGAGTGCCAAGGGCGAGCTGGTGGCTCCAGCCCAGCACCCCGAGTCCTGCAGGGAATACTGATCCGCCCGCTCAGCCTCTCCTCAAAGCCCTCTCGGCGAGGGGCTCGGAGGGTGTTTTTCCTGCAGAGGAGCCTGTAATTATAGCTCAGGCACGAATTCTCTGACAGAGCAGCGCTGCCAGAGCAGCCACCGAGGAGCAAAGGCACAGCTGCTTCCAAGGAGCAGGAAAGGTCTTCAGAACCTAATGGCAAGTTTAAACTCACTCTCTCCAGAATCCACCCTTCCCAGTTCAAGCAGGGATAGAATCTTGATGCCGCTGCTGCTTCCCCAAGTGCCAGAGAGGCTGCAAGGCTGCGGGAGCCGCCGGACACTGACCAACACTGTTACTGTGTGTGTTTGTGGGAGCTTTAGCAGGGCCCGGACTCGAGGGTTTGTGCTTTAGAGCAGGAATAAATGGATATGCTGCTACAGCCGGGGTGTGCTGGCAGCTGAGCTGCTCCTATCCCGTCTTTACAGGGGACAGGGAACATCACCAACAAGAACAAATCTGTGGCCACCATGCAGCAGCCCTGAAAAGATGGCAGCAAGCTGGGCCTTGGTCTTTACCTGCCTGCAGAAGTAGGTCAGATTCCCAAGGGGAGCAGCCCATCGGGCTCCTTCCTCACTCAACCCTGTTTATTACAGAGGCTGTGCCTGCAATTTACTTCAGGCCACAAAAGCCAGAAAGAATCTCGGTAATTCCGTGCTATGCAAAATATGTCAGGAAACCCTTGGTGTGCCGGGTGGGACGGTGTCCTGGGCAGCAATGCGAGCGGCTGGCACGGATGGACGGACACCTGGCCTGCACGGGCAGCAGGGAGCCTTACCTCTGCTGGGCACCTTATTCCTGAATCCGGGTGTGGGCTGATGCCTGTACTGGTGCGTTCCCAGCTCCTGCGCGGGATTAGCAGTTCCTAGCAAAGATTCGGGGTCCCCGTGCCCTCCTGCGTTTACAAGCAGAGGGGTCTCGTGGCAACCTTTGGTCAATGTGTTTGAACTCTTACTGTCAGGAAAGCTGTCCCTGTTTCCCTCGCAGGCGCAGTCCTCCTCCATGCTCTCCGAGTGGAACAGGGCTGGCTGGTGTCCGTATCCCTGCGGCGGTGGCACGGACGCAGGGACCTGCTGGATACATTCTTGCGCCCTGATTTTTAGGAGGTGTTGGGGGCTGTTCTGGGGGTGGTACGTGTCAGCACTCTGGTAAGGCAAAGACAACGACTGGCGCTCCGAGAGGTTCTGTCCCATGCTGGTGCCCATACTGCCAGCATCCCCTTGACTCATATGCCTGAACAACTCTTGGAATTCTTGCTGCTGCTGCTGCTGCTGCTGCTGCCGTCGTTTGATGAGCTGTGCAAATTCTGCCTGGGGCAGCCGCATGTCCGTGTGCCCCGTGAGCGAGTGCCGGGGGGAAAGCAGTCCCTGGAGGATGTGCGGTACCTGCTGGTGTCGGCTGTAGTCGGGAGGTGTGGGGGACAACAGTGCCTGCTGTAGTGCCGATGCCGTGTAGTGCTGCTGCTGCTGCTGATGTGCGTTCGGAGGGAAGCTGGGGTACTGGTCAAGCTGCGGGACCTTCAGAGCTTGCTGGGCTGCAGGGAACCCGACCCCTCCCGACGGGCTGTAGCTGCTGGGGGAGACGCGGGGCTGCTCCGGGAACAGGTGGGGGTGTAAGTGCACCTGGTCGTAGTTGGCGGGGGGATACCTGTTCACGTTCAGACTGCGAGGACAAGGAAAAGGACAAGTGACCGCACTGCTCAGCGGGAGCCAGCGCTTCCCCAGGCACACGGGACGGCAGCCCTGGCCTGGCTCAGCAGCTCCTTCCCAGCGACAGGGAGGCAGCAAGCACAGCCCAGACTGGCAAGGACACCCCGTCTCATCCCGAGATTCCCCCTCCCTCCTGTCAGCAGCGCTCCCCTGAGCCGGGAGCAGCAGGGAGGGGCCCTTACCTGTGCGACTCGGCGCTGTCGGCGCTGAGCTGCTTGGACAGCTGCCGGTGGCCGTAGCTGAGGGAGGCCATCAGGTTGGCGCGGTGCTGCATCTGGATCTGGCTGGCGCTGGGGCTCAGGGACATCCCCCGCGCGTGGGATGCCAGGCCCTGCCCGCCCACGGAGGCCCCGGGCAGGAGGCTGCTGCCGACCATGTCCCCGGGCTCCTGCACTTGGATGGTGACCTGCTGGGGCTGCGACTGCTGCTGCTGCAGGGCCAGGCACGTCAGCCCCATGGCCGGGGGAGGGGAACAGTTACCCGACTGCGGGAAGATTGTGTTGTGGGATGGCATCCCTTGGAACTGGGACTGGGAGGCAGCACCTACAAGGAACAAAGGCCCTCAGCACCCCTGCCAGCCCAGGGCGAGGCTCAGGAGCGAGAGCTGCTCCGTTCCCCGAAGTGCTGGACAGGGCTGGGGTTAACCTGGTCTAGTGAAGGGCCCATAGCAGGGGGCTGGAAAGGGATTATCTTTAAGGACCCTTCCAACCCAAACCAGGCTACGATGCTATGATTCATTCCATGACTCTGGGCCAGGCTGGGAGCCCAGTATGTGCCCGTGTGGGTGCTCTGTCATGCTGTGCCAGCGTGCAAAGGTCACAGCCAGAGCCCCTTGCACCAAAACAGAAACTCTGCGGAGCTGACAGCGATTTGCATAAACCTGAGACTATCAGTCCTTCCTCCCCACCCCCGGGAGCGATAAGTAAGGATCTTGTGACAAGGAATGCAACAGCACATTCCAGCTGGCAGCTCCTCGAGAGCTCTTGATAACACCGGCCCTTGCTGCCAGATGGAGAATCTTTTACATCATCAGCAAACTGTGCAGGGCCTGGGCTGGGGGGGGAACGGAGCCCTGGCACCCCCTCGCTGCTTCCCCAGGGTTTGACGGGATCACAGAACTGCTTACCATGGGGCTGGAGCACGCTGCTGCTCACGGGGGGTGGGCTGCTGTTGGGTTGCCTGAAGAGATGGTTGTTGGGGTGGTTCGGGGGCGGGCTGGATGGCTGGATCCGTAACCTACGCAGGGAAACAAGCACCTCCTCACCACGCCTGCTCCTTGTCCAGATGCTGTCTCAGCTGTGAGAACTGATGCCTAACGCTGCGTGTCTTGTTCAAAATAAACACCATAACGCCCTTGCTGGGGATCCCAAGGTCTCTGCAGATTGGCTTCTCTTCCGAGAGCCACCTCACTTGTCCAAGTCAGGCAGGGAGCGAGCATGACCTGGTGACTACCACAGAAACCTGGGGACAAGGACACTGCAGGCTCACCTCCTGACTGCACCCGGTGAGACACCCTGCTTTCCTTTCCCGTAACTCAGCCTGCCTCGCCTACAAGTCAGGGTGCTGAGGGCAAGGAGGCTGAGCTCACCAAGGGCCTGGAAAGGTGTGAGACACCCGAGGAAGCATGAGAGAGCCTGGCTGCTGAAGTGGCATCTTCAAGCCACTCAAAAGGCAGGGCTGTCAATCCTCTGCTCAAAGCAGGTCTGTGCCTTTGAATCACATTTCTCTGCTGCTAAAGTCCTTCAGACAGATCCAGCTCAAAGGACCAGGCACATTCACCTGGGAACTGGCTGTGCCGTTCTGATTCCATAAACCTCCAACTCAGCCTGGCCTCTCCTGAGGGCATCAGCTCATCCCTGGGCTTCAGGAAGAGCAAAACCCAGAGCTGTCCTAAAGCCATTTCTTTACCTCTGAAGCTGGTGAGTGAGCAGAGCTGGCTGGTTTTCACATGGAGCTTGCAAGGGTGGAGATGGCTGGGGAGGCCGGATACAGTCCTGAACCAGGCACCACAAGAAAACAAGAAGTGTTTGCAGTCAATGTCTCAGTCAGTAAATTTAGAAACACCGCTGGGTGAAGCAGGACATGTCCAGATTCACCGAGTGTCAGTCCCTGACTGCAGCCCTGGCTTCCACAGCTACCACAGCAGCTGTGCAAACATCTCCGCTGAAATCCTTCCCGCTGCAAGCCCAGCAAACTCCCCCTCCCTCAATCCCCCCGGGACCTGCTCACGAGTTGCGTCTGCAGCAACACAGGAAAACAGAGCTAAGCCTTCAGCAGCTCTGGCTCGGGCTCCACTACCTGAATCTGCTGATGAAGAATCTGATGGTGCTGCTCCTGCTGGTACAACATGTGCTGCTGCTGCGTCTTCTCCAGCGTCCTCTCGTCCATGTGCCCCCCGTACATCTTCTGGAGCTGCTCACACTCCTGCAAGGAACCCAGCACGTCCCATGAACGACCTTCTGGTGCACAGCACCCTGCTGTGTGCGGAATGCCACGCTCCGCAGCCCACCCCTCTGAGAAAAGCTGGCAAAGAAAGCCCAATCCATTTCCTTTGACAGAATCAGGTATGCAGTGACGTGGCAGAAAGCCAGGAAAGCAAGGGGTGCACGTGACACCGAGCTGGCACCGTTGCGTGCCCTTAATGCAGGCAGCAAGCTCTGGAAACGACACTTCAAGGTGAGGAGAGCATCTCACTTGTGCCGTGCTGCAAGGGGAAAGGCCTGTCCTGGGGCCAAATCCTGCTCCAGCCGTTGGCAAGGCGTGCCTGGCTGCCCAGGGAATGTCCCACAATACACTCCACACTCTGGTGGTAGGAGCTGCCCTTTCCCGGGACACCCTGGAACAGCCCCAAAACTGCTGCCAGAGGAAATGTGGGAGAGCGGGAGCTGCAGTCTGACAGTGCTGGGGGGCCCTGCAGGGACAGGCAGGACACCCATGGGTGGGCACAGCGTGATGGTTCTCCCCAGAAAAGAGGGGGCAGGAATCCCCCCAGGTCCCCAGCTGCAGGTGAACAGCTCGTACGTCCAGAGGACACTCAGGGTTTGCTGCAGCCACGCAGACCGGGAACAAACCCTCAGCTGCAAAGTCCCCACTGTGTCCCTCAGACTTTGGTGTAAAGATCCCACTTTTGCTTCCTGAAGCAGCAAGACCAAGGCAGTAAGAATTCCTCGTGGAGGCTGTTTGGAGGACCCCCACCCCTCTCTCACCTGCTGAAGCTGTTTGATGCTGCTGTTATTGCCCATCTTCTCCAGGTGGGCTTTGAAAGCCTGGATGCTGGCAGCCCCGTCGGAGAAGCGCCGGACCGGGGAGAAGCGCTCGGTGGGGAGGTGCAGAGTGTTGGAGTCCTTGTAAATAGAACTGAACACAGGGGGAAGGGGGTTAGTGACGTGACACCAGCCAGAAAACAAACTCCAGCACAGACATTCCATTTCCAACAGCCTCCCAGCGGCCTGGATGCTCCACACTGGGCTGTCAGAATGGGCACATCTGAACCGAGCTGTGCCCAAGGCACCACGAGCACTTCCCCTTCACAATGAGGTTTCTTTGACATCAGAGGGAGCCAGATTTTTTTCAGGAGCTGTTTTCTGCCCAAGTTGGGGTTCCCCCTTATCCCTGCCCTGCCATGAGGTGCCACCTGTGTTATCACAAGCAGAGATAACTGGGCATACACCCATCACAACGCGCCTCACAACAAACAGCTGGGGCTCTCTGCCTGCCCTCACGGCTTCCGGGCAAGTGCTACCAGTGGGACCTGGTTTCTGTGCAAATCATAGACACACTGAATGATTGGGGCTGGGAGGGACACCTTCCACTATCCCAGGTTGCTCCAAGCCTTGTCCAGCCTGGATGTGGGCACTTCCAGGGATGGGGCAACCACAGCTTCTCTGGGCAGCCTGTGCCAGGGCCTCACCACCCTCACAGGGAGGAATTTCTCCCATCAGTAAAGGATTTCTTTTGTAAAGGTTCTGCAAACGCCATCTCCAGAACCCAGCAAGCAACAGGCTCCAGCAGCAGCCTTTGTCTGTGAGGAGGTCATGGAGATGTGGTCTTTACAGCACCTCTGACACCAAACCCAGCAAGAGCCCACCTGGCTGCGGCTGGAGTGGTCCTGAGCTCCAGAGGTCACTCTGAGGGCCTGTTCCAGCCTCCCCTTGTCACAAGGTGACTGATGCTGGACCACTTCCAGCAGGCTGGGTTCAGTTTTGTCACTGTCTCTGCCTTAGCAGGACATAGTTCAGTTTCCTTCCCAGGAAAGAGCTGTGCTCCTGCCTTTTGATGCCATCCCATCCATTATCCCGATCCATTTGTTCTCCTGTTGCATTGATGGAAAGCAGAAGCCACAGATAAAATCATGCTGAGGTTTTGAAACCCGTGTGGGCAAGGCAGAACAGCTGCACTTCCCTGTACAGCTGTACTTCAATTCTGCTTTCAGATATTTAACGTGACAAAACCAGGGGCTACAAAAGAAGACACATAAGATGGCTTAAAATAGGTTAAGGGCTAAAATAAAACCCACCTGCCATTCAATAATGTGGTTTATTTACACAGTGACTGCTAACTTCTGTGCCAGGTATGTCATGTGCTCACGGTGGGACACTGTGTTTAGACCGTGGTCAGATGAAATTTCCGTGATTTCACAGGAAAAAAACAAAACAGGCTCACAGCACGTTACAACACCAGGAGTGGAACGAGCGGATACCTCCCTGCTTATGATGCAACAACCTCAGGACTCCAGAGCCAAGAGACAGAGGTGACACCAGCATTATTTACAGGGTAAGTGTGTTTAAAGTCTTGTAAAAATTCCGTTCCTGCTGTGCGTGAGGGACCCGGCTTACCTTTAGGATTTGCAGCAATCCTGAAAGCAGGACACAGCACATTCTGCTTGTTTTGCAAGCTGCACTCCCTATCAAGCTGTGGGCCCTAGAAATTTTTCCCCTCCTGCTCTTCCCATCCCCCAGGCACCTCTGAGGGAGTAACTTGAGGGCAGAGAGGTGCTTATCTCGGTTTTCCGGAGCTCCAGCGTGGCACTAGCACTGTCTCAGTCTGCTCAGAGTTCACCTGTCCCTGCTGATTACCTCAGTGCTCAGCTCAGCAGGTCTCTGGCTACAACAAAAAGGGCCTTGTCAAGCCTGCCAGTGTGAGCTGCCCGAGGGGCTGAACACCAGCACCAGCCTGGCCTGGCAGCCACTGCTTTCCCAACAGGCAGCAAGCTCCAGTGTGCAGCTGGTTTGCTCCCAGCACCGAGGGGTCAGAGCACTTTTAAGCATTTTTTTAAGAGGGTTTTTTTTATTAAGAGGAATTTAAGCTCCCCCTGTGGCATTAGCATCTCCGGTTGGCTGCTGTGACAAGGACTCTGTCACGTTAACACCTCTCCATCAGGACTGTCCCTCCCACGCACCCTGAGTGTGTTTAGATCCAATCCAAAGGTTCCCTCTTTCCCAGACACTGTGATTTTTGTTTTCTTCCCCACCCAGCTTCCTTTCCTCACATCACTCCTATCAAGGGTGAGAAATAAAATTACTCTCGAGGAGTTTTGCAAAGAGACTTTGCAGTCAGAACACACAACTCTGGTGCAGAACAGTGAGGGTTTTAAGCTCTGCTGTGCATGACTCTTGGTTCAATCTTTTGTCTGCATCTGCCTCCAAAAAGGTTCTGTAGCAAGTCTGATGCCTTGATGCCTACCATTACACAGGGAAAAGCTTTCCTCTAAAAAAAAAATAGCTTATTCCCAATATTTCTGTGATGGCAGCCATTCCAGCAAATCATCTCCAGCCACAAAAGTGGGACTGGACGGAAGAGCCAGCTGATTCCTGCTGGTCCCTGCAGGCAGGGAGCCCGTGCCAGAGTGGTCAGACACCCTCTGCTCTGTGGGTCTGCTCTTTGTCCCTGCTCCTCCTCCTCCTCCTCACCCCTCCCTGCCAGCGGATGTCCTCAGCGCTCCATTCCAGGCGCCACCTGGGCAGGGTTCCTGGCGCAAGCTGCCCGGCCGGCCGGTGCCGTTACTCACCGGTGCTGGTCGGGTCCCAGGTGTGGAGCCCAAGCCCGGGGTCGGAAGGACTGCTGTCCTAGCTGCCTCTGCAAGTCTGGAGGGATTTCAGCTGTAGGGTTGGTCATGGCCAGAGTGTGCCTTTTTGACCTATTTGCCAAGTATCTGCAACAAGCAGGAGCACATTTTATAAGAGACTGATGGGAGTACTCCGAAAACAGGGAGTGTTAGATAACCCAGAGAAAACGGGAAGGAAGAAGCTTGTGCGGTGCTCAGAACGTGCCACGGACACGCTGCCCATGCCCGTCACAGCACTGGCTCAGCAGCGCTCTGGGGACAAGTGTCGTTTCAGCTGCTGGTGCTCCACTGCCAGCCTCGGAAGGAAAGAGGAGCCGTTCGCTCTCCCCAGCAGGAAAGCCACGTTTCCCCTCAAGGGGAACGCCGGTATATCCCTTTGGGAATATCCCTTTGGGAATACCCAGGTGACCACCTGCCCTCAGCGTGGATTCATCCACTAGAGCAGGTCTGCCTCTCTCTCCCAGCCCGGGGAGCCAAGGCAGAGATAACCGGGCAGGAGCCGGGCACAGACAGGAGCTGCTGCTCCTGCCAGGGGAGCCTTCGCTCCTCACAGCGACCCTGGGACACCCCGGCTCCGGCCGCCAGCAGCGGCTGCCTCGTCCCAGCCGGGGAAGGGTGCGAGGGGCACCCCAGGCTGCCCGAGGAGCAGGAGGAAGGGCTGGGCGGAGGCAGGGCTGTGCCAGCCCGGTCCAAGTGCGCCATCTAGTCCCTGCTCCGCTCCGGGAAGGTCGGGAATGGCCCGGGATACGCAGGGAACGGGAACCCGAGCAGCAAGAGGGTCCCTCCCTCTGGAGCCACCAGCACCAAGGCTGGGCTTGCCTCTCACACCGGAGCTGGGAGGCAACGGCTTAAACACAAGCCCGCTCTGCACTGGAAAAGAGCTGCAGGTCTCCTGCAAGCCCCCCAAAGACCGGGGAGGGGGAACTCGGAGCCTCTGCTCCGGCGAGGATGTGAGGAAGGGCCGGGCAGTGCTGAGAGCTGCTGCCTGCCCTGCTGTTCCTGGCGCAGCCGAGCCCAGGGCAGCGGGGCCGGCAGAGAGGGGGTGAAGCCCCTGCCCAGGGCTGGCACCGCACCCAGAGCTGCGCCCGCTCAAGGCCGCCGGGATGAACGCCCGCATGTGAACTCAACCCTTTCTGCTCCTGTGAACCAGCAGCGAGGCAGCTCTGGTATCCAGCCAAGGACCACCTGGCCAGTGACACCTGCCAACTCTCACCTTTGCTCTTGTCCCCTGCAACTGCCCCTGGGAAGCAGAAAGAGCAGCAAGCGATACAGACCTGCCCAAACCCAGCCTCTCCTTGCTGCTGAAGCCACTGAAGCAGAAGAAGCAGGTTAACAGTGCCGTGGTGCCCCGCCAAAGCCCGTGCCATTAGCTGTTTAAGAATCATTTGATGCAGACAGGGAAAGTTTCCCAAAGAGCTTTACTGTTGTGGTTTGCTAAGATCATTTTATTTCAGCCCTCCAGGGAACAATCCAATCATGAGCTCTAACAGCGTTTCGGGTGGAAGAAAGTTTCCCAAAGCTCAGAGGAGATGTGACTGTTCCCTGGAACAGAGAGAAGACTGTGCTCTGCTTTCAAGGTCAGATTAAGGAGGGCCAAAGCTGCTCGCTGGTGGCTGCAAACAGAGTATTTGGGGCAGTGTTCTGAGAAGCTAAATATTTGCATCTGTCCCTGATGGTAACGCTATTTACCCTTCTCCTCTGATGACTACTGACATGTCGCAACACAAGGGGGTGGAGAACAAGTTAACACACAACCTGGATGGTGCTTTTTCAAGGCCATCTGGTGGAAGAAGAACATGTGCTCTGAAAGAACTGAGGGCAGCGCTGTCGAGAGCAGCAAAGTGACCTCTGAGTCCAAGGGGACTTGGTTTTCAGTGGGATCTGAACATTTCAGTGCCTTGCAAAACACTGCACAGGGGTTTCAAAATGTTTCCAGCTGAGCTAATGCTTTAAAGGCTCAACTGAAACCTTCAGGTTTAGAGCAGTGAAAATCTGCCCAGGTAAGATGTCCAGGCATCCCCTTGCCAAGAATGAGATTTATCATAGCCAAAAAGACCACCTGTCTGAGGTGCTGTCAGAGGACATTATCGGCCCTAAATTAAAACTTTTAACGCCTGTTGAGGCTATTATTGAGGCTACAAGTAGACTTTCTAGGCTGAGGTAGGCAAAAGGAGTCTCAGTGCACAGTCTGTCACTGCTCACACCCACCGCTCCTCGGGAGCACTGAGAGGAGCAGAGCTGGCCAAGGCTCTGGAGCAGGATCTGCACCCATCCCAGTGTCACCCTGCCTGCAACAAGCCCCAGTGAGCCCCTGCGGAGCCACTCCCTTACCCAGGTGATGATCTGCACAAAGGGGGGATCCAGAAAGCTCTTCCAGTTTGAGGTAAAAAGCAGGAGCACTCACCACACGTAGTGCCCAGCTGGTTAGCAGAGAAGAAACTATGCAAAAGCTACTAAGAAAATGTTAGCAAGGCTATGGTTAGTGTGTTCATGGACTGAGAAAGTACAAGCACATTCTACCCACTTCCTACAATGTGTTTGGAGCAGACACAGAGAACAGAAGCTCCCAGCCTGAGCTAATAATGCTTTCCTTATCGGAGCAGACTATTTTAAGGCCTAATGCTAAAATTAGCAGCTAGAGGTACCCGTAATTCCAGCAAGCTCACTTTGTTTGAGGCATCAGAGTTGGATGTTTACTGCATGTCTTGATACAAAAGCTGCTGCACTGGCACCCAAGGCCACAGAGGAGATCCTCCCACCTCCAGCACTCGGCAGGGAGGGGAATCCCTCAGCACTCACTTGGCAGGTTAGTGTGGATTGCATGCTGGTGCACACTAAGCAAAGGAATTTAGCAGTTCCAAGAGTTTCTGGAGAACCTACTGCTCAATCAGCTACCCATTTCAGGGGAATCCAGCTTTGCAAGCACCCAGTAGTGCCAGAGGAGTAACTGCCTACAGCAATCAACACCCACAGGAACGGGAGAAGTGCTGGGCCTTCGCTGTAAAATCAACACTGGTGCCCTGATGAGGTGGCTGTGTTTGAATCAGCTCTGGAACAGCCCAAGGTGAGCCTCGTGGAGGTAGGAAGGGCAAATGTTAACAGAGTGGGAGTTACCTCTGCACAGCTTCCTGATCCGGCTCCCCATCGGAGCTCTCCTCATCCACAGGGGTGACAGCTGGGACAGCCTGCGGAGAGAGAAGTCACAGCTCCAGAGGACACCCAGCACAGTCCCCTCCGCACAGGGGACATCTCATCTTCCCAAACAAGCTTCCACAGGGGTGTGCGTTGGCTCCTCTGCTGCACCACGGAAACCTGGCCAAGAACCCCTTCCAACATTCCTTCCCCAGCCCAACTGCCTGGGCAGGGCTGCTGCTACTCGGAGAATTCATTGATACAGATGCAGCCAGGGAGTGAGAACACGCACGAATGCCCGAGATGGACACTTGAGTTTCCTCCACAGGATCAGCGAAGGACAAAAGCAACCATTAGAAAGTGCACGAACACTGTCAGCTCCAGAGAGGAATACACAACCCCACCTGCCAGCTCCAGGAGAGCACAGCGAGCCCCGCAAGGGGAACAGGGGAACCTTTGGCAGCGAGCGGGCACATCCCTGCAGCGCTGGGCCTGCTGTGACCTGGGCACGGCCACCTCTGCCTGCGGGAGGGGATATTTTTAAGCACTCTGCCTTCCCTGTGCTACTCACTGGCGTCATGGTGACGAGCGGCGAGGGGCCCCGGGGCCGCTTGAGCAGCTGCTGCGCGTGCAGCTGGATGTTGGCCCCGCCGTCCGACGCCCGCCGGCCCAGCGGGCCCATCCCGTTCAGCAGCTGCAGGGTGGGGGGCTGCAGCAGGGACTGCTCCTGGAACAACACACAGCACCGTTACCCGCCCCGGCCACAGCCCAAGGCCACGCAGCAGGAGAAGACAAACCCTCTGGGCTTCAGGGATGTCACCAGCATCTCCGAGTGACGTGGGGCAGGGACAGGCAGCGTCAGTGGATGAGCAGGGTTTAACTCTGCAGCTCCCTGCGCGCTGCTTTAGCTGCCAGGCAGGCTGCAACCTGCGGCTCAAAGCCAGGCAGCACAATCCTGTTTGAACCCAGCCCGTTTATTAATTTCATATTGCACTGCTCTTTCACAGAATCACAGAATGGTTTGGGTTGGAAAGGACCTTAAAGATCATCTCATTTCAACCCCCTGCCATGGGCAGGGACACCTTCCACTATCCCAGGTTGCTCAGAGCTCCATCCAGCCTGGCTGTGGACACTTCCAGGGATGGGGTATCTGCAACTTTTCTGGGCAACCTGTTCCAGTGCCTCCCCACAGTAAAGAATATTTTCCTAATATTTGATCTAAACCTACTTTAGAGAACCAACTGGAATCATACATAACGAGAGTAATTCTTGAGGCTTATGGAGTCCAAGGAGTGACAAGCAGAGCGAGCAAGTGTGAGCACAAACACCCCTCACACCCGGCAGGGCACGGAGCACAGCAGGGATCGTGGGCAGTACCTTGTACTCCAGCTGCCCCGTGGGCTGCAGGTTCTGCCTGGGCAGCACATTGTGCATGAAGTTCACATTCGGGGTCACCTGCAGGAACGGAGCCTGAGGAGTGACACGGGGGAAGCCAGGCAGGAGCTTCTGCAGGTCTTCCATGACTTCCGTCCTGTGCGATCACATTTGGAGAGGGGAATTAGCCGTGATGTGAGGAAATCCCTCACAGACCCAGCACGCCCAGCTTCCCTTCACAAAAAGCTTCTCACTGCTCTGGGAAATGGTCACACAGAGCAGCCAAGCCGCTCCTTGGTTTTATTTGTCCCTTTCCCCCTCCATGTTGAGATTTGCCAGAATTAGCTCTTGGCATTAACCTTGATGGCATTTATCACAAAACCTTCACCTCGGACATGACAGCAGAACAGCTCAGGTGAGACACTTGCCTTGACCAAAAGCACAGCTTACCCAGAGCTGATCAGGAAGAGCAGGAAAAAAGTACCTCATCCCCATCCAAAATACTGACCAAGCTGTGCAAGGGCAGTGGGACCTTTAAAGGAACACTCAGAAGGACCAGAGTCACATGCTGGGAGTAAATCTCCAGGTTAGAGTGCAGTACTCACCGTGGGTCAGCCACTCCCACTGTGTGCCTCCTCATGGAGAGGTAGCGGACCAGAGCCTCAGGTGATGGCTCTTCCCCTTCATCACTGTCCAAGTTCATTGTTCCATCAGTCTGGGCAGGACAAACATCGGAGATGTTGAAACACAACATGAGGATCAAAGGAAAGGCTTCAATGTGAGCCAGAAAAAGAGCAGAGCAGGGGTCATGGGGGTGTACCTCACCTCCACGATTTGGTTCTCAGGGTTGATGAGCTGCACTTGGGGCACGTTGATGTTCATGGTGTTGCCTGTCTGTTCTGTCTGCTGAGTGGAGAGATCAGGATCAGAAGACACAAACACAGCACTGCTTTACAAACACCGCACTGGATTAACACCAGCCCTAAGCACCCGGAACAGGGAGGTGACCCTGGAGCCAGTGAAGAGCTGTTTATTCTCAAAGAGTTGCCTCGTTTACCCCCCTTCCTTCTGTTCAGGCAGGGTCAGCATCTCTTCTGCTTCCCTTATGACCTGGCCTCTCCCAAAGCAAGTGCTCATTGCTCCAACAGCAGCACAAGGTGGGGAAGAAGCATCACACAGCAGCCCTGGGCTGGGAACTCCAGCCCCCAATAACTCCCTCAGCTGCCTCCCCTCTGTCACTAAGTGAGCGGGAGACTGTCTGAAGGGTGTTCATCCCATGCACAAACTGTTCCCAACCTCAGGATTAGGGTACCCTGAACACACACCAAATTCTCAGACGAGGAATGTGTTGACACTCCAGCCAGGATGTGGACACCCACGGGCAAATCTGAGTTCAGCAGGTAAGGGACTGGCTGGCCTTGCAGGGCTGGAAGAACGCCGGCAAAGGGGATGTACCTGGATGTTGGCTGAGGTGGGGAAGGTCACGGTGCGCGGGATGCTGGGCGAGGGTGCAATGCGCAGGTTCTTGTGCCTCTTGAGGCGGTCGCAGAGCAGGCTGTAGATCGCGCTGTAGTGATCGTACGCGTCGGCTCGCAGCGACTGAAAGGCAAAGAGGAGCGGTCACCCCTTCCTGCGCAGTGATAAAATACATTTTACACTGCGCTGGGGCTGCTCAGCTGCCCCCAAACACAGCCACGGACCAGCACGAGGAGCAGGCAGGAGACGCCAGGCCTCACCTGCAGCGTGCGCTCCTTGTCCAGCCCCATGTCCGCCATGGCCAGCAGCACGTCCTCGTTCAGCGGCTCCAGCTGCCTCTCGGTCTTCAGGTGCTGACACTCTGCTATCAGCTGCCAGGGCACAGGCACAGAGTCAGGGCTGACATTCCCAAAGGCACACCGCTGAGTCACAGTGCTCCCAAGAGCCCCAGCACCGGGCTCTGGCTGCAGCTGGCGTGAGGTCTGATGGCAACCGATCCAAAATCCAGTGCCCCAAGTTCCCAGTGCCACGGGGGAAGATACAAAAAGGTACGTAGATAAGGAGTGATGTGGAAAGCAAGGCCAGGAGACACAGCAAAGGGAAAGGCCACGCCTGGAAACGAGTGTTCCCAAAAAGCAGAACCAACACCGCAACACCACATGCCCAGAGCCTGTCTGAGTCACCAAGCAGACCCTGCTCCCTGCTGCTCACCCTGTCAAACTCTGCATCGGCCTCCCCCAGCTTCATCCACTTGTGTTTGCAGATCTGCTCCATGGAGAGCCTCTTGCTCGGGTCCAGCACCAGCATGTGGCGGATCAGGTGTTCACACTCTGCCAGGGAAGAGAGGCCGGGTCACCCGCGGGAACGCTGCTGCAGCGTTCCCTTTCCAAGCAATGTGCTCCCCTCTGGGAAGTCACCTCACAAAAATACTGCTTCTCTTCTGCACTTCACACCTGCTGGGTCCCCAGCGTGCCACACTGCTGCAGACACTGATTCCCCTGGGCTAGGAAGGAGGGCAGCCACCCTGTCCCTCCCCATCTTGATGTGAGTGGCTTTGGGAGGTTGAGAGTGAAGCACCCTTAGAGTGCTCTCCACTCAACAGCTCACTGTGAGCGATTTCTCCATCGTATTACACCTGTGCTGTCACCAAGAGGGACTGCTGAGGCTCTCCCATTTAGGCTGGGACCTAAGTTTGCTGTGAAAGCACCATGTTTTAGCAGAATTTTCTGCATGGAGAGAACCTCTTCTCCAAGTAAGACAGCAAGCAAGGAAGTTTTCAGCTGGGAAACTCCATGCAAAATTATTCCTTAACTTTACAGCAGGCAACCAAGTACCTACACATGACTCTGTTAAGCTGGTTTTATATGAAAATTAATCACACGTTTCACACCCAAGATCTATTATTGAGGTGCTCAGAAGCGTTTTTGCAGCAGCAGGACACAAACGCTCATCTCTGACGGGGCTGTTGCTGGAAATTCATGCCCCATAATGCTGTGAAAAGCTAAAACTGGAAGGGGTGCAGTGAAAGCCCCCGTGTCCCCAGCTCCGTGCCCCCTTACCTGTGGACATGAAGAAGGGGATGCGGAACTTGCCGCTGAGCACCCGCGCGCGCAGGTTCTGCAGGGTGCTCCCGTCGAAGGGCAGCGCCCCGCACACCAGCACGTACAGCACCACGCCGAGGCTCTGCGCCCAAAACAAACCCACGTCAGCAACGCCAAACCGAATGAAAATCCATCCCTGGGCAACTCGTGCTCTTGGCACGGCCCCGCAGGGAAAACACAGGACGCAGCAGACAGAATGCCATTTTGGGAGCATTTCTTTGGCAAACGCCTTTTGCTGTGTCAGGACTTTTCTCCAAGACATGTATTGAGCACTCAGGAAGCAAAGCCAAACAAACAGAGCAAAAATCAGATCAAAGTCAGAGAGAAAGAGGCTCATCACATACCCAAATATCAACCTTTGGCCCATCGTACTCCTTGCCTTCAAAGAGCTCTGGAGCAGCGTAGGGAGGACTCCCGCACCAGGTTTTAAGGAGCTGGCCAGGGGTGAAGATGTTGCTGAACCCAAAATCTGAAAGAACAAAGAGAAGCGATGAGAGGAACGTGATTCAATCCAACTGTCCTGAACGCATGGTACTTCAGTAACTTGCTGAGTCTGGTAAAGTCACGTACAATCTGTAATGGGTAACTGGTACCCAGACTCCGGAAATGGAATTACTGAGGTTGGAAAAGATCTCCAGGGTCATCAAGTCCAAGCTGTGACCAGTCCCCACCTTGTCACCAGCCCAGAGCACTGAGTGCCATGTCCAGTCTTTCTCTGGGCACCTCCAGGGGTGGCGACTCCGAAGCTCCCTGGTGCCCTGAGGTCTGGGCAGTGCCAGCAAGGACAGAGTGCAAAGGGAAAAAGAATGGGACTTCTGATTTTTCCAGAAAGCACTACAGGGGCTGGAAACTTTGGTTATGGTGGGCAGCGCTACAAACAGAGTCAAATCCTTCACCAAGAGCAAATAATAAATCCTGAAAGAGAAAGGTCTTCACCTCACAGGCAGCCAACCGTCGGCTTATGTGGGCACTAATGGCATTCTCTGCTAATTAACCTGCCTGCCCCCAGCTCACAGTTGGGACCTGCACTGCAAAGGGCAAGGACACCAGTCTGGATCCAAGAGAAGGGAGCTGGTTCTGGTAAAAAGAAAGAATCTTCACTAAATTTCCTTCCTTTTTTTCACCTCAATTGAATTGAAGCAAACACAGCCGCAGAGAGGAGTTCTGAGGTGTCCTCAGAAGCAGCTCCACCAAGGACCAGTGCAAGGTTATCTGCGAGTGCTGTGCCTCTGTTTCTGCCAGAGATGTGCCAGCAGGGGGACAAGTGACATTAATGCCCACGGACAGGGACCCACGGCAACGAGGCCACTTCTCATGGCACTGGCACCAGCAGCTCCTCGCAGCAGGGAGAGCAGGGAGGGCCAGAAACACTCAGCTTGCAAATTCTGACTGATTAAAGCAAAAAGTGTCATGGCAAAAATACACAGTAGAGCTGCAGAAAGTGGGAATCTCTTAAGAAGGGCTTAAGGTGAATTTTGCCTCTGTCACCAGTCAGAACAGCAGCAGATCTGGGGTGATGCACAGCTGAGGGGTGGCAGTGAAACACAAGACCCCAGAGTTGTGGGAAAATGTGACTGAAAAATGTGTATTTTAATACATGTATACAAATGGTAAAGAGTATTTGAGGTGCAAAGGTACAAAGGATTTTTTCCCCCCATTTCCTGAAATAAATACACATTCTGCTTGAAAATTCATCTTCATTTTTATCTGCTAATTTCTCTTTACGGCCCTTTATCCGTAGCCATCCAGAAAGCTTTGTTCCCTTAAATCCTATAAAACTACATGCTTTTTCTAACGCATTCAAGATTACCCAATATCACCAGTTAATTACCAATTAATTACCAGTTCCACATGGAACTCCAAATGAAGATCACCAGCGACGGCCAACACCTCTGTGCCAGAGGCAGGCAAATCCCACCAGCACTCCCCAGAATGCACGGACTGGTGAGTCCGTGCTCCCTCTTGCTGCTCTCCTTGCAGGATTTTCCATGACCTAATTTCAGGTGACTCCTCTCCTCCTTTGCACAGCGCCTGCAGAACTCAGCAGCCCACCTGGCGCTGCTCCTGCCAGCTCAGCTCCAGGGGGGCACAGCCGAACTCCTTCTTCCCGTCCCTTCACAGGGAGGAAATTCTCACCGTGGAGATGATTTATGCGTGTGGAGAATACCTAACACAGCCTGTTCCTGTGGAAACACCTGGAGCACAGACCAGGCTGCTCCAACCCCACCTCAAAACAGAGCAGAGATGGTAAATGCTCTCTGGAAGCACTGTGGTATCAAAACAGGGCACGTACACGCTCGCTGGGTTTTTACTGCTGGCAGTGCAGCCATCTAAACCTCCAGTCAGCCTTTGGAGGACAATTCCAGGGAAACAGCACACAGCTGCACAATTGTCTTTTCCACCTCTGCAAGCTTTTGAGCTGCTGTCTCACGTTCAAAGCAGGATGTGTAACAAGTGCCTGAGTTACGGCCACTAGAGCCGGCAATAAACGCTGCAGCACTCGATGTATTTCCCAACACACAGCATTTGTGTCAAGTTTAGACATAAACTCCCTACGACTGTGGAATTTTGGCACTTCCCATATATTGAGCAAGTTATCCTGGTTTAGTCACTTTTATTTGTCCTTGCAAGTACAGGAGCGGGCTTTGAGCACCTGGGGAACCACCTGTATTTTCCAAGGAGTGCACAGCCGGGAGCAGCTCCAGTCCGGCACAGGTGAGAGGCCCGAGGTGTTCTCCACCCTGCTGCACAGGTCACAGTGACTGTCAGCAGCAGGGGCAGGGCTGTGCCATTCCGGGGCTGTGCCATTCCAGGTCCATGCCATTCCGGGGCTGTGCCATGCCAGCTGGCAGCACCGCGGCCTCGGAACAGACACGCGACAGCTGCCTCCTGCACCCTCCTCTGCTTCCTGCAGATTGGTCGGCTGGGAAACTTCACCCCTTCCACACCGTGTTGAAATTCGTCCAGGGATTCACAGCTCTTTTGGACACGGAGAGGAGGTGGGGAGAAGGGAAAATGCAGAGTCTGCCCTCAGGGAATGGGGCCAGCGGGCCCCAGAGCTCCCCGGATCTCGGGATGAAACCTCTCCCTGTGGAGAGCTGCCCCTCCCGGGCTCCGGGCAGGCAGGCTGCTGGGCTCGGTGGGGAGCTGGAGCCAGGCAGCTCCGCTGGACACGGACACTGCTCCAGGCTGGAAACTGTTTCCAGATCCCACCTGCGCTGTGGGACTGAGGTCAAGGCTGGGGAAAACAGCAGGGCTTTAAAATCCCAAAAACAGCTCACGGGAGGATTTGAAAACCCCGGAGCGATTCAGCACAAAATCTAAACCAAACAAAAATACAAATTACAACTTAAATAAACTTCCTTAAAATCTATGGCCAAGGAGATGCATAAATCCAAATCCCCAGGGAGCAATCAGGTCTCGTTCCACAAACAGACGCAGCGGGAAAGAGGCATTTTTGAACAGCAAGGTGAGTCACAATGATGTGATACAGGGAAAATATTTAAGAGAAACATCTCTGCTACAAAACAGTGGGTCCGGTCCCTCAAGTTTCCTTGGAGCAGAGCTCAGGGAGTGGCTTCAGTCTCTGCCCAACAGGGATTTGATCCTCAGGAGGCGAAGGAGCAGCCGACTCTTGCAGACGAATGCAAAGCGATGCATAGATCACATTCCTCTCCGAAACCATACCCCGGGAAGGCCGGGGTGTTTAGCAATCATCAACTCCTGGCTGAACTCTCCGGCTGGGAGCACAGGGAACACAGTGCCAGCAGCTACTGACTCAGACTCTGAGAAGGTACACTGGAGAAAAAGCATCCATGGGAAAAATGAGAGCGAGGGTCACAGCATTGGGATCTCGCTGTTTACGGAAAAATAGCGCAGCAGCAATCAATCAATCAATCAATCAATCAATCAAAAACCAACCCAAACAGGGACCACCAGTGAGACCAGCAGCGCTGCCCACCCCAGGGCTGCACTCTGAGAGCTGGGACCTGCCTAATGTCAGGCAAGGGATTTAAAGCTGCAAATGGACGTCAGGAAGAAAGTGCCAGAAAATCTGTACTGATGAGAGTCTGAAAAGCTCCAAAGTTTAAGTCAGACACAGTTAATGGGTTTGGCAGTGAAGGCTGAGCTGGTTCTCCACCAGGGTAACTGGTATGTGCACTTCTGTGGTGTTTCTCCTGGGAGGTCTGGTGTGAAGCAGATATGTTGCTATCACTTCTTTTTTTTTTTTGCTCTTGAAACAATGGAAGAACTAGTGTCAAGTTGTAATTGATGAGTTATAGGGAGAAAACTTAATACTTGGAAAATCCTATACCATAAATCAGCTTTTCCAGGCTACTTTTCAAAGCACTACAGCATCTTCCTGCCAAGGCAAACACTGCCACCACCAGGGTGGGGACTATCTCCTGGAGTCATTCTGGGAGCACAGATTTGGAAGGAAAATAGTTTCCAACTCCCTTAGATAAAAAAAGGTTTCCACAATTTCCAGCCCTTCTCAGCCTGCTCATGTGGACATTTCTCCAGCAAATCCAGCTGAATTCCAGTTTCCACCTGGGTTAGTTTTTAACTTCTCGCTGTCTGCCATGCACCCTCCCCCTCCACGCAGAGCGGATTTTTCCCGTGAACACAAGATGGCCTCAAACCATTAGTGCAGCCTTTGCATAAAACACCAGAAAGTGCTGCTCAGAGACCTCCCCAGCAGCCTCTCCCTGAGCTCCACAGCCTCTCCAATCCTACTCCAAGGAGCTGCACTCCTGCTTCATCAGCGATGCGTCTCTCACTTATCTCCTGCTCCCAGAACAGTGAGGAGCAGGTTATCATCCCTGCGCCAAGGAGGACGTGGTTCACACTGTTAAGCACCAGAGGAAAGTCCATGAAGCCCATCTCTCCTCCCTATTCCTTCCCCACTCCCTCCTCACAAACGGAGTATGAGGGAAGCATAAGAAATTACTGATGATTTTACCACAAACCGCGTGTTGAACTCTAATCTAACACCTCTGGATGGTACACGACAGCAACGAGCTAGAATGTTTCCTTTCTTCAAGATGCTATCAAGACAGAGAAGTATTTCCCACCTCCCAGAAGTAAAATTGCTCAGACTGAAAAGTTTTGTAGCCCTCATCACTTTAAAAAAAAAAAACCAAAAAAACCAACAAGTTACAAACCCTTGCAAAAGACAACGAGCTCACCCAGGAAGTCTGTTAGGAGAGGGGGCAACCAAGTGCTTTCCAAAGGTGCTCTGCTGTGCTCTAGGCTCTGGCAGAATTAAATGCTGAGTATGAGATCTTCCACTTCCAAAGCCCATGGAATGAGATGACCAGGGCAGAATCACAGAATATTGTGAGCTGGAAAGGACCCACGAGGACTGAGTCCAACTCTCAAGTGTTAAATCTCGTTGGTTCAATTGGTCATAATCCCACCAAGCCCAATGAAGTCAAGCCCAGTCAGTGCCCCCCCAGAGCTCAGCCAAGGCTCAGTCTCACGGTCAGAGCACCGCAGATGTGCAGCTCTGTGTTAGGGCAGGACAGAAACGCCCAAGGAGGAAGATCTCTGGAAAGTGAGTTAGTGACAAAAAATCCCACTGCCCTGCAAAACTCTGGGAGCAGGCAGTGAGGGCCCCTGAGTTCAGCTACTTCAGCTTCTGTCCCTGCAGGGAATAAAACCCCACAGCACCGAGGCCACTCTGGCTCTGTCACACCACACCGTGAATGATTCCAGGAGCGCAGTTTCCCCTTCACTGCTCCACCGTCCACCTTGTCATCCCTACTTTGCCATTCCTGCTCTCTCACCTAGCCTGACCTGCTTTGAAGAAGCCCTGAACCAGCAGCAGGACTCAGAACAAGGTCAGTTCTGCAATACTGTCTCACCCATCACCCAGAGGAGTGAACGCCGCACTGTCTGCAGCCCGGGAAGCCAAACCTGCCCTTTTTCCCTTCTTCTTGTACTTTGCGCTACTTGAAGGGCGATATAAATCTCCTGGCTACAACCTGGCAGTTTCAGCTCTGGGCAGCAGGCCACACAGAAATCCAAAGCTTCCTTTAGCTGCACCGCGTTTCCTTCTCCCTGAATACCTGGAAGCAGCCAGTGCCTACATATATTAACTCCTGAGAGCAGCTGCCTTCCTCCCACACCGCTCAGCTTAGCTCACCTGCTATTTTGATGTTCAGGTTTGCATCCAGGAGGAGATTTTCTGCCTTCAGATCCCTGTGGACTATGTTACGACAGTGACAGAAGTTGACAGCAGCCACGATTTGCTTGAACTTTCTCCGGGCTTCCTTCTCGGCCATGCGCCCGTGGGCCACGAGGTGATCTGCGAGGTGGAGGAGAACACAGGGTTATGGACACAGCGGCTTCTCATGCTCGAGGAGAGAGCTGGGGAGGTGGGAACAGCGTGGGCACAGCGCGGTTTCCAGCTCCAACACCAGACATGGAAGAGGCACAAGCAGGGACCGGGCACACCGCTGCCAACCACTCCCTGCCTGGGCTGGCTCCGAGTGAAAGGCTTTGAAATTTATTTTATACAGAGGACAGCTGAGGGGATGCCTGGAAAATCAGGACTGTTTTGTACACAAGTGTGAAAGGTTTTAAGATCTCTTTCTATACAAAAGTATAAATGAAGCTTTTCCAGCCTTTGCCTTCAGCCAGACCCCAAGCCTTGCACCACATCACCTCGAGAGGTGCAGCTTCCTGGCCACACGCCATCCTTCCTTCCCCTGGTTTTTCACAGGAAACGTGTCTTTGGTCTAACGTGCCTCGAAGATAACTCCTGCTGGAAGCAGCGAGGTCCCAGGTAGCCACAGCCACAAGCAGCTGCTCACCTCAGCTCTCCGGCCAGCACAGCTACCACCAGCTGCAGGAGGGATTTAACATCCTCCCTCCCTGTAGATCAGTGCAACAACATCCTTGCGAAATCCAAGAAAGCATTTCATTATAGAAATGGAGCTGGCCTCCACTACGGAAATCTGAGCACTCCCAAATATTTTGCTGAAAGCCTGTACTCTCACTCAAAGGTAGTGTTTGTTGCCAGCTGGGCTTTCCTTGGAAGCCAGCACTGCACACACGGACAGGAAAAGCCTCTCCAAGAGATCACAAAGGCAGGCACACAGCAGTGACCCAGCTGAAGTCAATCCACTTAAAACCTGGAAGCACCAGGCTCACAGAAGCCACTTGTCAGTGCCCCACGAGTGGGGATGGACAGGCAGGAGACAGGCAGCTTCACTTTAGGAGGTTGTAACTCCTTGGTGGGGCCATCGAGTTGGTCTCAAAACATTTCTGGCCAAAATTAAGCTGAAATGATTCATGTCCCTCCCTGAACTCCGCTAAACTGGGGGCTCAATACAGATATCTGTTCTTGAAAATAATAACAATAAATCACTTATGCAGGTTTCTCATCAGGTGGTTGTGTTTTTCCCCAGTCACCCATTCATTAAAATACCTGCGACATAATTGACTCGCAGTAAATACTAATTACCAAGATCCATCAAAGCAGCTGTGCTGCTCCTGACTGCATAGCAACCTACTTCTGCCTTTGCCCACTCATGTTGTGCAACAGACTCGAGGTGTTTTTCAAAGAACTTGTCAATTAACTCTTATTCATCGGATAAACTTATTCCATAAGCAAATCCGAACCAGGGCTGGAGAAGGAAAACCATCACCCAGTCAAATCTGACCCTCAGCTCGCTCGCTCGGCAAAGCAAAGTGACCATCTCAAATTGCCCCGTCGTATTTCATTAAGGCATTTGTGTGGTCATAAATTTGTTACTCTAAGGAGACTGACAGCAGAGCACAGCAAGGGCTGCTCCAATTTAAGCCACTGATCAACAGGTAATAGTTCAGCTCCTAAACAAGGTCATTCACACCTTCTGCTCCGCTGGGATTCGGGAGCCAGCCTGTCCACACAGCGAGTGCCCTTGAAACAAAGCACAAGGCTCCAACCTCTCAGCAATTTCTGAAACATTTCAGCAATTCTCCTGCAGGCAAGAAAACAAACCCAGCTACTGCAGCAGGTGTCTTTCTGCAAGGCTCTCCTAAGTGTGTTTTTGCCCGAACCAAGCTCACCAGTCCTGGCACAGCCAACGACACCCACGTTCAGTCCCGGCATTTGGGACAGACCCTGCCCTGTGCCTCTCACCCAGAAAACTCTGCTGCCCCTCTGCCCAGCCAGTGCTGCTTAGGCTGCAAAAAGCCCTTTTTGGGTTAGGCGTGAAATTTCACTTTTCATGAAGAACTGGGAGCGGAGGCCCAGGCTCTGCACGTAGGCACCGCGCTCCGAGCCCGCTGACATATATGCACCAGCTCCAGAGGAAGGACAGGAACAATGAGGCTACAGAATACTTCACATACCATCAAGGGCAACTGTATGCCAAAATTAACCATTGAGAGCTTAGTCTGCACAAACCTCCCATGCAGGGGAGGTTACAGAGCTGACCTGAGTGCTGAGCTGGGAGCCAGCACCCTGCTCTGAGCGTGCCAGAGCACCCAGACCCGCGGCTGGGCCGTGCCGGCGTCACCGCGCTCCTCGGCGCACAGCGATGCTTCTCTGAGTGCCTCCCAGAGAGGAGGGAATGCATCATTTCATTGCACAACGCTTACAGACACCACTCACTGCTCTCTGTACTTATATGAAGCACCTGACGCTGCTCTCTGTGTTAAAAAAACAATCCAACCCTACGCTGCAGAAAAATCACCTTCTGATTCAGAGAGCACTGACACACAAGTTTCCACTCCCCGCCTCTGGACAGACGCCTCGTGCTTTTAAGCTGCTTTCTGTCTGGAAAACAAACGCTGATGAAGCTTCACATCTCCTCTGTGTGGTGGATTAAGTCACATTTCCAGTGAATTTGGTGACCTTGTGATGTCAGAAGCAGTCTGACCTTCTAGAGACAGGCACCACAACGTTGTTTAATGTGTCTGCCCAGTTCATGCTCACAGACCTCAGGACAAGCGGGCGGGCGGTGGGGAGACAGGGCAGACGTGGTAACCACATGAACCAGACAATAATTTTCTAAATTTCCTGTGATTTTTCTGTTAATCAACCAAGAATCCATGTTCAGTCAGTGAGGACTGCAGATTATTTACAGTTTTCATAGTAAACAGCTGAAATCAAACCAGATTTTTAGACTATATTCCGTCTGACCTCAAAAAAGGACACTCGAGGGACCTGGAACAGAGACCACCCTATGTTTAAAAGGAGACATTCATTTCTTCATAACGTCAAACCAGCGACCCAACCACACGCAAAACACGGAGAGGGACAAAAATAACAATTTACATTTGGCTGCTCAAGCCCACAGCAAACCCAAGGCCTGTCCCCGGTCCCTGCGCGCCGCTACGCAAACAAAGTGAATTATCAAACCATTTCCAGTAAGAGATGAATCAAAGACTCTTAGGGCACAGCCTGGCCGCTGAAGGAGCCCTTTTACTGGAAGTTGGGATAAACAGGTGGGACAGCCCTCCCAGGTGCTGAGCCGGGATCCCTGCAGAGCTCAGACCGACCGGGACAGGCCAGACACGCGGCCAGCGCCGACTGCCTGTGGCCATCGAGAGAAACCACCGTTCTTCCAGCTGACAGTTCTGACCTCTAGCACTGCCTGCGTGATACTGACAGCTCCGCGGTACGGTTTAAGCCTTGGGAAGTTTTGAAAGCATCAGGGAAGCGACTTAAGATGTGTTCCTTACAAAAACTTGCTGTTCACAACAGCACAATGCTGTAACTCCGGTTCTGTGAGGCTGCCCTCAGCCTTACCCTGGGTGTTGGGCATCCAGAAAACTACAGCTGCCAGTCCCCCTTACCCTTCAGCACCACATTTTAAGGCCTATGTCACACAGGTGTTAGGACATGACTGAAAAAAAGTTTACAAAGACTCAGCACAGGCCAATTTCATGAAGAATCCCCAGTGCCCAGTAAGAGACAGGGTGACAGTGGCTGCACTGCCCACACATCCCTCACACGCCATCCCTGCAGCACATCCAGCCATTCCCAACCAGCCCACCTGCCCTAGGAGGGACAGGCACTGAAGCTCTGTGCAGGTGAGGTTTTACCCAACAGGAGAGCCCAAGCTGCCATCGACTTTGTTTCCACCACACGAGGACGTGAGACCCTTCAGCACTGGAGATGCAAGGACTGCAAGGAAACCTTCCCAGAACGGGCTCCTGTTTCCTCCCTGCAAATTGCTTCCGCTGCCAGAACAAAGTCTTAATGGCTCCTCAGGAAACCCTGAATACAAAAAGCTGAGACTTGAGTTTCCCCCTCTCTGCTCTTGCACTGAGGGCAGTGCCCAAAAATCCTCAAAGCCGGGTAGAGGCACGACCTCCTGGCTTGGGTCTGGAGAAGCCTCACACTGTTACAGAGCTGGCTGCTCCCAGCTATCAGTGAGGATAAAATGCTGGGCAGCAACATGGAAATTAGCCATGCTAATGAGCTGAATTTACTACAGCAGAAAATCTTTCAGAAAGCAATTAGGTTTTCACTTCGACTCACGCAGAAGGCTATTTTTGTAACCAAAGAATTCATTCCAAGTTTGTATATGAGCTTGAACATAGCTCTGGATTTAAAAAAAGATGAGCCCATCTCTGCCAAATTCAACAGAAGAGGGAGAAAAAGTAAAAAGAGATTGATACTTTTCTGTGGTGATACACACCCAAGCCAGCTCCAGGACATGTGCAGGTGATTTTGCTGGGCATGGGAAGGTGAATTTCACAAGCCTTTGGAACTGCTGAGTGTGTCCAGCACCATGATTCATATTTGAATAAACAACTGGAAGGCTCAGCAAGTCAGTTTTTCACCAGGGAATCCACACTTCCCAAACATCAGCTGTCACTTGCTTCCCCTTCGGCTGTCACCTTCTCAGGGAGAAATCCAAAGGACATGGACAATATTGACAAGGAGCCATGGCAACCATCTACAGAGGTACTGAGGAACTGGTGGCAGTTTGTAGTGGCTGGAAACCAGCACTTTGCAGCTTTTATTTTCCTTAATTTGGGACTTGCTTCACTAAAAGCTTCATCTTTTACTACAACTCAGCTTCTCCTCCAGCAAAGTGAGAAGTGAAATCAAAAGTGAATCTTCTGCAATGACTGACGAGGACAGGGAGAGCGTTCCCAGGAGCTGACAGGCCACGTGTGACTGTCCTCACTTCCTTGACTGAAGCTAATTCGAGCACACAGGATTTTCCCCCTTTTTGGAGGCTCACATTGGCAAAGCCAGTGCAGACCAGTGTTGCAAAATCCTGACTCTGTCACCAGCACAAAACTCCAGTGTGTAAGTAAATTCCTATTTCTATAAGTTTCGCTATTGTTCATCAAACAAATTGATAAGTCAGCCCACAGTCCTTTCAGTCGTGCTGCACAGATACTTTCCTCCCTTTCAAGAACAGCTCCTGTGGTCAAGAACACCCAGCCAAAACTCTCTGAGACAATGGTGCTTGGAAGGGATGCAACCAGTGCTTGCTAAGATAACATCAGGTCTCAAAAAGAAAAGACAAGACATGGTTTTGAGCACAAAACGCTCCAGAACTGCAGGACTCCCTGTTTCTTTGAAAGCTACTGACACACCCCAACAGTTCCACTATCATCAACTTGCTGGGAAGCAAAGCATTCAGCAACACTAAAACCCAACTGCATGACTATTTCTAACATCTTTAATCCCAAAGTGAGCATGAAAGAAGAGCAGCACCACCTGTCAGTGAAACCCAAAGAAGAAACAGAGGTTATGGGGGTTATTTTTCCATCGAGTTGGTCTCGTTTATTCCCTTACTCCTCTTGTCAATGGAAAGTTTGCAGGCTGAAGGGCACCTCTTGGCTGAAACAAGAGAGTGTGGCAGCTATTTTCAGTTTACTGTAGTTGACCAAGCGCATTATCTGATTAAAGAATGCAATAAATGTACTTACCAAATATTTCCCCTCCACTGGCATACTCTGTCACCAGATAAATCATCCGCTCCGTCTCCATAACCTGCACACAAGGACAGAGAAGTGACACATAAGGAGACTGCTGAGTGCAACAAGAAATAGCTCTAAAACCACCTTTATTCCCTCTGTAACACACGTGACTGCTTTCATCAAATCCAAACTATAACCTTCCAGTGCTTTCCAGAGCCGTGTGGAGGAATGGACAGGAACTGGGCACAGTAAGGATGGAACAGCAAGTTTCACACACTAAATCTAACTACACATAACACTTCACCTGCACCTTCCTCCTCCTGTTCTGTTTCCCCTCCCTTTAGTGTTTGCTCCCCGGTCTTGTCCTGTTCCATCAGCCTGGGAGACTTCTCAGGGCTGCTACCCTGCTCTTCTCCCACCCTAAACAAAGCCAAGCCACAAGTGTTGGCTCTTCAGTATCACATCAAAAGCTTTAGAGGGAATAAAATAGGTTTAAAAAGGTTTTTTGGCTCAAAAAAAAAAAAGGTTTAAGGAGTCAGTTTGCAAAGAAGCACTCCCTGAGTACCTTGAAAATGCCACAGTCCCTGCAAGCATCTCACACACGGTTTGGCCAAAGTAGCTAAACATTAACCTCTGTCATTTCTACTCAATTTTAACTTTTTGGAGTCCAAATACTCGCATCTCTCAAGCCCAGGTGGGAAACAGAGTCCTTTATTCCTCTGCTCCCATCACTCTGCTGCACCCTCCTCGCAGAGGGGCACCGGCAGGTACCTGTGTAAAGGGGCACACCACGTGGCTTCTGCCTCTGGGGGTTTTGTTTGCAGACAAAAAAGTCAAACAAGCTGGAGAAAAAGTCTGCAAACAATATTCAAAAGCAAGTCTGCCGCCAGTATTGATCCCCTTCCAGGAAAGGGCTGAGCAGATCAGCAGGGCCTGGGGGCCACAGGGAGCTGGGCAGGGAGAGGAGAGCCCCGTCCTGCTCCCGGGTGAGATTTACTCCCTCCCTTGAAGAGAGAAGGGGAACCCGCATCCGGTTTCAACTGGGAAACTGAGAAGCACACAATGGCCATAAACAAGTGGCAGGAGGCCAGCCCACAGCGGAAGCACGATGTCCCAGAAAAGAGAAGGATTAGCTACACTTTCCCCCTGCCCCTCCAATCAAAGCACTTGGAGACCTTGAAAACATAAAGGACTTTCCCAGTTCCACGTAGAAGGAATGGAGGGATAACTCTGGAGAAAGCGCACAGCGCAGAGTCAAGGGATGGAAGCTCCACTGCAGAGTGAGTGCTCCTACCTGGTACAACCTGATGATATGTGGGTGGCAAAGCATCTTCATGATCTGGACTTCTCTAAATATCTTCTTCAGGTTCTCTTCATCCAGCTGAGTCTTATCAATTATCTTTATCGCAACCTGGCAGAGGGGAAACAAAAGAGAAGTTACTGACCCAGCTGCATTATCCACACACCAGCTCCCTGCACCAGGGCTGATATAAACCCCAGCAGGGATGGGAATGGGAATGGTGTCAGTCTTCTAACAATTGAGGTATTTATTTATCTGTTTTGAACCAGAAGTGCTCTGTAACGCTACACTAGTGCAGTTCAAACAAGTCTAAGTGCTTCCAGTCAGCTGCTCTCCAGTCTCCAAGGTTTGCCCTCCACCTCCCTGGTGCTGCCAGCTCCCAGCTCCTTTGAGCATGGACTGTAGAACCACCAGACTCCAAACGTGGAGACACTTCTGTGCTGAGAACCGCCTGTCCTCGAGTTCACTGAGTGCCCTGTTTCATCCACACACAGACAATAAGGAAGGGAATCTTTTCCGGAATGCCGGGATGAGCAGCAGAGAAAAGGCAGAGTGAAACCTTGATGGAGAAAACAGCTGAGAGAAAAAGCTGCTCTGCCTGGCAGAGGAACATCTGCCTTGCTGCTTCTAAATCAAATTTCAGCCTTAAATATCTTCCTCCCCACCACAAAACACCCCTGCGAGCGAGCAGCTCCAGTCTCGGGATTTGTGGGATGAATTACCATCCCCCAGCAGGTTTTCTTGGAGCTTGGAGATGGCTCTCCCTGGGAAAAGAACCGCTTTTACAAATCTCCTGGTTGCTTTGCTGGAGAGACTAATTTACACAAGTCCTGCCCAGGAAGGCTGCAGGATCATGCAAAGGCCTGGGGAAGGGCATGCAAAGCAGCACCACCGCGAAAACCGCTGAGGATGCACAGCCAGAAATGTCTGACACAGAAATGCTCGGCTTGTCCCAGACCCCAGACCCCAGACCCCAGTGGGGACAAGAACGAGTGCTCTGTGCACAGCAGTGTGCCAGGACCACGGGCACAAACCCACAGGGGCACACGACCCAAACACACTAGTGTCCCTCTTCTAGTGCCAGCGCCAAGGGCAGGGCTGAGGGATGCTCTCACAGGCACACACACAACCAAACAAAAGGATCTTTAGATCCTTTAAGGGAATCTTTCTTTAAGGGAACAATCTGAAGCACATGAAAATTAAGCCCCATATTTTATGACCAAATCCCTGCCAGAGCAATAACCGCCCTGCGTGTGAGCAGAACCCAGCAGAATCCCGAAAAGGCACCCAAGTACAATAAGCTGTTTCTTTCATTTGAAACCTTTAATTCAGAGCGCAGGAACGCTTCCAGCCTTCCAAGTCACTGAGCATGCTTCCTACAGCAGCACCGGGAGCTGAACGGCAGCCAGGTCTGGCACTTGGCACTGGGAGCTGCTGGCAGGAGCGGGGCTGGAGCCGAGGCACGAGGTGAAACGGCAGCAGGGGCTGCCAGGCACCGGGGCTGTGATTAACGGGGTGCAGAGCCGGCCCCGCCGGCAGCCCCGCGGCGAGCCCAGAGCGGGGCCCACAGATCTGCGCCGCACAGACCCAAGCACGGCGCTCAGGAGACGGCTGGGAAAGTTAAGAGAGTCAGAGGGGGATTGGGAAGCACTCTCCACATGCTTTTCACCCAGGGTTTTCCTGCAAGAACGGGCTTTTGTAAAGCTTGAGCATAAATATACATAAAAGCTAAGAGACGCTTCCTCCGAGAGCGAAGCCAAGATGTCTACCCAGAGCCATGAGTCATTTTCAGGCCCAAAGACGTAAATGACAATCCACATGGAGTATTCCTAAACTCCTTACTCATTCTCAGCTCTGTATTTGCTCTAAGGAAATCTCATTTCCCAGCTTAATTACACGGCTCGAGCTGACACTCTCGGCCAAGTTCAAGGTATGTGGAGCATCTGATTGCACCCAGCTTGGTCAGTAGGGCCAGACACAACAGAACTGAATTCCTCTGGCTTTCCCTGATAAGCCGGGGCAGGGAGGACCAGGCCTCCACCTCCCCGTCCCCTTGCGACGCTGCGGGATTTACACGTGGTGAGTGAAACTCCACGCCCAGAAGACACACAAAACCTGGATCGGGAGCAAAGCGAGACAAACAGCACTCAGGAGATGTTCTTCTTGTGAAGGATCTCATCCCGAGCTCAGCCAAGCAGCCCCAAACCCACACCCACCCTCAGGAGTTACGCGGAGGAGAGACCTGAAGGGGTTTCTTCCAAATGTTTTCATTCCACACAAATGCCTCCAGCATCTCATGCAACATGAAAGGCAAAAGTCTCCTGAAAAATCCTGGGGAAAGCACCTCGTGCTCCGGTTTCAGGAAATGCAGAGCTTCCTCAGGACCATGCGAGGGTGGAAGGAGGAAATCCCCTCTGCGCTGGGCAGCAGGGACACGCAGGGAACTGCAGGGATGGGGGCTGATGTTCCACCCGGGGCTTTGCAGAGGAGCTGCAGTTGGTTTGTTCCAGAGCTTTGCTCTTTGGGCTCTTTTGGAGAATCACTTTTTTTCCAGAGGGAAGGACTGGTTTAAAGACTTTCCAGAACAGACCAAGTTGGTTTCTCTGTTCCTGCATTTCCTAGCTGGCTAATCTTCTCCCTTCCCTCGAAAGATGATTTGGGATTTCAACAGAAAAGAGTCTGGCTGAGGTCCTCGGGTTGCACCAGCCAGACTGACTCCATCTAAAGCTCAGTTACAAGGAATGGCCACAATGAATTCAGCCCTTTATTTTATTTTTTCTTTATTTATTGGAGATTACAAACTGGAGAAAAACAACCAAACAAAAGGATCTTTAGGATCTTTAAGGGAACAATCTGAAACACATGAAAACTAATCTTCCTGTTTTATGATAAAATCCTTGCCAGGGCAATAACTGCCCTGCCTCCAAATATAAAAAAAAAAAAAAAAAAAATTATTTATGCAAAAAGAATCAGTTTCAGGAGTAAAAATAAACCCCAAACCCCAAAATCGAGTGCATTCCCTCATGCTTACAAACACCACATAAAATAGAGAGCAAGACTAAACATCATTAAGTAAAGCACAAATTCAGGCACAAGTAGAAGTGGAAGAAAACCATGATCTAAATTCTTAAACAATGAAATACTCTAAAAAAGGAGTCTGAGAAATTAACTATTCTTTTATCAGAAGTTAATGAAGCTTACAGGCAGGAGGATAAATGCCAAGCCTGGAGCATGCATGCTGCTACCAATTAACAAAATGTTCCCGCCACTTGTAAACAGTTCATTTATTCCTTCTCGCATCCAAGGAAAACTTGCACTAGTAATTTGAGGAAGGAATTGTTATTTGGGAGAAATGACAAGTTGCTAAAAACAATTGGTGGAGAGCAGGTAAGGTGTTCAAACTGACACCTGCAGGGCGCTGTGGAGGCCCTACTCTCCGGAGCCAGGTGGCTCGTCCATTGTTTTTCCAGATTTTTCTTCTCCTGGTGCACTTCAGCCGAACACAGCTCTGTATTCCTGTGATCCTAAAGCTGTGCGGAGTATATGTGCACGCCAGGCAAAAGCCTTGTGGGGAGGAGTGGAAATTTCAACCACATGAAAGCAAAAGGGGCAGTTGGGAAATGGAAGGAGGGGCACCGAAACTCTGCACGGCAGAAAGGGAGCACACAGTTATCCCTGATACCAGCACGTCCCCTGCATCCCACGGGAGGTCAGGAGGGACAGAAGGCACATTTCAGGCCAAGGCAGCAAGATGGCTTCAGTGCACCCCAAAATGCTCAGAGATGTGAGCTCCTGGGGAGGAGGAGCCCAGGCTGCCCCTCTGCCCTGAGCATCGACCACTTCCTTCAGCCCAGCACACGAAGCCTTGACAATTCTTACTCTCAAACTCACAGGATTCTCCTAAAATTCCCAAAGTGTAACATAAACAACGCTATAAATGCCTATCTTGCTCTGAGATACCAGATCTTCAAATCTGGCAGCGACCAGAGCTAAACACGCCAAGGTGAGGGGCTCCAAAACGAGGCACAAGGCTTGAAATAGGAGAGAGGAGAATATCAACCTGCAGGAGTTAAAATTCATGTGGACATCTTGTTTCTGAGCTGAGTGTGGATAATAATCCAGACAGACTTCCTTGAATCCACAGTACCCTGCCAAGAGGAAGGGAAATGAACTGCTGGGTGCCCAGGCGGATGGGCAGGGAGAGGACAGCCACTGTGCCCTGCACTGCTCCAGCTGCTTGGAAAGGCTCTGAGAGGGAAAGAGGTGGAAGCACCGTCTGTTTTCAGTGGAAAGGAGCCACGGGACACCGCTTCCTTTTATTTCTGTGCTGTGAACAAAAGAACAAGCCAGAGACCCTGGCCTGGGCTAACATCTCCTCCTTCATGCCATGCATCTGCTTGGATCTAATTATAACTGTAATTCAGTGATAAATAAAATTTCTTGCATGAGTGATCATTCCATAAAGAAATCACCTTTTCCCTTTCAGCTCAGTTGTTTCTGCAGTGGCCTGAGTGAAAATCAGAAAACCCCACTTTTTTCAAAAGGAGCCCATGTGCTCTTTTTACACTGATCAGTGATCACTGTAAAAGTGTAATTATGGCAGCGGCATTCCTGTAAATCAGCACGGATCTCCTCCATGGAATGGGAGCCAACAGATGGCACCGGCAAACCGACTGCATTGGGAAAATCAACATGTTTATTTGGGAGCAAGACATCTCCCAGAACTGTCCCGAGGAGCCCTCCTGCCCCAGATTCCTCCTGGAAAACGCTCAGTAAACAGTCACTGGGCGTCTTCTGCCATGGATGGAGGTGTCCCTGCAGCTCGGCTCCTGTGTCACTCCGAGGGCACGTGGCAGAGTGCAGCCACATGGAGAGCTGCCACCAGAGAGGGTCATTGGAATAAATAAACCTGGAGAAGGCTCATCCACCCGAATTCCTCCCACATTTGCAGTCGGCAAAGGAGCCCCCTCCTCTCCGTCCGCTGCAGCCTTACTGCGCTGACAACGTGAGCTGTCAGAGGGGCTGACAGGGAACAACTCTTCCCAGCTGCTGCTGCCTGCCACAAACGCTTGGGAAGCTCGGGAACACGGCCTGTTTGGATTAAGCAGCTGCTGGAGGGGTAAAAATCACTCCTGTAAGCAGATACCAGAGCTGCACAGGACCTTCAGGAGAACTCCAGGAGCAGAGACCAGAATTACAACGAGAAGGGGGAAAAACAGGGACAAGGAAGTACACACTGGAGATACGTATACGAGCCACACACAGAGGCACTCAACCGGCATATGGACACACGGCTGTGATAAAAACACAACGTGAACTCCAGGCTACTGCAGGTCGTGCCCCTTTTCGGGAGCTCAGCTGGGTGGATGTCACTCCGCAGCAATGCCGCGCTTCCGTATGGACACTCGGATGGCAGAGGCACATGTTTCTCAGGCAAGCTGTCAGCACAAGCCTGCTGGCGTGTTTAGGGTCACTGAAAGCGAGCTCTCTCCATGCAAATAGGCAATTTGTACAGTTTCTAGTCATAAGGAAGCACTGACACTGCCGATTCCCAGACTTCTCTTGGCAAGCTCATGGGTAACACAGGAGCATCTCCTCCTTGGAATTAACTAACCAGCAGAACCTACCTAACTAAAAGTGATACAGCAAATAAAACTAGGCCAGTCTGCAGCAACATCAGTGGCTTTTGGAGGTGGCATAAATGCAAATATTGGCAGCAACTGAAAGCAGGAAACTGTGGACGAAGATGTGCACAGAGAAGCTGCATTTGCTCAGGAAGGAAGTTCTCACCTTGTCCACATCCCTCTGCACAATCAATGCAGGGACTTGTGTCTTGCACAAGGTGAAGAAAATACTGATGGTGTTACGAGAAAAGTCAATACATCCAAATCCTCTTGGCCGGCTGCAATGTTAATACCCGGCTTGTGTGAGCGCCGTGCTCTGCCGTGACCTTTCCTTGTCCCAGAGGGAGCACAGCTGGGATTTCAGTGGCCAAAGCACAAACCCCACATTCACATCTACGGCTCAGAGAAGCAGCTACACCCAGGTAAGAGAATCTCATCATTTCAGGGCATGTACAGCAGTTTACAAATGTCACAGGACAGGAAGCTCATCTACAGCACCCCCAAGGATCCCAGCCTTTACCCGTGCTGAATTCCTCCTTTTCCAGTCCTGGATTAACCCTGTGCCAGCAGCTGCAGCTTCTCTTTTCCAACAGAAGCCATCAAAAAGGTCCATAAGGTGAGTACCCCCCACCTGAAACTTGCTGCTTCAGAGCAGGAGCGTCAGTGCCAGTTCAACGGTGACTTAATCCCAAATGCAAACTCTTCCCTGTTCTGGAAGTTGCAAGGGATGACAGGTAAATTCTGTCACGTTCAGCCACAGCAGGGGAGAAATAATGCCCTGCAAGCCACCAGAAAGGCTTGGCCACATTGCTAGAGCTCTACTTGTCACACTCACCTGGATGCCAGGTCCCAAACCCTCCTGGAGAGCTTCTCCTCATTATTTCATCACCTGGGGCAGCAGCAGGAAACAAGAGAGAGACTCGGAGTTACCTGCCCTGGCTGCCAGACACTACAGCCGAGCACGCGGAACGGCATCGAGGACTTGGGGATTGCAGAGAAAGGCACGGGAAAGGGAGCTGGAGATGCCAATTAGATAAACAAACCATTCTGGTGCATGAAGAACCTCCCGCTGCAAACGGGAGGTGCTGCGAGGGCGAGCTCTGTGAATCATCACCTCGGGCTGCAAACACAGACCTGGGAAGAGGCCGAGCACAAGGACAGGCCACAGTACTCCACACAGAGCTGGGAAGAGCATAGCCAGGATGTATGGAATTACCACATATCCCCACAAAACCTGATGGCTGCTCAGCAAGTCCCCTGGGCTCCAGGCTGACCAGGACTCGCAGGACCAAGCAGTGACCAAGGAGGTCAGCTATCCACATCTTAAGCACAGGAATCCCTTAAGCTATACCTTAAGCCTTTATCCTTCTTAATGACAAGATTTCTAGAGCTTTTTAAAGTTCTGGTCAGACAGTGAATCTCCTGGTCCCAGCCAGTGCTGCCTTTTTCTCCTGGGCTACAGCAAGAGACTGCACGGGATTGAGCCGAAGGCAGAGCAAGTCTGAGCACAGCAGACTGCAGGTAGCCACACCCAACCACCTCAAACACAGCACGGGACAGCCACACCACTCCCGTCTCCTGAATTCCACCGGGTTCACACTGCGCCATGTCTGCATTCCCACTGACCTCTCTGTCTTTTCATTTCGCACTCTGTTACAGGAGAAAACCCCTCCAGCCCCAACAGATTCGGCTGACGTTTATGCCAGTAATTTGTTTTTAGTTCAGAAGCCTTGTAAAATTCCTGTAATGCTTCCCAGATGCAAGGCTGAGAACTTCACAGGAGTTGGAACGTGAATTAGAGGTGGTATGGAAAATTATTTATCCTGGTGAGGGAAGGGAGCAAACCACGCTGACAAATGCCAGCCCACAGTGAGTACTGCTACACTGAAATACGTCCACATGTCCATCCACGGAGAGCAGGCACCGAGAGCTGCATGCCTGGGAGGTCAGTTAATCAAACTCCTCCACGCCTGGGCTATAAACGCAGAATATCTAAGAATGAGTATTAAAAATCGACTTAAGCCAAAGGAAAAGAGGCTGAGGTAAAAGGCAGGTTGTAAAAGCTCCTGCTTGTAGCATTAGCAGGAATTCTAGTGGGATGTAGCAGGGCAATGCTGAGTGGAAGGAATGAAGGCTCAGCCCTGAACACGGCTGTGGTGCAGCCCCACGATCTGCTGACAGTCTGCAGCACTACCTCCATGGCTTCCATGCAAATTAAAAGCACTCTTGGCACTTACTACACAAAGACTGCACTTGATAATTAAAACCGGTTTTTAAATGCACTTAAACTAGTGCAGAAGCTCATGGAGGTGCATTTAAATCGATGCAAACTGGTTAACTAACAAATGTGATGTGAAAAATCAGAGCCCGGTCACGTCAGCTCGACTGTTCGGCCAAGGAGGCTCAGATCCAGCCTCTCTGACAGCAGATGGGAACGCTGCAGCTCTGCTCAGGCCTGACTGGACTCCTGCTTGAGCTACAGCTCGGCCTCCCAGCCACCTGCAGACAAGCAAAGCCAAGAGGTGGATCAAGATCTGAGAGGACACTTGCCCACCTTGGTCCCCTTCCAGTCCACGTCGCCTGTTCAAACCACCTTCTTAATTGCTCTCCACTCAATTCAGGCATTGCAGCCTAAACGTCCCGTGAAAACAAATAAAGTTCAGTTTACCAACACCTTGAATACCCATTTGTCAGTATTATTTCAGGGGATGTCAGTTGAACACTGCAACTGACCTCCATGCGGGAATCTGACTCCAAACCTCTCCTGAGATTGCCACTGAATCATTTAAAGAATCCCAGAACCACTGAGGCCGGAAAAGCCCTCCGAGATCATCAAATCCAAGCTGTGCCTGATCCCCACCTTGTCCCCAGCCCAGAGCACTGAGTGCCACGTCCAATCCTTCCTTGGACACCTCCAGGGATGGGGACTCCACCTCCTCCCTGCACAGCCCAATCCAATACCCATCAGGAATTTGTAGAGAATGAGGGTGCCCCCCGAGCCTCCTTTTCTCCAGGCTGAGCCCCCCCAGCTCCCTCAGCTGCTCCTCATGCCTTACTCTCCAGCCTCGGAGAGAGTTGCTTAGCAGCAGAGTTCTGGAAATGTAGCTGCACGCAGGAAGAAATCTGTGACAGCAGGAGATGCTTCGGGAATGCTGCCGTGGAACAGAGCCCCAGCAGAGACTGGCCCTGGGAGCAGAGGGGCCACCAGACACGGAGTCGACCTGCCAGGTTTCATGGGAAAGGCCTGGCTCAAACATCAAGACAAGTCTTTAAAAAGCTGCCAGGATATTACAACAAGCAGGTTTTGAAAGTTATACAAAGTTCCCTGGACTGTCATTTTGCTCTAATTCAGTCGTGACCTAAAAATGCAAGTGACAAGGAAAAATAGTGCATTTCAGGTACAGAGTGGGCAGTCGGAGGCAGGTTTGAATTACTGGCTTATAAAACACCAAAGCTCGGAAATAAGGAAATTTAGAAGCTGGTGTGCACAAAGTGATGTGTTGAGAACACACTGTACGTTAGGGTTTGGGTTTTTTTAAGCAATTCTTATCGTGCAAAGAACACTACTCGGACCGAGAGGTCTCCTGTGAGGAGAGGGAATACCTCACCTCACTCCTGTCTAACGGGCACGGAGTACCCAGCACTGGTGCAGCACAAGTTAAGAGCAGCTATTTTTTAATGACAGAAAGTGGCTATTTTTTAATGACAAAGCCAACACACGCAGCAGGAGCGCCCTTGGCTGGGCTCCCCAGCCAGCCGTGCACCGCAGAAATCCTCCTGCCGTGAACTGCAGGGAAAACACCTGGCACTGCACCAGGACGTGCAGCACAACCACGGAGCCATTGGGGCTGGAAAAGACCTACAACATCATCGAGTCCAGCCTGCGACCAATCCCCACCTCGTCATCCAGCCCAGAGCACTGAGTGCCACATCCAGTCCTTCCTTGGACACCTCCAGGGATGGGGGCTCCAAACTTCCCTAGGCAGCCTCTTCCAATGTTTAACAACCCCTTCTGCGAAGAAATTCCTCCTGGTGTCCAACCTGAACCTGCCCTGGTGCAGCTTGGGGCTACCACCTCCTCTCGTCCTGTCGCTGGGTGCCTGGGAGAAGCTGCCAGAGCCACAGGGAGCCTTTGCACTGGCTTCCAGTCGATTTCCTGAGGCTCCGTAAGGGTTAAAGCAAAGGACTTCTGGAAGATATTAAGCACCAATGTCTTGGCTTCCCTTCTGCAAACAGCAACAAGCTCCAGAGGAATCTGTCATCCCATATAACAATCCCTTTCACTCAGCCCCAGCAGCCTGTTCCCTGCTCCTCGCACAGCCCGAGCGCAGGGGCTCCGTGCTGGGTCCTGCTCCGGATCCTGCCCACATTCCAGGGAGGCGGCCGGGCTCTGCAGCGACGCCGGCATGCACGGGAGCTGCAACGCGCACGTACATCGTCTGCAGCTACGCTCACGAGTGCAACAGCTCCTGGTTAAACGAGAAGGCTGCGGGAATGTTGAATATCACACTGGGATCGCCACGCAAAATCTAAAGCAACAGATAAGATGGAATATGCCATCAGGTCTATTTGGGAATATGGGGTTCTGGGCTCTGAACTTGCACCAGTATTTTTCTAACCCTGTAAGTGCCGGCTCTTTTCTATACCAAAGTCAAACTAGTTGGATATTCAAAATAAATCAAAAGCAACAGCCACACACTTGCAGAAAAGGAATTTTTTTCCCAGTATCTAAGATTTCAAATGCATCAAATGCCTTTTTTTCAGTATTTATTATTTCAGATGCATCGAGTGCCTCCATGTGCACCATCCTGCTGCTGGCAGGGACTGCAAACACTGCTCCCTTGCCAGCACCTCTGAGACCACAATTAGGAGGTGACACCATCAGCTTCAGTTCTAGGATTATTTTCAAGGTGCCAATTGCATTAACAGTGTGGGATGTGGAGCACACTGAGCTGGAAGGGGCCAAGATTTTGCCAGGAAAGCGAGGAATAAAGCAAGATGCCAGATCTAGATGATACACTCGGGAATTTTTAGACGCTGCGTTTGCAGCAGGAGCCTTTGTGCAGTTTGCCACGATCAGATGGCAGTTTCTATGGGAACAAACAAGCAGTGGCCCTGTCACAAGATGTCTTGTAGAGACACCGATGGAGGCACTGAGTCTCAGGAAAGTTTCTCATGCTGCAGTGTAGCCTGGCAAAGACGCTCCAGGTCGGGTTATCAGCTCGGGAGGCAGAACTATCATGATACAGCCGAAGTATTTTCAGTCCAAAGTCAGTGCGGTTGTTACACTCAAAATTTTGAATCCAGTCTTTGTGTGCACATAGAGCTTTGGAAGGCTGCGCTCTGCCTCTCAGAGACTCCTCCATCAATAATGATGTTTGTTACGTGCCACAAAACCCAGTCGCTGGAGTCTGTGTTTGGCTCCAAAAGCAAGAGAAATCAGCAAACCAGTGAGACACTATTTTTTAGCTTCAAACATCAGAATTTTCATCAGTCACAAGACTACAGCAGAAAGCAATTTTCTTCTCAAAACCACTGCTTCTATTTACCATCCCCACCCCTTAAGTTAATTAAAAATCCTTCAATTAGCTGATTTAGGGAGGGTTAATGTTATTGTCAGGAAGACCGGTTCCCCTGGGCCTGAAAACAACTGTGGCTGCCTCCAGCCCCCGATTACACAGAACATTTTCAGACTCAAAGGTTCCAGAGTATCACCACCCCTCACTCCAGAACTGTTATGAAATGAAGTGGAAATTTTTAGAAAGAGAAGCCAAAAGTGAAACTGTGAGGAATGCAGGCTTCAACACATTAACCCTCAACAACCAAGATAAACCACATCCAAGAGATGGAGAGTCCCCTCCTCACCCTCATCTTGCCCATGCTTTGCAGGAGAAGCAAACCAAATTGTGCCAGCTTTAGGAGCACGGATTTACCCCCAGTTAGATGGGAGAAGCTGCCCCCAGCCCTCTGCCCTCAGCAGAGTTTATAATGGCACAAAGGAAGATGAAAGGTTGGCAGCTTGGGTCTGATCATAAAGTCTGGCTTAAAATAAACTGATGGTCTACAGCAGCAAAACCTGAGTGAAGTCAGAAATTCCCTCACTTTTAGCAAGGGAGAATCAGAGAAGCTCATCCAGCTTGCTGAGGACAAAACACCCTTGCAGCCATTTCCACTAAGACCTCCCAGTGATGTCAGAACACAGGACCGGCCTCTTGGAACTTCAGGAAGTTTCTGCTCCCCCCAAAACCACAAAGATTTGCTTAAAATTTGAATTTGTTTCATAACAAAGCAAGCTTGACAGAAGAATCTTCCACAGCAGTAACTGCACAGACCAACTTGTTAAAGAATCACCTTTCACTTGGGCACAGAACTGAATTACAGCACTAGAGGAGCCTACAAGCCACTTCCAACAAGAGTATCTGATTTCCCTTATCAGCAGAAATTACTTAAACCCACAGATAACGCGCTCAGGAGCTGAAAACCTACCTCAAAGCCAAACCGTGATGCAGCCCCGGGCTCTCAGGGCCGCGTGGCACAGCACGGTGCGAGCAAAAGGGCACCCAGACGCTGCCCCGTGCCAGGGGCTGCCACAGCCGCCCCAGGAGCCTGGCTCACACGCAGGGCAGCGACCTGGCACAGAGGCTGGGTGTCACTGCACGGCGCAGGACGGACCTCGTGCTCCTGATTCACTTTCTGCGCAAGCTGCGCTCCGAGGAGCGAGTTCGGGTCTGGATGGAGCTTCCCACGGATCACCCCAGCAAGGCTCCCAAACGTCACACACGGCCACTAGCCCCAGGTTGGTGACAGCACGTGGCAAAGAGCCAAAGATCAAACAGCAACGGGTGTCACTCTGATCCCTGCTGCTCCATCTGTGCAAATCAAACTCGCTCCTGGTGCCAACAGGCAGCACCAAGGGCTCAGGTGCCCGGAGACCCCGAAGGGAGGTTCTGCCCTCGGCACCAACCCGGCCCTCACGTGTGACAAGTCACCATGGCTGTCACCAGCTCTCAAAGCAGGGGACAATGGAGTATTTTTGGAGCACAGACGCTGCTATTTTGAAAGCACTTCAGCACTGTAGTACCCAAATTCTAATTGTGGCTGCTGCTTTGCTTTGCCACCATAAATCCTGTTCCGAGGGAGTAAGACAGCAGCCAATACATGAGCGTAGGCATTGCACAACTGGGCTTCTACAAGCACTTGGTGTGAAGAATAATGTTCTTAAAAGATTTAATTTCTAGGGAATGTTTAAATACTGAAGAGTAAACACTGAGTCAGAGACAGGCACTAAATACAGGTAAATGCAGCAGGGGCACGTGGAAGCAAAGCCGCAGCCTGGAATTCTCTCAATGCCTCTCCTTGTACATGGGAAATTCAGGGCCCACAGAGGACAAAGCCTCTTTTATATGTGCAGAAACTGCAAGAAAACAAAAACCAAACAAATACAGCCAACCTACAGATCCGTTTGGGGGTCTTAAACCAAGTCTGCAGCACACAACTTGGCGTGTCTGAATTTTGGGTATTTGAGCCGTTCCACACGTACAAAGCCCAGGTCAGGCAGTGAGAACTCACAGCTCACGGGACCACTGAGTAACAGCAGCACAGAGGAGATGGGCCCCTGGCCACTGCAAACGCCTGGGGAACCACTGTGCATCTCCGGGAGTGCAGCAGCGCCTCTGGCCAGCACTGCTCCCCTCCAGACACACGCACCGAGCTCTAAATACATCACTTTTCCCTCATCACACTGTTTCCTACTTCTTCCAAGCAGCAGGTCAGGACTCACTGCACCAGGACACTGACCACACGTTTCCATTTGCTTTCAGCAGAACAAAAATATTTACTTTCACAAGCACAAGCTGATGCGCCACTAAATCATTTCACTCGGCCTAGACCTAACAGTCCAGTGAGAGCCATGTAAAAGAACAAGGTATTGAGGTAACTCTCCGGTTCCAACAGCCACAAAACAGAGGTGTGTTGTCCTTGTCCACGCAGCGCACGGCACTTTCTGATCCCAAACTACCCTTCCCAAAGTGCAGCAGCAGGAACTAACGCTGCTTGCCAGCATCCAGCGGGAACCAGGAGCGCGGAGCTCCCGAGCACGTCACGGCTTTTGTGAACGCCCTCACACAAGCAAAGGCACGGCTGGGGCTCACAAAACCTCTGTGACTTCAGGAACAGCATGGGTCAGTCCCACACAGGGCTTTCCCTGACCTCCGGGGGCTGCCCAGAGCCTGCCCACCCCTGCCCTGCTTCATGTCCCAACAGCCCCCAAACCACTCTCAGCCAAGGGATTTTTTGCCTTCTCAGAAGGGAAAAAGGGACCATAGATAGTTCTCTGCAAATTTGGCAGGCCATGTGGGAACTGATACAGCCAGGGTGGGCAAGCTGGAGCCAGGAGAACAGTTTTGGCTCCTAAACTAGAAGCCTGAAAAATTGGAAGTGGCGCTCCATTTGTTTAAATTACCTTCTGAAACCATGCTCCATATGTGGGAATAAACAGTCACTCTGGTAGCCCCAAACACAACCAGGAGTAAATTGTTCCAAGATGCACATCTGCACTTACCAAAGATCAGACAGAAGGGCTGCCAAGGCAGGGCTTCATTTCCCTTACAGGATTTTTTTGTTTCATTTTAAGAACTCTTAACTGAGAATGGCAGCCCAGAAAGGTGCTGGGCATGGACAGACCACCATCGCCCCTGCCTCAGCAAATGAAGGTCTCAGTCTGTCCCGCTGCCTTGGAATCACGGAACTGTCTAGGTTGGAAAAGCCCTCTAAGACCAAGGCCACCACTAACCCACGTCCCCAAGTGCAACATCTGCATGGCTTTAAAACACCTCCAGAGATGGGGACTCCACCACTGTCCTGGGCAGTCGTGCCAGGGCTGGACAACGCTTTCGGTGAAGAAATTTTCCCTAATATCTAAATCTCCCCTGGCCCAACCTGAGGCCGTTCCCTCTCCTCCTGTCCCTGTTCCCTGGGAGCAGAGCCCGACCCCCCCGGCTGCCCCCTCCTGTCAGGGAGTTGTGCAGAGCCACAAGGTCCCCCCTGATCCCCCTTTTCTCCAGGCTGAGCCCCTTTCCCAGCTCCTGGGGCTCCAGACCCTTCCCCAGCTCCAGTGCCTTTCTCTGGACATGCTCCAGCACCTCAGTGTCACTTAGAAAGCAGTTTTTTGTTTTTCTGCACATCCACACAAAACCACAATAAAATTCAAAGTCTAGATGCGACTTGAAGTGACTCTTTCTTATCACAAGTCCCATCTTGAGGGCAGGATGTCCATCCTGGAGCGAGCCTGCTCCATCCTTGGGAACACAAAGCCAGCGCAGGGCAGGTTTTTCACACACAGTTTTTTACACGGCCCCAGAACTCGAGCGCTTTGAAGCCCTGATCTGGGCTGTACAGTCAGAGGGGACTGCAGCCAGCAGCTCATACTGTACGGCTATCAGATGACGTGCCCAGTAAAACAAGCTGCTGCCTTCTAAACCTGGAGTATCACAAGACCACTACATAAATGTCAGGCCCGGCAGCGCCCGCTCGCACCCAGCCCCGCAGCCAAAACACAGAGTGTGCCCCAAGACCCGCGAGGGATTGAGCACAGACCTTCTGCATCCAGTCTCCATTTGAAATTCTGCTTTTCTGGGGACATGCACATTGGTCAGGGCACGTCCAGAGCACATCTGGCGTGCCTGGAGTAGAAGAGGTGGGAAGTTCATTTAACAAGCGACTGACCAGTCCTGGGCAAGGGATTTATGGCAGCTGTACAAGAAAACACAGAGAAGTGCAGCAGTCCAAAAACACTGCTTTGCTCATTCACACTTGGTATCAACATTTACCCAAATTATTTCCTTGCTGTTGTGTCCAGGGCAGGGAGCGGAGCTGGGAAGGGGCTGGAGCCCCAGGAGCGGCTGAGGGAGCTGGGAAAGGGGCTCAGCCTGGAGAAAAGGGGGATCAGGGGGGACCTTGTGGCTCTGCACAACTCCCTGACAGGAGGGGGCAGCTGGGGGGGTCGGGCTCTGCTCCCAGGGAACAGGGACAGGAGGAGAGGGAACGGCCTCAGGCTGGGCCAGGGGAGGCTCAGGGTGGACATCAGCAGGAATTTCTCCTTGGAAAGGGTGCTCAGGCCTTGGAACTGCCCAGGGAGGTTTGGAGTGCCCATCCCTGGGGGTGTCACTCAGTGCTGGACGGGATGTGGCACTCAGGGCTCTGGGCTGGACAAGATGGGGGTCGGGCACAGCTTGGACTCGATCATCCTGGAGGTCTTTTCCAACCTCAGTGATCCTGGGATTCTGTGAAATACTGAGCGCTTGGCCTTAGGGCCAAGGATTTACACCTTAACTGCATTCTTCCCCCCTTAAGCATTTTTAACCCTTTAAGGCACCTGCAACAGCTGAAACACCACAGAAAACGGTGATGCTAAAGAAGAAAAGAAATTAGGGCTGGATAAAGGTTCCCGAGCACCAACCCTTGCAAGCGGCTGCAGAGCCGTCCACGAGAGCTGTGCAGCTCTGCTGAGCACATACTGAACCAATTACTCAGGAGCCTCCCAAGACCCACACAACCTCGGGAGCTATCACATTATAGATCCTTATGTAAGGCACAGTGACGTAAATCCAGGCTCCCTTGACACACGGAGGGTGCGAGATGAGCGAGCCTGCAGGAATTTCAGATCATATTTCCCATCTCCCCTATTCATTCATTTGTATCATTTGCCATGACCTTGCTCTCCAGGGACATATATCACCAGAAGGAGATAAATGAGATTTCTATTAATTTGAACTATAGCAGCAAGAAGCTAAAGGCGCTGTCTCACCAGGCTGATTAGTATTTTTTCTCTCTTTAAATGCAGATGAAAAAAAAGGCTTATTTACCAACTGCAGGAGTGGCCATACCAACTGATGGCTGCTCTCAGCGTCAGCAACCAGATCAGCTTATTTCAGTTCAATCCCAGCACCAGGATGCAGGAAGACATCAGCCACCAGGAGAGAGGAGACCCTGCATGCCCAGGGATTGCTTTTTACTTTGTTCAGAGCGTGCAAGAGGAACACTCAGGCCAGGACTGCTCTCCACAGCCTGCATGGAACATGCAGAGTCTTGCTCCTGCTCCAGCCCAGCTGGGTGAGGGGGTGCTGCTCCCCAAACCACAGCATGTGCTGTCACCTTTCCGGGAAAATCACCCTCAACGAGGCATCTGCCCTGTGCATTTCCAGCTGTGCTGAGATGGGGTAGTGAGGAGAGGGAAGAGTTGAGTGGAGCCAGCACAGCCAGAGATTAGTGTGGTGCAGGAGAACTTTTGTCTCTGCAGCAACGAGCTCTGTTGTGTTAGCCTGACTTTCTATGATTCAGGTACAAAATGAAAATGAGTTTCTATTCTAGCACGTACCAAAAATTCCATAAATGCAACAGCTGCCTCAGGAAAAACAAGAACTTTTCCCTGGTCATAGAGTGAGTCTCACAATAAATGGGATATCTGAGATAACTATAATGGTCCAGGACCAGTATGTGCACCTTGTAAAGAGCTGGGAGTGATTTCAGCTGGGCAGTGCTGGAATGCTCTGTGCCCATGGGTAGTTGTGGACTGCAGAACAGCTGTCGAAGCAGAATGAGCGGCAGCACAGCACCTGAGCAGGTGAGGATCAAGCTGCTCCCAGCCCGAGCTTCTGCCCGTGCTGTCCTGTCCTTCCCCTCATGTTCACCAGTCCTGCTCTCCGAGGGGAAGCTGGCCAGCTGAGGGTAAACAGCTCTGCTCAGTCCCTCTGGGGAAAAAAAAAGAAAAAAGCTTCCCAACGTCACTGAAATGGAATGTGAGGGAACCAAGTGCACTTGTAGGGGAAGAGAAAGGACAGCCTCACACTCCAGCCTGTGTGTAACAGCACTGGGCTGGGGAAGGCACACACGGAGCATCCAACAGTGCATCTGCTGAAGATCCCTTCAGCTCTGAGGGTCTGAGGAGATATTTTGGTTCGTAGAAAAGTTATGTTAATCCAATGAATCATTTGACAGGAATGTACAGTCATCCAATGCAATGGAAAATGTAGAGATTCAAGTGTTCGATGTACGCATCCAGCATAAAAGGTTAGGGTAACACTTCTTCCAAAGGCATTACTCATCCCTGCCTCGGCTGCACATCCCTGCAGAGGTGTGCAGGAAGGAGGATGAGCAGCATCAATAACTTATCAGCTGCAGTACAAAACCACTAGGTAAGAGCCATAAAAAGCAGAAAGCAAGACCTAAACCATCCCCTAATGTAAGGAGTCTTTGTGCAGCCGGGCCACCTCCTCACCACTGCAGCTCCGAGTGGGTGATACGAGCTCTACCCCACTCTCACGGCACTCCAAGACATCCATGGAATGGTGGGACTCGCCCTTCCACAAGCATGAGGAGAAATTCCCTGTCTCAAAGAGCTGACAGAATTTGCTGAAGTGCTGTAGCTATTTACCTAAGGAGAAAGAAGAGAATAATGCAAGTCTTGGTTGAAACCGGCAGGAATTCTGCATTGCACACAGGCTTTCCTAAAGCTGCACTCCAAAAGAGCATCCAGTCACAGATCAGAGCTTTTGCAGTGGCTGTTTAAGGACATGATTTTACAGAGACGAAGCACCACAGCAATCCTAAACACAGCCCATTCTTCACTGGGTAGGGGTTTATTTACAAGGCCATGACATGTTATGATGTAAGAGATAACAGCACACAAGCAGATGACTCCCTCACACAGCTCGTTCCGCTGGAAGTCTGGAAGACAGGCAGTGGATTCACCCCGACAGGAGGTAAGCTGGAATCTCTCCCATGCCACACACCCTCCTCAAACCCCTCCTCAACTGCACTCGGCTCTGCTGAGAAGCGACGCAAGGAAAAGAGCATATGGACAGATACGAAGCTATTCTGAATCACTGCTGGCTGCCAGCAGACATATTGCTGTCATTAGCCTCTAGCTCAGTCGCAAGATTTGTTTCTGAAAAGTCTTTGAGCCAACAGATTATATAAAGCTCAGACCCTTCCTCTTCCACACAAGCTGATAGTCTCCTCACGGGGTGACTGATGTTTGTGAGGAAAACACTCATCCCTGCACACACAAGGATGATGCAGCTAATCAAAACAACGTCCCCGGCCAACAGGCGGTGTGCTGCAGCCAAAGCTGGCACTGCCAGATAATACCCAGTGACAGGAGCATGGAGCAGAATCACTGAATGGCTTGGGTCGGAAAGGACCTTAAACACCATCCAGTTCCATCCCCCTGCCGTGGGCAGGGACGCCTTCCACTGTCCCAGGCTGCTCCGAGCCCCGTCCAACCTGGCCTTGGACACTTCCAGGGATGGGGCAGCCACAGCTTCTCTGGGCACCCCGTGCAGGACCTCACCACCTTTCCAGATCCTGCAAGGTGCTGTGAGGTCTCCACACAACGTTCTCTTCTCCAGGCTCAACATTCTCAACCCTCAGCCTGTCCCCATAGGCTTATCAACTTCGTGGCCTCCTCAGGACTTGCTCCAGCAGTTCCATGTCCTGCTTATGCCAGAGCTGAGCACAAGACTCCAGGTGGGGTCTCATGAGAGCAGAGGGGCGGAATCCCCTCCCCAGTCTTGCTGCCCACACTGCTCTGGATGCAGCCCAGGGCACCCTCTGGGCTGTGAGCACTCACTGCCAGCTCACGGTGAGTTCTAGCATTCATACTGATCCTGTAGAGAAATCTGCAGAGATCGGAGCTCGTTTACCCTAAACCCACACACGCGCTCCTCCCCTGGGCCGGAGCCTCTCCTGGTACCGGGGTCACGCCATTCCCTGCCCCAGCACCTTCCCAGCTGCGCTGCCTGACCCGGCAGCCCCGCGGAACCGGCTCATTAACTCCCAAGCACTTGGAAATAACTGCAGGTTACTGCCCAGGGTTCTCTGTATCTTTTATCTAAACAAAATGCTGCAGGACCAGGCTTGTTTGGTGCAACAACGCCCTTGTAGCTTCTACTCCCGGTAGCAAGTGAGCAGTTTGTTCTGTACACCTCACCTGGCTACCTTTTGCCATCTTTTACAAACCAAGGCCTGAAAAAATTAAAATATATTCTGTCTTCTGAGCTGTGAAGCAAAGAAACCCCTTTTGGTTTCTTTATTAATATATAGCAGGACTGCCCCCCGTCAGATTCTGATAAACTCTTTGTGGTTTAAGCTTTACTGGAAACCAGGCTTCCTACCTTGCTAGTTTTCCATATTACTCTCTCTCATTAAGCAATTTAGATACTCAAGTAGTAAATCAGAAGTGAAAGGAAGGTTCTTAATCACCAGATCTAAACAACACTGGTTTTCGTCACCTTGTAACTCCTGATAACCACCATCTTCTGGCCCAAGCAGTCTCACACACTGCATTATCTTTACACCTTCAGGTGTCTGAAGGAGGTCAAACAAACACACTTCAGTTTCCCTGTAGAAGACTGGTAGTACTGCTGTGGTTGGTTAATACTTGCAGTGGGATGAGGTCTATTATTTCACTAAGTTCTGGTAACGCAGCTGTAAATAACCACGGTTATTTACTGTCCTAAAAACAGTCTGAAAGAGACAAGGCAAGTGCAGAAGGTGGCGAGGCACAGTCAGCCAGCCCAGCACAGCCGCCAGTTACTCCTCAGTAACTCACTGCTGCTCGAGATGTGCTTCATCCAGCAATTCTCAACACAAAATACATAAACAGTCCCTGGAGCACAGATGGAAGCTGATTCCTATCCCCTCCCAGGGGAGTTCCCTCATCACTAGGCTACAAAATCATGTTCCCTCTTGCTTTCAGCCCTTTGATGATACAAATCTTACGTTCCTTCCTACACAGTGCCCCGGTTTCAACATGAGAGGCAGAGCCTCTCCTCCCTCCTCAACCGGTAGCTTGAGGATTTGGGCACTCTCAGAACTGGAGTCAGGGTTGCCCCAAGGCTCGAGGAGATGCCTCACCTGGTATCACACTAAGTGTCCTTTCCCAGCTCCCTTTCACTCACCCCCAGGGTACAGTGCTCATCTGACACTGAGGACATGGGTGCAGGAGACCACAGAAGCACTGACCTTCCCTGCCCATGGATTTGCTCTTCCCACGAGAGCAGGATGCTGAAGGAAAAGGTCAAGTTCTTGAAGAGCATAAGTCGTTCAGTTTTTCTCCTCACAGCAAATCGCAGCTGTACAACAGCATTTTGTCACGGGTTTTTTTTTTCAGGACTCCCACCCCGACTGCTCATGACTCTCCTGTACAGCTGGTACTCACACGGCACCTCCAGGCCCCAGGGTGTGCTGAAGGGGACAGGTGAGCGGAAGCCTCTCCTGATCCTCTCTTGCCTGGCTGCACGGCTCAGTCCAGCGTCCCGTGAACGACGACAGGGAAAACCCACTCCAGGTATGAGTGACGTGCAGGCAGTTCGTGTGCTTCAGGTCACAGAAGCAGCGGATCTTGTAGCTTGAATTATACTTTAAAAAAATCCAATTGAAATTCAGGCTCTATCACAGCCTTGCACTGCAGCTTCCCAGAGTCCTCCAGCCGTTTGTTCTCTCCAGGGAAGACAGATAGGTTGCCAACCAAGACTGCACTGTGGGATTAGCCAATGTTTATGAAGTGCTTTAAAGATTAGAAGTGTCACCTATGTGCTAAATATTTCTCTGGCACTATCAGCTTGAACAGCACCCGAGTATCTTGTATCTCCTCCTGCTGATCTTGAGCTGGTTGCCGAAGGCGTCACTCAACCCGACTTCCAACCACTGCGCTTGGCACTAATGCCAGGGGTGGTTTGAGACATATCACAGGAGAGGACAGAATCAAGGAACCACTTAAACCCTAACTTCTGAAAACTACTAGCAGAGTAATGACAGTAATATCACCAGGAGAGGCTCAGGGATTTATGCTTTTACAACATTCTCATACGTGTGTGTGAGATGGAACACTCTGGCGTGAAGCCCGACCGTGCGAAGAGAGGAACTCGCTCTGCTCACCCAGATGGAACTGGCTGGGCAGTGGCATGAAAAGGTACTTTGTACACATCAGCTTGATAGGAGCTGAATGGATCCCAACTCCATCATTCCCCTCAAAGCTTTTGGCAACGCTCTTGCAGTACCTGGATTAAGAAACCGAGCAGTGAGCACACGGGACAGCAGCACAGCACTGCTCAGGCCCTCTGTGCTGTACGCACACAGACCAAACTGCAGGGATACACCTATTTTCCTGCCTTTCTTCCTCTTGTTCCCATCTCTCCTCCAGCTAGAACACAGGCAGAGCCTGTGTCAAGACCTTTCTACTGCTATCACACAGAGCCAAGGCGTAACATTCAGCAGGAGATCTGTTCCCCATTCACACAGCTTTTGTTACTCAGATCCCATCCATCCTCTGAGGACTTACACTGCACATAGATCTAGAAACATCCAAAATACAGAGCTCAGCCGTCCCCTCAGCCTGTGGGTTTCACCAACAGCAGCAGAATCCAACAACTATTATCAAGCAGTCGAAAAATGAAACGTTCAATTCCAAGAGTTTACTCTGCACTGGAGAGAGAGAAAAACAAAGCTGGAAATCCCTCGCTTTATAAACAACAGCTCCTCTGAAAGCACTGTCAATAGGAAGTTGCTGCTCTAAACTGTGTACACATTTGGCTCACAGTTTGCCAACAATGGGGAAAATGAACTCCGCGGAAGGATTCCCACACTGTGAGCTCAGTGTTGTCACCCGAAATGGATGCTGCCAGGGCCAGAGCAGCAGGACCATGCCAGCAGGAGCTGATTTGCACCTTCCTGGCCTTTGGGAAGGGAGGAATCCCTCCAAAAGATGACAGGGTAGGAGCATGGCAGGAGGCAGAGCACAGCTGAGGTGCCAGCGCTTTTCTCACACAGCTTTAGTGGTTTCTGTGCGACAGAAGGAGTGGAGCCCCAGCCAGGAGCCTGCTGAGCTGCCCTGCTCGGGATAGCCCCAGCCAGGTGTAGTGCACATGGGTTGGGCTGTGCAGGTCGCTGTGGCTGACAGCTGCCTCCAACTCGAGGTGACTCACTCAAGTCACACATCATAAACACTTCTTACTCCAGCCCTGAATTAGAAGCACAGGGCTCTGAGAGCTCAAACAGAGCTCCCGTGACACATGACATTCCTGCAGAGCCTCTCCTGAAACCAAAGGATCAAAGCAAACAGAAGACTGGAATTGCTGTTCAAGATCTTAAAACACATTTAAGATAAGAAAAAAAAAGCATAGCAAAAAATAAAAAGCTATCTTAATCACCATTTTAATTGGGAGTTGATATTCCTATTCTAACAAAACCACTGGAGTATCCATCCTAGCACTGAATCCCAACACTCAGCTGCACAGCTGAGGTTTCCACCAGCGAGGGGCAGGAGGCACCCTGGCAGACTCTGCAGAGCAGCCTTTGTTCTGGGACCCGGCGAGGAAAACATCTGCTTGGCCCAAAGCACCGCTCCCTCCGAGGCGATAGGATCTGACCTCGGAGCACAGGAAGCAAGCTTTGTTCCAGGCTGCAGGGAAGGCGGTGCTACCACACCGACGACTGCGTAAGGTCTGGGGCTCTGGAGACTGCAGGTGGTAAAACAAGAAGCGTTCTGCTGCTCACCTCAGACAGAGCAGCCAGGGTGCCTCTGCAGAGCTGCTCCTGTTTGGACAAGCACGTTTGCTCTGGTGACTATTTGAATGATGACTCACTCCAACAAGCCAGGGCACCCTACCACACACAGCCCCGAAGTGCTGACTTAGGGCTTGGGATGCAAATCCGGCAGGAAGCGCGCTTCCCGACCAGGGCCACCCAGGCCTGGTCACTGCTGCCATTACCCTCCTCCAGCTGCAGTCCCAGCCTGGATGACGAATGCAAAGAGAAGATGACAAGAACAAGAAAACTGCATAAAATACTCTTGCTCTTAGAGCACTTCCAAAGTTGCTATTTTTTTCCTTTAATATTCGTGCTCTGCAAAACTGACAGCCCAACTGCGAGTTCTCTGTGTGCCTCCGAGGGACTCGGGGCAGGCAGGTGCTGGGTGCCTGCCCAGCACCCTGTCCCCGGCTCAGGAATGCTGCCCAGCACCCTGTCCCTGGCTTGGAGGTGAGCCCGTGGCCACCCCGCTGGTGGCACTCCTCCAGCCACTTCCACTTTTGTCTCCCCAAGCATGTGAGAGTCACAACCCGTGACGAGCCGGGCAGTAATTGCTGTATCGATTTCGACGCTCCTCCGGCCGGAGCAACGCCTGTAACTGTAAACCATAAACCTTTTAATATCCCGCTCAATTATGAGGAAAACAACTCCTGAGCAGCAGCACGGCGGGAGCATCATTCAGGGCCCGCTGCTGAGCCTGGCTGGGGATGGCCAAACCATGCGTTGAGAGACACTGTCGGGGGGACAGACGCACAGACAGCCCTTCCACGTGTCACTGGCATTGTCTCGGTGCTCTCAACCCTTTTCGTGCCGACCTCACCGAAGAGCTCAAAATGCTGGAACACATGGAATGAGAAGGCAGATAAGCAAACTGATGGTGTGCCATCAGAACGTGACTTAGTGCTTGTGCAACCTCTGGGCTGCTCACAAATCCAAGAGAAAGAGCTGAAGAATTAAGCAGCTGTGTCTGGGCACTGTCACACAAGGCAGACTTACAACCTCTCTGTTATTTACAAACAGTTTCAGGGAAAGGGAAACAATCTGAGTGACTGTATGGCATTTAGAAAACATTCCTGTCCACTGCAGCCTTTCAAAAGCACAGAATCATAGAATATCCTGAGTCAGAAGGGACCCATGAAGTCCAACTCCTGGCCCTGCACGGGACAGCCCCAAGAATCCCACCACATGCCTGAGAGCGTTGTCCAAACACTCCTTGATCTCCTGCAGCCTTGGGGCTGTGGGCACTTCCCAAGTCAGGTGCTTTGGTGACATAAGAATGAGATCAGCAGAGCACGCTTCTAATCCCCGACTCCAAATCGTGGCGTCCGTCACCTCACCAGCCCTTTCCCTAGGACGAGGGGCAGGTTTGGAGACAGTCAGCCTGGAGAAGGCTCCCACCTTGCTCTGTGCAGACCTGACCCGCTTTTGTCTCGCTGTGCTGCCAGCCAGCCGGGCTTTGTTGCCATGGTGAAAGCTCTGACACGTTTCGTTTTCCCACTAATTTCCTGCTGCACTAAAGACTGCTGCTTTGCACCTCACTGCCACGGCACAGCAACAAGGAACCCCAACAGCCCCCGAAACGGGGAACGGATCCGGCCACGTACTGGTCACTGCCAGCAGCACTTTTCCAGGCAGCTTTAGTTACACCTCCTAAATACCCTAAACCCATCGGCCTTTAAGCCCTACAAAAGTTCAAGAGATTTTACCATCATTCAAAAAGGAACTAGACAATTCAGTGATGTCATAACTAGGGGCTGTATCCCACCCTTACCTTAAAAGAAGGTGGTGCATTTCAAATCCCAGACTGCAGTCACCAAACCACCACATTTTCCTTTGGGTTCACATGAAGGGACCAAGCTCATTCCCGACTGTGTCAATGGTAAGTGAAAACAAGGATCCAGTTGTGTCTGTGGAACCAAACTGGGACCAGCAGCACACACACACAAGGAAAAGCAGAGACTAAGGCCCACACTGTCAGCTGATGACTCAGAAACTGCACAAGCGCCCACTGAGTGGGAAAATACCTATAGTCAGCCTTCACTTGTCATTTTACTGTGTAATGGGAGTCTCAGCTTGGATGAAAAACACATGAATATTTTGTTCTGACTAAGCACAGGTTTCCCCATGTAGCTCAGCTCTGCCAGGGCAGTGGGCACACAACACCCACGCTGCAGCAAGGGAGAGGGAGTGACCGTGGTTTCCTTCTCCACCAACTCTGCACTTTGTTTCTAACACAAACCAGCTGAATTAACCAGCAGAAAGGAAAAGTCTCTGGATTTTTTTTTTAATCTTACACTTCCCAGAGCAGCTCAAGGGGAAAAACAGCCTCTGTGGAAGCCAAGTATTAAAATCCTTGTACAGAGAATGAAAAATCAGAATGATTTTTATTGGTTTCCAATGAGATTGTGCTTGAAAACAAACAGTTGCTGTACGAGTGACAACCCCCTCACTGTGTCAGAGAGATGGGAGAACATAGATGGGCTTTGTAGAGCTGAGAACATGCTCCTTCATGGCTGCTGGGGAGCAATTCGATGTCATTAATGGTACATTTACATGTGCAAAGAAATAGAGCACAAGCTAAGCTGTATCATTATCGGTTTGCTGGGGGAGTCCTCCGACCTCCAAAGCTGCTGAAAGGAGGCCCGGCTGTTCCAGCCTCGGGGTGCAGAGGACACCGGCTACAGCAGGAGCTTCCCGCAAAAGAGCACCATTGTCTGCCGGCCACCTGGGAACGACAGAACCTGCCATAAATCACCCAGCACATGATCCTTGCTGTGTCCAAGGCAGGGCAGAGGCCGGGACAATTCCCGGCAGCAGCGGTCGCTCAGTGGGAGCCGGGAAAAGCCGCGCAGGCTGCCCGGAGCCCGTCCGTCAGCGGCACTCCAGCCAGGCTGATAACCTTGACAGAGCCACTTGCGAGATTACAGCCCAAGGATTTCCTACAAGCACATCTAGAGAGGAAAGACTAAGTACCAAGACTAATACTTTTCATCTTTGGTTGCTGCCAGTGCTGTGAGCTTAAATGAAAATTTGGGGCACGCAGAGACGTGATTGCACCGTCACAGTGACTGACAAAAGCTAACCCTTTCCTATAGCACTAATTATTTCAGCTGAAGGAAGGCACAGACAAACATCTTTAAGAATTTAGATATACATGTGACATGAGGCATTTTTTCCCCCTAATTCTTCACTGTCACTGTCTGAAGACTGTATCACAGAAGATCTAACTGGCTCTGCCTACCTGGCAAGGGTACCCTGAGCATCAGCACCGCTTCAGACTCCTGCAAGCCTGCAGGAGCAGCGACACCTGAACAGACTGTATCCTTCCTTCCATCCCACAGACAGGAACCAGCTCCAATTAGGCTCACTGCTGCAATTCAGTGTGTTCTCTGATCACACTTCACACACAATGACACACAGCTCATAAACGTACTCCTTCCATTAGAAACACTTCATGTTGCGAAATGCCACAATTAGTTTTTAGGCATCAGCTTCAATTCAGCTGCCTTTGCCCAACAGCAAGAAGCCTCAGGGCTCCAAAGATACTGTCCCCTGAGAGGGGCCAGAAACACACCTGGAAGTACCTGATGAGCCTGAACACAGGCAAAAAATTCAGAAACGCTTCAGGTTACATGACAGCAGATGCCAGAGCCTTAAAAAAACCCCTTGTGCCCACAGTGTGATGCCCACGGGTCTGCCACACACCCATCCCTGCTATCCTCCATACACATTCCAAAGGTATTCCTGCACGTAACACTCTCTGCACGGACAGAGGTTACGCAGGAGAAGGCAGAGCTGAAAGCCCAAGACAGCCTAAGAGCCAGGACAAGCGGAGACTGACTTGTTTAGGTACGGAAAAACCTGGAAAAAATGTGTCTTCCCTTCTGCTGCAGAAATCCACGCACGCTTCCCCAGCCTTGCAAACACCTCGCCGCGTCCCTCTCATTCAGAACTCCTTCCAACAGGACCAACCACATTTTAAAAGTTATTGGAAGGAGACAAGAAACATCCATCTGCTTGCTGAAAGGCAGCAGACGCACACAGCCTCCAAATCCAGACTTTAATTGAAACACTTTAATCTGCTGCCGCAGCCCCGCATTCTCTGTATTCCCAGTAGTGCCGAGGCGTGCGCTCGGCTAATGGAGCTCTGACAGTCGTCCTGGGCCTGGCTCCCTGTCAAACCACGCTGGCCTCCAGCTCCGGGCCCGCAGTCGCACGCTGATACCCCACAGACTCCTTTTCTTCTAAGCCATCTCCAAAATGTACTATAATTAATGCCCTATAACTGCAGGAGGAGTTGCTTTAAGGAGCTGAAGACAGAGCCAAACCATACAGGAGAGCGGCAAACGTCGAGGAGATCCCAAACTACAATGGAAACACCCAACCGGGCTGTCGGGAACAGCCACCTCCTGCATTGCACAACCCCAGCACTCAGGCCAGTCCCTCCATCCATCTGCAGATCAAGGCGGTAACTCAACACACGCAGATCACTGCTGTCAGCAGGCCCTAGTTAGTCAGCCAAGGCAGGATTTGGGAAGCTGGTCAGGCTCCCACTCCAGTCCCTGGGAAGACACAGCCAGTTTCTCTCCGTGGCTCAGCTGACCTGCTGCAGGCTCTGCTGAATCACCCTCTGGACAAGCCGACCCCAGCAGTCCCATCCCAGGCCAGGTGAGCCACAACCCGCTGCAGCGGCGCCTCGCACTGTGCCAGAGCACGCTTGGTTTCTGCATCTGCATCCCCACCGTACTCGCCCGCTCCTTCACACAGATTCTCAGCAACTCCAGCTCCCAAACCCCATGGGGAGGTTTCCCAGTGCTGCATTTGCCATCACAAACCCTGCACAGGCAGCCAGTCCTGCACACACTCCAGCTGAGGGGCATGAGCCAATGCTCATATTTATACCTTCATTTCAAACCTTCCATGGCCAAAGCACTTCCAGGAAGAGCATCTGCACTCCCGCCACCAAGTTATACCAATAATCAAAGCCACCATGGCCACAAACTGCAGGCCTAAGCCACCTCCCCATGATAAAGTCGCACAACTTGCACAGAGGGATGCTGGAGTCACTCTCAACACACCTGCTCCTTCCTGCAGTTCTTCCAAGCTGCACCTGCCCTGGCTGGAAATCGTCCCCAACCCTGGACGCAGAGAGAATAACCAGAAGAATCAGCAACATTTCTCTGGGATCAGACCACGTGCTCTGAAAGAACCCAATGCTTCAAGATAACACCCGGCCAGGTCCAACAGGCTCCAGTGAGATCTAACTCTGCTGCTGCGCTGTCCCAGCATCTCCTGCCCATCCTCTGACGTGCAGAGCAGAGCTCAGCTCGGCTCCCCCCACACACGCTGGGCTATTTTTGAGCTCAACGTGTCAGTTCCACTGGCTGTGGGAGTTTGTTTGTGTGGGATAGCATGATTCGACTGCTTTGAAACTTGGCTGAAGCCACATAATTCCCTTTTCACGGAACCCTTTTGATGGCCATTTAGCAGAGAGGGCGAGGTTTAGCCTCAAGTAGAGAGACTTGGGGTCAGAATTACTAGAAAAAGACACATAATGACTAATAATGAATCAGCCTTCAGTGGTTTCTTCATTTAAGTGTTAACACAGCATATTAAACCCCTGGCCCGGGATCAGCAAAAAGGCCCTGACTGCATTAAATGAGTACAATGGCTTAACTAGAGAATCTCTAAATTGCACTGTTTAAACCTGTGCAAGCCCCAGAGGGAGACTCTGGAGCCAGTTCAACCCTTGCTCCTGCAGGTTCAGCTAAAGGCAGCATCTTGCCGGGGGTGTGCAGACCACGAGACCCACCACGGTCACACAGGGAAGTCACAACTCTCATGAGAGTCTCTTCAGCCAGGGAGAACTTCCACCACAAACTGTGAATTCTCCTCTGCTGGCAGCGCTGGAGCAACTTCCCAAAGCTTTACTTTTGTGGGGAAAAACACAGAGTTGTTATGCAATCGTCTTGGTGAGAGCACGAAGGGGCAGCAACCTGTACAGCCACTGCACAGGGCTGATACAGGACCCAGCGAGAGGACGTGGGAAAAAGGAGCTTAGAGCTGCTTCTCTGTGAAAATGTCTAATACCCAAGGAGCCCAGTCTCCCAGCAACACACTGCCATTTCCTTATTTCCCTCTCACGTAATTCCTCCTTCAAACACAAATGAGGAGACAGCTTCTAGAAACCCTCATTAGGCTTCCACAGCATTCACCAAACCTCTGTGAGACCCTCCTGGAAAAGAGACCCCGATCCCTGCCTGTGTCACAGCTGTTCCTGCTCCTGCTCCTGTCAGTGGCTTTTCCTCACAGGGGCAGCCTCTGCACCTCCCCAAAGGTGCCACCACCTCCTTCATCAGGTGTCGATTGCCTCCTGCTGCAGCAGCCCCAAAGCTCTGCTACAGCAAATATTCGGGAGGAAGGAACTCCAGACAGGAGGTGGGAAGCAGCCAGGTTGAAGAGGTACAAAAGTTGTACCCACCTCGCCCCCCAAACAAGCTAATAGCCACACAGCTGAGAAGTAGGTATTCATTATCCTGGCTCTCTTAGAATATTCTCCCTGCCCAAAAAGGCTCAGGACACGTGCCACAGGCCCCCTAGCTCACCCTGCCCACTGTCAGCTGGCTCTCCTGTTTCCACCTGTTAGCATCTCAAGAAGCAGCCTGGTCTCCAATTCAATCATGCTCTGGCATTAACATCCTGGTAATCAAATGTTATTTGCCACAGCAAGAAAAACATTGCAATGAAACATAAAATGTCAGTACTTTAGCCCACAGTTGATACAGGCAATGGCTCTCTGAAGTTTTAGGAAATACTCCCTCTTATCCCCACTGTGGCAACTCTGTTTAGCCAAAGTTCATTTCTAGCTTTTAGGCTTTTGCTAAATCTCCCCACCAAATGAGAACTAAAATACAACTCTCCTGCAGCACACGAGCAAGGAGAACAAGGGCCCTGTGAGCAGCAGGATAATGCTGCCTGAGGAATTAGCCATCCACAGCCAACGGCTTTCCTTATGCCCAGGAGAAATCAGAAGCAGGACAGGTGAAGCACCACCAAACACTGCAAGAGAAAAGGAAAATGACTGATGAAAGGTGACCAGGCGAGGCCCTCGCGTGGGCCATTACGAAACATGTGGCACCGGTATTGAACAATTCCATCTGACACGAGGACGATGAGTCAGGGCAGCGCTGGCACGGGGCTTATCACACGGGCACGCTGGCTGCAGGGAGCAATCCTCAGTCAGCCCAGAGCCACGTGCCTCGCTGCGGCACGTCCGAGGTCGGGAAGAGCAGGACAGAGCAGCCACCAAGACTTTTCCACCCTCTGGGCTGAGAGCGCTTTGCATCTGAGGAGAGAAATGCAAGCAAGCCCTCGCGGCTGCCGGAGCCCGCCGTGCTCTGAGACCAGAGTGTACCAAACCCAGCCTGAGTCCTCCCAGAGCAAAGCCCAACTCTCCATGAAGTCTGCCAGCCTGCTTTTCATCCTGGGTTCCAGTGCCACGGTGCCCACCTCCAAGAACTCTGGTGAAAAATGTGTTCCGCTGCTGACTCCAACTCAGCCAAAGACAAACCACAGAAACGAAGCCTGTTCTCGCATGGAAGGGAGCGTCCTCTCCCAGTGGGGGCAGAGCTGCCTCCCATTCTCCAGAAAAGGCTTAGCTCCTTAAAAAGCTTAAAAAAAAAATCAACTCAATTCCTAGCCTTTCTCCAGCTGTGCTTGTGCTGGTAGAAGGGCTGTGTTCTGCCAAGGATTAAAGCATCAGGATTTGGGTTACTGTCCAGTAAAACAACTCCAGGTACCCCCTAAACAGGATCCCACGACACACAGGCAGTGAGACTTGCTCTGAGCTTTGCCCATCCAGATATTACTGAAATTTAACTCAAAACTAAGCTGACAGCCAGCCTGGAAGGAGCTAAGGCAGCACAGCAGGAAAATCACTGCACTTGGGAAGGAGCTGTGCTCTCCCAGGACTGTCAATTCCATTTCTAGGGAAGGATGGATGTGAAAGTGACTCCTCATCTCCCAGTGAAACGCTCCATGAGTGCAGTGCAGCCACGGCAGGTACGCGCTGCTCCGTGCTCCGGCTGCGCCTCCAGTCACGTGGAGCTGATGGAAGGGACGGAACCAGGACAGCAGAGAGCTCTCAGCAGTGCCCAGCAACCACAGCAGCCCTCTCTGCCCTCCTCAGCCCCAACAGCTCCTGAAGACTCAAACACAACACCCAAAGAGCACGGGAACATAAGGTATGTGCTCCTCGGCACACTCATGAACATTCCCTGACCAGCTCTTATGAAAAAATGTGGCATTAAAAACAACCTCAGCGTCTGAACAGAGCTGGAATTCTAATGAAGCCACTTGGATGATTTACTAATGGAAATTCTGTGGAAAACAATTCATTCAGCAGGTCACTCTGAAGGTTTTTAGCACAGAAACAAGGGTTTCTTGTAAAAGATGAGAAGAGACAAAGGAAAGGGGAACAGAAGGAGAGATGCAGCAAGATATCCTGCAGGTGCCCAACTCATCCTGGTCAGAGAAGTGGCTCCAGCTCCTGCTCAGCCATCGGAGCAGCTCTGACAGAGCACAAGAGCCCAACTTTGCATGGGCAGGGACTGAATGTAAATTGCCAACTGTTCCCTTCTATTCCATCGGCTCCAGCAGAGACAATTATGAATACAGGCCTCCTGCCCTTTGGGATGATTAACATTCCCCTTCCTCAGTGTCCCCAGCACTGCTGACCCACATTCAGCTCCTGAAATGCAGTTCTATGTAAACTGCAGCGTTCGGTGTCAGCAGAACGTGCCAGCCCAGCAGGGCCGGGCGCTCTGCTCCTCTCTCTAAATAAACGCAGTGCTCAGCTTCCCAAGGGCCAGGAAAACCCCGGTCCTTTAAGATCAGAGCAGGCACCCAACCACCCTCCACATCTCTTTTTAGGGAAAAGGGGACACAAGCCAGGAACGCTCCAGCTGTTATCTGGAGCTGTCATGTCAAAGTCCACTCGACCTGGTAAATGTCCATCAAAAAGGAAAACAGGATCCAACACTCATCCACAGACCACCTCTAATTCCAGGCTCAGCAATGGACACCAGCCCACGCCGTCACTAATTTCACCTTCTGGAAAAGGCCCAATATCACGGGGTACATCTATTTCCAAGCTCGCCCAGACGCTGGCAGTGGAATTCCTTCTGAGACAGTGGAGGAGCGCGGTTCCCAAGGAGGGGCCGTGACAAGCAAACTTGCTTTTCTCTAAGAGAATGTGACACGGGGTCAAGTTTGTGCAGGGATTTGGTGGCTATATTTGAACTGCCCGGTTCTCTTACGCAGCTACTGCCGGGAGAGCGGCATCACCTCAGGAAGGGGCTGCCAGCACAGGCAGCAACCGGGCTGCGCTTGCGTTTCGTGATCAAAGAATTCTTTCAGATCCCTAAATGGGACCATTTTGCCAAGGTTTTACTCGCTTCCAAGTCGTTTCCATTAAGTCAAAGTGTTAAAAGTGTAACTGTGATGAAGACAAGCTCGCAGTAGCATTATTTTGTATTTCTGCTGCCAGTCAAAAATGCTCCCCTGTAAGGATTTGCCCTTTCCAACCCATTTACATCAACACCTCCCCTCTAACCTCACGAGTCCCAGAGCCTGAACCAAGCAGCTCCTTTCTCCTTCCCCACTCCTCTCCCAGAGCCAACAGCAACAGTTCTGTCAGCAAAGGAAAAGTACTGAACCCACAGCGCTCAGGGTCTGCAGGCAGAACCCAATCTGTTCACTCGCACTCCTCTCCAGAGGCTGGGATTTGAAAGGAAACCTGACCTCGGAGTTGAGAAAGCTTCCAGGTCAAGTTTCAGCTCCAAGCCATCCCAGCTCTGCCGAGCAGATGGCAGTTGTTCCAGCACAGGTATTTCCCCAGGCTCGGGGAGCCCTCAGAGTTCAGCGGGACAGGGACTGGATCTCCTCCGTGCAGGGAACGTGCTGCAGGTCAAACCCGCCGCTCCAGCCCCTCCCACGCTGCAGAGCCCCCAGCACCTCACCATCCCACCAGAAAGGCGCTTCCTGAAGTCCACAACCCACCCTCGGTCACTCCAGAGCAGTAGGAATGAGCGTACACTGCCACAAAGCAAAGCTTTCCAAGCTTAGTATCCCCTTCCATCACCCAAAGCCAATGTGTAAAATCCAGCCTTGGCCCTGTAGACGTGGAACACAATTTCCACACAAAATCCGTGTGCATATTCTGCCATTCTTCAGACAAAATCAACTATTCCCACACAAAAGATGGTCTCTGCTGCGGTATTTTGCAAACTTCAGAGTCAGCACCACTGAGAAGAAACCTTGACCAGAGGAGGGGGTCTGGAAACAGGAACAGGAAAGCAAATTGGAGTTGGATCGCTCCTTCTCCAGGAGTGATCTCCACTCAGAGGGGTCAGTCTCCTGCACTCAAAGCACCTGAACCCATCAACCTGTTTCTCTCAGCAAGGTTGAGGTTTTTCATGGGGAGAACAACAGCACAGAATACCTCAAGTGCAGGTTAAATTGTGGCATCGAGCACTTGCAGACACAAAATAGCCATCAGGGCAGGCAAATACAGCCCAGCTCCGAAAAGAACTGTCCAGGAGGTGTTATAACTGATGTTTAAACAGACCCTGAAATTAATTTCGCTTTATTATTCGGGCAAAGAGCCAGAGCTCCAACAAACGAAGGCGATGGTAGGTTTTTCCTTGTGTTTCAAAACAATGTCACTCCTGAACCTGACAGACGGGCAACCCCGGGAACTGACAGAGGGACAGTGCCTGAAACTGACAGAGGGGCAATCCCAGTGACAAAAGGGCAACCCCAGAAAGTGACAGAGGGACAACCCCAGCCAGCACAGCGCTCCCTCTGCAGCGCTTCCAAGGAGCCAGCACACAGCCAAGAGCAGGGCAAGCGCAGGGCTTTGGTTAGGGCCTGTCGGCTGCCTTCCCATGCCAGCCCTGCTTCCAGCAGCTCTCCTCCTGCCGCAGCTCCCGGGGAGATCCCGGTGTAGCAGCACTGCTGCATGCAGCAGGACAAGCCCTGTCCGGGAGCTCGGTGGCACGGGCACGACCAGGAGTACGGCAGCGATACCGCCGCTCCTCACGGATCTCCCGCCGTGTTCCAGGGCTCGCCCGTGCCTGGATCCACCCGGACCTCCTGCCACCTTCCGGGGCTCACCTGGGAGCGCGGCCGCACCTGGATCCACCTGGATCCGCCGCTCCCTCGGGAGGCCCTTCCTCGCGCTATTCCCTGCGCTTTCTCACGGCCCTGAAGACTCGGCCACGATCGATTCTCATCGCTTCGGTAAGAGCGACCTGTCCGCCGCTTGCCCTCCGTGTCCCCCCCCGTACGCCGGGAGCATCCCCGGGTACCACGGGAGCATCCCCCCCGCTCCACCTCCACGTTATCCCGGTGCCACGGGACCCGCGGGGACACCCGTGTCACCCGCGACAGCGGCCCCGCTCCCCGGCAGCGCCCGCTCGGGGCTGGGGGGGCTCGGGGCCGCTCCCCGCTCCCTCCCCGCTCACCGGGGCAGCGCCGCGACCCCCGCGGGGGACTCACCTTGGCGCGGGTCACCAGGTGCGTGGCGAGCTTCACCACGGCGAAGTTGCCCTTGCCGATGGTGCGCTCGATCTCGTAGTAGCCGATGCGGGCGGGCCCGGGGGG
>VZTI01001914.1:891289-903914 GCA_013397865.1 Struthidea cinerea
GGCGGCTGCCATGGCGACGGGGGCGGGGCCCTGGCGTCACCGCGCGCGTCACGGAGCGCGGGCCGGGCAGGGCGCCCCCGCGCGGCGCGCCCGGGTTTGGGGAGAAACCCGCGGGAAACGGGAAACTTGCTGCTCGTGGCGTCACGCCACCAGGGAAACTCCCCCCCACACACGCACACCTGGGTCGCGGCTCACCTCGGGAGGAGAATGACGTGGCAGGGCTGTAGAATGACGTCACAGAGAGGGGCGGCGGTGGGCGGTTGGTGCTGCAGTTTTGGGGCGAAACCAGTGGGATGTGGGAGATGAGTCTGACGTCACTCCCCAGTGGGGATAGTTGAATGACGTCATGGTGAGGCTGCCCCATCTGGTGCCCCCCCGGGGCCAGGGAGCTGCTTCAGTTTTGGGGCAAAACCCACAGATAATTGGAAACTTGTTCTTGTGACATCACTCCTTGCGGGGACACCAGGGACCTCCCACAGGCAGGTCGCGCCTCATCTTGGCGGGAGAATGACGTCAGGGGTGGCAGAATGACATCACGACGAGGGGCAGGAGGTGCTGCGGTTTTAGGGTGAAACCCACGATAAATAGGAAAAGGGTTCCTTGTGACATCACTCCATCGGGGAGCGACTGCGTCACTCCCCACCCGGGTCGAGCATCGCCTCGGGGCGGCATGACGTCACGGGAGCGGTGCGGTGACGTCACGGCGGGGGGCGGGAGTTCCGCGGGCGCGGGGCGGAAGCGGCGGCCGGGGCGCGCGCGGGGGAAGCGGAAGCGGAAGCGGCGCAGGCGCGGGGCCGAGNGCGGGGGAGCGGGGGGCTGCGGGAGGAGGAAGGGGAGGGGGACGCGGTGGGAACCCGCCCTGCTCAGCCCAGCCCGCCGCGACGGGCACGGGGTGCGGTGTGCGCCCAGCGGGCTGCAGGCGGCGGCCGCGGGAAGCATCATCCCGCCGCTCTTCCCGCTGTAGATCCTTCGGGATCTGCAAAGATGATGAAGGGCTGGAGCATCTCTCTGATGGGGAGAGCGGGGAGCTGGGCCTGGTCGGTCTGGAGAAAGGAATACTGGGAGGGGATCCCATCAATCCATACAAATATCTCCAAGGAGTGTCAGAGGATGGTGCCAGACTCTGTTTAGGGATGCCCAGCAACAGGACAAGGAGCAGTGGCCATAAACTAAAATACAAATTCCACCTCAACACGGGGAAGAACTTCTTCCCATGGAGGGTGGCGGAGCACTGGAACAGTTGCCCAGGGAGGTCCTGGATTCTCCCTCTCTGGACACATTCCAACACCACCGGGATGCATTTCCGTGCCACCTGCTCCAGGTGACCCTGCCTTGGCAGCGGGGTTGGACTGGGTGACCTTCAGAGATCCCTCCCAATTCGTAGCGGTTCTGGGATTCTGGGATTCTGGGATCAGTCCCAGCACAAGGCGCTGCTCCCGAAGCCAGATTATCCACCTGGACCGTGGAGCTCAGCAGCTGTAAGCTGGATCTCTGGGCGCTAATAGGGACTTATCCTCAGAGTCTCAGCGTTTGTTGCTGAGTTGTTAAAGCCCCGCGTGGCGGAGGTGTGGGTCTGCAGAGCATCCTCGGAGCCGTGCTTTGTTCTCCGTGCCGGGATGTCCGTCGGTGCCTGGCTCCAGGGGAGTGTCTGGTGCAGAGTCCCTCTGGCGTGGAGCAACATCCGTGGCGTTGTTGTCAGCCAGCTGCCAGCACCCACAGGAATAAGGCAGGAATTGTGCAGTGGGTTCCAGCAGCCCTTTCCCAGCCCTGGCACTGCGGGAGCTGCTGGAAGCAGTGGGTGTGAACTGTTCTTTCCACAGGAACAGAATGGGCATGGGGGACTCCAACCCGGCAGCAGTCCCACACGCTGCTGAGGACATTCAGGGAGACGACAGGTGGATGTCACAGGTAAGGCTGGCGGGTGGATCCTTGGTGCTGGGGGGATGTTGGGCCAGTGCTGCCCCGGCCACACTTGGGAGCCCGAGGTCACAACAGCCTGGAGCCAGTAGCTGTCACACCTGTGTGTCCAGACAAGACTGAAAGGGGATCCCATGAATCCACACAAATGTCTCCAGGGGGTGTCAGAGGATGGGCCGGACTCTGTTCAGTGATGCTCAGTGACAGGACGAGGAGCAATGGCCATAAACTAAACCACGCCAAGTTTCATCCAGCCCGGGATCCTCATGGGGGTTGTGGAGTTGGGAGCAGTGTCCAGCAGCTCAGGGGTTAACGCAGGCAAGGGTGCTGGAGGGCATGGCAGCAGGGGAAACTGGTTGGGCAGCTGTCCCTGTCCTGCAGCGGGGATGGATGCCCAGGAGGAATCCTCACCTGGAGCTCACTTGCTGCTCTCTTTAACAGCACAATCGGTTTGTCCTGGACTGCAAAGACAAGGAGCCCGACGTGCTCTTCGTGGGGGACTCCATGGTGCAGTTGCTACAGCAGTACGAGGTAGGGGCAGAGGAAGGGAGGGGTGGGTTAGAGCAATCGGAGCACCTCTCTCTAACCCAGTAGCTGCTGGTCACGTGTAGCACTGATGATTTCCACTGTTCCCGTTTTCGCTGCTGTCTCCTGAGGCGTTCCTGCCCTGCTTCCTGAGCTCCCCAGTGCCTGGACACTGCTTTACCTGGCTGCTTTTGCCTCCCTCTCTGAGGCCACGACCAACTGCCTCCATTTTGGCACACGTGCACAGCCCCTCGACTCTCAGATTCCAGCCTCCTGAGGGCCATCGAATTCCCTGTGGGTGTGCTGGCATGGCCAGAACACACTTAGCCCTGTAGAATTCAGGGTGCCAGAGGCATTGACCCACTGGTTCTTCCCTAAGACTGTTGAGGGAAAGAAGAGTTCTGTTCTGCCGTGGTGGCAGCTGAGCAGCTTTGTTCTGCAAGAGCTGCTTCCCTTTGTTCCAGTTTTGTTACCTGGCGATGAGAAGGATTTAATCAGGTCATAGATTCCTTCTTCAAAGGCCCAGTGCCTTAGGGACACCGTGATCTGCAATAGATCGGCACTCTGGGGCTCTGATGAGTTCAGCAAATCACTGCTCCAGAGATCTTTCCTCGCTTTGTGCCAGGTCTGAGAGCTTGGAACATCAGCAGGTCCATCTCTTCTGACTCCAGATAAAACCTCATCCCTCGTCTAAATGCCCTTTGTGGAGCGAGTTTTCAGAGCAGGGCTCGTGGCTCTCTCAGTGACCTTGAGGACACCGTGTGGTGTCTTTGCCTCACAGCCAGGATGCTGCTCTGAAACAGCACGTTGATTTCTGCTTGCAGATATGGCGAGAGCTCTTCTCACCACTCCATGCACTGAATTTTGGGATTGGTGGAGACACCACGGGACATGTTCTATGGAGACTGAAGAACGGTGAACTGGAGAACATTAAACCCAAGGTAGGAGCTGCAGAGCAGTGAGGATATCCAGGTGGGCAGTGAAGGACACCTGCAGCTGCAGGCCTGGCACAAGTGCCTTCCCTGAGAGCAGTGAGCAGTGCCAGCCCCGGGGCTGAACTCCTCAGCCCAACTCTCCCTGCAGCTCTCTGGCCACAGATGATGTTTATGCAGGGATTTCAGGGTCATCAGCCCTGTTACCACTTGTTCTGGAAAAGCTGCAAACATTTCTTTCTCCTTGCAGGTCATTGTTGTTTGGGTTGGAACAAATAACCACGAAAACACAGCAGAAGAAGTCGCAGGGGGAATCGAGGCCATCGTGCGCCTGATAAACACCCAGCAGCCACAGGCCAAAGTGATTGTGCTGGTACGTCCCTGCTCCCTGGGCTGTGCCTCTGCCTTACTGGGAGTCACTGGTCTGTACTGGGAGGGCAGTCCCTTGATCTGTCCTCTGCTTTGTGCCTCCCCTCGCTGGCTTGGCTTTGCAGGAGCCCTCCTTTGGCCCCTCCAGAGCTGGGTGGACTCATTCCCAGTAACTATCCCACTTATTAATGTTGCTGAGGAAGTCCTGTGAGGGGAAAATAGGTGCCCAAATCCCAGCTGGCACTGGGAATCCTAGTTGGCTTCCTTGTCCTAAGGAAGCTGCTGCCTGTCTAGCTGAGCTGAAAGCGTATGGAAAGAGCACAAGCTGATACATTTAAAAAATAAAATCAGTTTCCCTGCCAGTCAATGCTCGTGGCTCATCTGGCTCCTTCACTTGCATTTCACATTAGGCCCGAATGGACAAATTCTGATTCAAAGAATGAGTTCCTCTTGTCACAGACATCCTAAATCTTGACAGGCAGCCTGAATTGGAAGGGAAGGAAGGGCTCGTGATGCCATCAGGGTCACACAGAGCTCTTTTCTGCCTCCTCTCGTGCCAGGGCCTGCTACCTCGTGGAGAGAAGCCAAACCCGCTGCGGCAGAAGAACGCCAAGGTGAACCATCTGCTCAAAGCCTCGCTCCCCAAACTGCCCAACGTGCAGCTGCTGGACGTGGACGTGGGCTTCGTGCACTCGGATGGCACCATCTCCTACCACGACATGTTCGACTTCCTGCACCTGACGGGCGGGGGCTACGCCAAGGTCTGCAAGCCCCTCCACGAACTGATCATGCAGCTGCTGGAGGAGACCCCCGAGGAGAAACGAGCTGCCCTGGCCTGAGTCGCTGCTGTCAGCGTGGAGAGCATCATCCAGCCCATCAGATCAGTTCTGTCACTGGCACTACAGAATCCTTCTTTCTTAAAGCACTTTCCATTGTAGAATGTTACCGGATGTCCGTACCTAGTGTTTTGAGGGGGAAGGCTCTTGTTTAACTGGTCTTGTACATACGAGGGCCAGCTGGGTTGGTTTTATTGCAGGAGGAAATTAGCTGAAGAAGAGTTTTACTTTTAAACCATTCCTCATTTAAAACGAGAACAGGACTGTCACTCTGTGCCCCTCTCATGTCTTGTTGCTCTGTGGTTGTCCTAGACCCCTTGTAGCCTGTCTGACAGCCCGCTCCTGGCTCACCGTTCCTGGCTGCAGCCATCGTGCTCTGTGTATTTGCCTGGGAACAAGAATCACATTCCACTTGCAAAAGCCAGAACAGATGCATTTTTCCAAACTCGGTTCCACCTTTTAGGCGGTTTTGGTTTTTTTGTTTGGGTTTTTTTTTGGTTGGTTGTTGTTTGTTTTTGTACTGGGGGGGCGTTAAATGACACGTGTTGTTTTCTCACTCCTTTCCTGAAGCAGCTTGAAACTGGAATTCAGAAATTTAAAGAAGCAAACAGTTACCTGAACTCGTGTAACACTCCCCAGTGCTCATCTCGTGCTCGTTTCCCCAGTCCTGCTAGCGGGGGCACCTTCCCTCCCACGCAGCTCTCCCAGGGGCACCTTCCCTCCCACGCAGCTCTCCTGGGAATGCTCCCATTTGGGGGCTGCTGCTGGCCCCTGCTCCTGCTGCCCGTGATGTTGCTGGCTTTTAGCAGTTGCTCAGTGTAGGATTTTAACGATCCAGTAATTGGCAGTCACTTCCTCGCTCCTCTGGAACTGACAGACATCCCTCTGAGGTGCCCGGGCAGTTTTTCTTTTTGCAGTTTTTTTCTATTTTTTTATTAAGTATGACTGTTACATCCTTTTTTTCCTAAAGCAAACCCACGTGAAGAGCCCCTGGCCTGCAAGGCCTAAATCACTCTGAAGCTTTACAGATCCCAAGGTGTATATTTCCTTATCACTGCTGGTTTACTTGTATAAACATTTTATTTGAGCAACTACGGCCTCTTAGAGTAAACAGTGAAGTTAAGGCGTAGCTTCTCCTGCCCTGGATGCTGCTCCTCACCTCTAGCAAGGCAGCCAGAGGGGCAGGTGCCCTCCTAAAGGGCTGTGCCTCAGTGGCTTTTGGTTTGGTTTGTAGGTCAGACGGCTGGTTGTAGTGAAACAACTTTTCATTTAAAACTGACAGCTTCTCTTCCAGGAAGAAATGGTTTGGGCCTGAGAGGCAGAGCCCTAGATGAATTGATAACTTGCAAATAACCTATTTTAAACCAAGTCTGTTCCTCCCTGCCTTACCTGTCGGAGCTGGAGCTCAGTGGTGCCACGCTGGGCTTGTGCTTCCCGCAGGATTCCAGGCGGGTAAAGCTGGGAGGAACGGAGAGCTCCACTCGGTGCTCCAGGGGAGGGCGTTCAGGTGCCAGGTGGCTTTGCTGAAGCCCGTAGGTACTGTACATAGTCTGTCTGCCCCTTGCTGCAGCCAAGGGGCTGGTGTGTAACTCTGACCTAGCGTTGAGGAATCCCCTAACGTCCCACCTCATCCCCCTCCTCCTGTAGATTTGATCCTAGCAGGATTCCTGCCTGGATTGCATGCATAGTGTGTGTTTTGTTTCCAGTATATGTGATCTACACACAGATGAAGGAAAGGCGAAGCATTCCCCTGGCCAGGATCAGACGCAGGGAGTTGCAGAGTGCCGTGGGAGAGGAGGGATCCCGTCCTACCCCCATGATCCAGACCAGGGATGCTGCTCCCTGGAGCTCCACGGCCTTGCAGGGCAGGCTTTGAGGGAACACTGCTCACGCTTCCCATAAGGTTCCGACTGAAAAAATTGGGGAAGAGCAAGTGGAAAATCAAATGTTAAAAGTATACTGCAGTGGAGAGTTCCTGGGGAAGGGCTTATCCCATCCCAAGCCCCCTCAGAGAGCTGGGATAAAACCCGTTCTTGCCCCCTGAGGAGCATTCCATCTCCAGGCTTGCAAGAAAAGGCCGTGTGCTCATTTAATCTCTGCACCCCTGCTTCCTTCCCTCCCTGCTGCTGCTGCTGCATTTGGCTGAAGAGATGCTAACCAGGAATGTCCTCTCCAGTAAAGCTCCGACTTCGCTCGGCACCCTGTGCTCGCTGTGAGCCAGCCCCGTTGGCAGGGTGCCGTGCGGACCGGGGAATTTGGCAGGCTCCGGAGGCTCTGGAGAGGCTCTGCTGGCTCTGCTTAGGCTTGGCTTGCTGAGGTGCCGCGCTCTGTGCTGGTTCAGTGCTCTCGGCTCTGCTTGTCGCTGCCTGGCAGGAAACTGCCCTGCTCACCTGAGAGGTGTCGTGGGCAAGAGGGGTTCTGCCCCCTGCTCACCTAGTGCTGAAATCCGAGTGCCTCCTGTGAGAAAACTTCAATTCCAGCTCTGGATGTCCCTCGGGATGGGGCTGGGCTGGAGCTGTGGCCTCCTCTGAGTGAGCGTGTCCGGTTTTGTGTTTATGCAGCAGAGAGGAAAACAAACAAAAGATGTGAAATGACAGAGTCTTGTGAGGTGCCGGGGGAGGGTGAGGCAGGAGCGGGGAGGCCCCCGTACCTCCCCTCGCTGCCCACCCGCTGCCCCAAGCCTTCCCTGGGACACGACCATTGTGATTCTGCTTTGGCAAAAATGCATCGGCTGGTAGAAGTCACTGTTAGTGCATATTTCGATATAAATGTCAATGTTTCACCCACCGTGTCGCAGCCTGTGTGTGTGTGTGTGCCCAGCCGTCTCCTGCCCTGTCTCGGTCACTCCTGGAGGTCTCCACGGGGCCGGGCAGGTGCTGCCAAACCTCCCGGTGCGGGTCCTCCCCGGCTCTGGGAGTTGTGCTCAGCCAGATCCTTGCTCCTCGTTTAATTCCTGCTTTCCCCACTCCGTTTGGGGCTGGTTTCGTCTGATTTTCCTCCTTTCCCCGTGCAGATCTGGGTGCTGCACCCACACCTGTGAGCGCGGTGCTGCAGGTGAAGGGAACTGGTTTGTTTCGGCCCTCGACAGGACATCGGCTTGCATTCGATTCCCGAGTGATTTCTCTCTAATGGCCCTGGAACAAACAGGGAATGCACATCCCCACGCAGTCCCGCTCACAGCCATCCCGCAGGAGGCGACTCGAGTTCCATCAGAGCTGAGGAGTCGGTCGGAATTCTGCTTCCCTTCCTGCATGTCTGTCCCTGAGGCTGTTCCTTCTGCCGCCAGCGTCACCACCTGCACCTGGGAACAACGGGCAGACTGTCCAAACTGTGGGATCCTCAGGGACAGGAGGGCCCGGAGAAATAAAGTGCACAATAGCAGCAGTGCCTTGTCTCGTGGCGTTTGTCCCGCCGAGCAGCGCAGGACACCGGCGGCAGCGGTCCTGGATGTCAGAGCCAGCCCGGGAAGTGGCTCTGAGTGAGGTGACACGGGGCTGAGCCCCTCAGAGGGGGATTTAAAATCAGAACCCCCAACTGCAGGCAAATAAAATGTGATATGCAAGCCACAGAGCTGTTGGAGAGAGGCCTGGAAGCCGGAGGCTTGGCAACAGCTGGGATGGGGGGTGCTTTGGGAGACACACCATAAATGCAGTGCGGCACCACTCCTGCTTCCCCCAAGCACGGGAAAACTCCCAAGTTACTTTGAATTATTCCATCTCTGGTGGTGACGGCTGCTACAAACAGGAGAGGCTGCAGGAAGCCCGGTGGGAATCCAGAGAGCAGCGGGAGGAAGGGATGGGGTAGAGCCATCCCTTGCCTGACAGGATTCTTCCATGTTCTCATGGACTTGGGGGGCAGGCGGCTGGGCACGGGAGCGGGCGGGTGTCCGGAGTGCTACATGGCACCGGGGCTTCCCTGTGGGGCAGGGACTCCAGATGGGGTCTCCTACGGAGCAGGGGCTCCCTTATGGGGTACCATACAGGACAAGGCTCCCCTACAGGGTTCTGTACGGGGCGGGAGCTGCCCTATAGACCAGAGCTTTTCCTGTGGGGTTCCGTAGGGAACTGGGCTTCCTGTACAGGATCCCATATGGAGCAGGGGCTCCCCTTCGGAGCCGGGGTTCTGTATGGGCTTGGGGCTCCCCTGTGGAGCCGGGCTTCCCCCGCGGGGTCGCGCACGGGGCTCGGTGCCCCGGGGCGGGGGGTCCCTGCCGGGCCGCTGCCCCGGGCCCGGGCCGGTCCCCCCGCCCCGCCCGCCGCGTCACTTCCCCGGCCGGGCACTCGGCGTGCGACGGGCCTGACGTCACCGCCGGTCCGTGTTTACCGCGGTGCGGAACGGGAAGGGGAGCGGGAGCGCGCCGGGACCGGATCGGCACCGGGCAGCGGCTCCGCGCCCCCCCAGCAGCGCCCCCGCACCGGCCCGGCCATGGGGCAGCGCGCCCGGCCGCGCCCCGGCTGAGCGCCGCGTCCGTCCCATCCCGCCCCGTCCCGTCCCGACACGTCCCGTCCGTGCCGTCCCGCCCCGCGGACCTTGGCCGGGGATGCTGGCGGGATGTCGGGCGCCGGGGCGGCCGCGCTGGCCTGGGCGCTGCTGGCCGGGGCACTGCTGCCCCCGCCGCCCGTCCGGCCCCAGCTCCAGCCGCAGCCCCACAGGGACCGCGACGTGCAGGAGAAGGAAGCGCAGTTCAACATCACCTACATCGACTGGGTGGACGCCAACCTGCTCAACATCTACGCCTTCAACCACAGCGTCCGGAGGAACAGGGTGAGCCGGGGTGGTCACCACCGCCACGTCCCCCGCGGGCTGACCGTCCCGGGGCTGCCGGGGCTGTGGGGTGCGCAGGGCACGGCGGCCGAGCAAAGTCCAGCCTTCGGTTCGAGCTGCCGCGGCCCGACCTGCCCGGCCGACGCCTCACCTGCCCCTGTTCCCGCAGACCGAGGGCGTGCGGGTGTCGGTCAACGTCCTCTCGGACCACAAGGACCGGCCCGTCCTCTTCGTGGTGAGGCAGAAGGAGGCGGTGGTCTCCTTCCAGGTGCCGCTCATCCTCCGGGGCCTGTGAGTACCAGCAGGGCAGGCAGGGATTCCCCATGCAGGGATTTCCCTTGCAGGGGTGTCCCATGTCAGGATGCCCCGTGCAGGGGTCCCCAGCAGGGTCGGTGGGCACACACGGCTCTCCCTGCCCAGGAACCAGCGGAAATACGCGTACCAGGAGGTGAGCCGCACGCTCTGCCAGCCGCAGACCAAGGCCGAGGTGGAGACCCAGCACTTCTACGTGGATGTCTCCACGCTCTCCCTCAACACTTCCTACCAGCTGCGGGTCACCCGCGTGGAGAACTTCGTGCTGCGGTGAGGGGAGCCCCGTGCCCCGCTCCCGCTCCCTGCCTGCTGCCTGCGGGGGCTGCGGGAGCTGCGGGCTCCCCTCGCCACCCATCACCTTTCCTGTGCTCTCTGCAGGACCAATGAAAGGTTCAGCTTCAACGCCACGGCCGCCCAGCCGCAGGTGAGGGCAGCTGGCATGGCGTGGCACGAGAGGGGTCTGCAGCGAGGAGGGGAGTGTGGCCACCGTGGCACCAACGGGCCCCTTCTCCCCACAGTACTTCAAGTATGAGTTCCCCGAGGAAGTGGACTCGGTGATCGTGAAGGTGACCTCGGCCATGGCCTTCCCCTGCTCCGTCATCTCCATCCAGGACATCCTGGTAGGTCTGGGCAGTGGGTCCCCTCTCTGGGTGACCCGTGGTGCCCGGCGGGGCTGACGGCCCCTCTGCCCCCGCAGTGCCCTGTCTACGACCTGGACAACAACGTGGCCTTCATCGGGATGTACCAGACCATGACGAAGAAGGCGGCCATCACGGTGCAGGTGGGCACAGGGCTGAGCCGCTCCGGGTCCCTGCCTGGTGCTGCCACTGGCTACCAGAGCCCACAAAGGATATCCCTGGGATAACCTCCGGCATGGGAGATCCACTGCTGAGCTCTGCTGACCCCCGTCTCTTGCTGCAGAAGAAGGATTTCCCCAGCCATAGCTTCTACGTGGTGGTGGTGGTGAAGACGGAGGACGAGGTGTGCGGGGGGCCTCTGCCCTACTACCCCCTCTCCAACGGTGCCTCTCCAGGTTTGCAGTGGGGCTGCCACCATGGGCTGTGTGTGGGGACAAGCTGGGGACAGGGCAGAGAGCTGAGCCCTGTCCCTGCCTTCTTCAGATGAACCCGTGGATCAGCACAACCGGCAGAAGACGCTGGAGGTGATGGTGTCACCCGCCATAACCTGTGAGTCTGGGAGGGGCTGGGGGTGCTGGGCTCTGCAGGGACCCGTGGCAGGTCCCCCGAGGTGCCGCCCCTGCTGAGGGCCTGTCCTGGCTCTGCGCAGCCGAGGCCTACGTGCGCAGTGTGCTCTTCTGCCTCGGCATCTTCCTCTCCTTCTACGTCCTCACGCTGCTCATCGCCTGCTGGAAGAGCTGCCGGTGAGTGCCCGGGTGCCGCTGCCCCTCCGGGTGCTGAGCCCGTGGGCACAGCCCTGGCGGGGGCCCTCGGGCTGTGTCCCCTCGCCCCAGCAGTGGCACACACGGGCTGACGGCTGTTTCCCTCTGCAGGCAGCACAAGAGGAAGGGGCTCCTGGCAGCCATGGATTCGCCCAGCCTGGACACAGGTGAGGGCTGGAGGCAGCAGCCAGCAGCACGGACGGGTCTGCCTGGGGAATTCCTGGTTGTTCTGCCCGCTTGAGCCTGTGCCAAAGCCTCTGACTCTGCAGGAGTTCCCCACTGTCCCCCTGAGTTCCTGGGGACAAATCCCAGTGTCAGGGGGACAGGGAGGTCCCAGACTTCTCTGCTGCGGGGCTGGCAGGGCTGTGCTGGGGCTTTGCATCTCACTAGGTCTGTCTCTTTCTTCCCGTGGCTCTCCGGGGACTCCCAGCATCGCTCCTGGGTAGGTGCCAGCTCTGTCCTTGGCTCTGAACTTGCCCCATGCCATGGCAGGGTGCTGGGAGCTGCTTTGTGTCCAAGGGCCGTGCAGCCCAGGGACAGCGGTGCCACCAAGGGTGACAGGGACCCTCCTGTCCCACAGGTCACTCCCGCAGCATGCCTGACTCCTTCCTGAACCATGGCCCCTACGACAGCTACGGCTACGGCTCCTTTGGTGAGTGCCACGCGCTGTCCCCCGTCCCTCACCCCCCTCCCACGGGCTGTGCCCACCCTCTGCCTGTCCTTGTCCTTGCAGGGAACGGCTCCTCCAGCAGCACCGAGGGCGTCACGGACAGCCTGGGCTCGGCAGAAGTCTCCTACAGTTACGTGGGTGAGTTGTGGGGCCACGGGTGTGGCCGCAGTGCTGCGGAGCCTTGTGCCCGGTGGCATCCTGGCTCTGCCCCCTCCATCTCCGGGAAGGGCCCCTCCATGCAGCCCCCAGCGGGGTCTCCATCGGTGACACAGCTCAGGGAGCTCTGCTCCAGTAACTCTGGCTTTCCTTTGAAGGGCAGGAGCAGTTCAAGCGGCGCACGCCCGCCACCCCGATGAGGCCGCTGAGCATTGCCATGGGTAGATGCTGGTACCGGGCAGGGTCGGGCCAATCGGGGTGAAATCTGCCCAGCCCCAAGCTTGTGCCCAGGCCACAGAGCACCCTGCTCCCCTCCCTCAGAGCAAGGGCAGCACCTGAGGGGCTGCAGAGCAGGACATTGTCCGCCTGGCCCTCGGTGGTCCCCGGCATGGCAGAGCCCCGGGAGATGGGCACGGGGCAATGGGCACAGCCGCCACCTGTCCCCGGGGCAGGGCTGTAGGGAGCTGAGGCCTGTCCCCAGTGTGAGTTGGCAGGGAGGCAGCCCCGTGGTTAATTGGGGGTGATTGGGGTCCTGCGGGGTGGGCACCGAGGTGGGCTGGCCCACGGGCTCTGCTGACGGCCCCGGCTCGGCCGCAGGGGAGCGGTCACTGGAGAACGTGGCCGGCCGGCCGCGCGTGGACTCGCTCAGCTCCATCGAGGAGGATGACTACGACACGCTGGCCGACATTGACTACGACAAGAATGTCATCCGCACCAAGGTGTGTCCCCCCCCGGCCCCCCGACC
>VZTI01001916.1:0-151302 GCA_013397865.1 Struthidea cinerea
TCGTGTCCGAGAGAGCGACAGGATTTGGATGTTAGTTCCTCAAGAGCAGTTTTCCCACTTGAAATCTTTTATGAATCACATGTTTATGCATAAGTTCTGGGTTTTCCTACTTGTATTTTTGAAGAAGAAGACTGTCAGTTGTTCAGCTTCTAATTCTCAAAATCCAGGATTTTTGCCTTTGTCAGGACTTGCTAGAATTATATGGAAGACTCCTAGAATCCATATTATTTTGAAATTTGGCAAAAGAAATAGCTTGATTTTTTAAAAACTGAGATACTGAGGAGTTTCTCCTCTGTGGAAAATATTTCGATTATATATTTCTCAGCTATCTTTATCAATAATAGAGGAGTGATTATTTCCTTTCAATTTTGTCATCATCCCTCTAGAAAGTAATTTTGGATCTTGTCATGCATCCTTTTGCCTCTGTGATCAACTTCTCTGCAGTTCTAATTGATTCTTTCCTATGATCTTAAAAGGTGCATTGGTTCAATAATTGATTTGTTCTTTGTATGAACTCTCTAAATATCTGTCTGGCTTTGGATGAAGTTTGATAAGCATTTGAAAGAGCAAAGTTTACTTGAAGGTTCTGAAATTAGAACTCCCATACCAAAAGGTAAGCAAAATTGAGTTTTTAATGTATTCAAACTGGGTGTAAGGATGAGTTTCATATAACAAATCTGAGAGAAATAGTAGCTAGGATAGATATCTAGGACCAAATAATTTTAGAACTTCTAATTTCAGTTATGGCAAACAAGGGCTGTATACTTGCCAGCTGATTATAATATGTGCATTTTGACAGAACTGATAGTTCAATTTTGGTAACAAGGTAAAGAAAAAGGAGATGGAAGATATATTTACTTTTCTGACTATTGGGAAATATATTTAAAATCAATGTAAGCAGAAAGGAGGAATTCAGACTTTTAATTTTAGGGAGTTTATTATATTTTAAGTGTTTTATTACTACACAGAAGAAAACATCATACTAATAGTTGTATTTCCTCTTGGCCTCAAGAAGATGATGAATTGTGTAAAAGATTATTAAATCAGTAGGAAGGAGAAAATAAATTAAGAAATTAACCAGAGTTATTCAAGAGACACCGTTCTAAAGTGCTTGGAAATGAGCTATGTGAGTCAGGCATGCCTGAGTTACACTCTTGCTTCTTCTTTGATGGCTCGATTCCCATAGTCAGAAAAGACAAAACAGGCAACTTCACGTACATACGTATATATACACATACAATTACAAATTATAAATATATTTTTATATTTATAAATATACATTAAATAATAGAATCATATATTATCTCAAGTTGGAAGGGACCATAAGGACCATCCAGTCCTACTCCTTGCTCCTGGCAGGACAACCTACAAACAAATTAAGGGAGTCATCCAGACGCTGCTTGAGCTTCGACAGGCTTGGTGCCATGACCACTTCTCTGGGGAGTCTGTTCCAGTGACAGACCACTCTCTCACTGAAGAACCTTTTCCTAATGTCCAATCTGAGCTTCCCCTGATGCAGCTTCATTCCCATTTCCTTCTGTCCTATCACTGGTCAACAGAGAGAGGAGATCAGCACCTTTCCCTCCACTGTCCCACACTGAGAAAGTTGTAGACTGCGATGAAGTCACCCCTTAGCCTTCTCTTTCCTAAGATGAACAAGTCAAGTCACCTCAGACACTCCTCTTAAGCCTTGACCTCAAAATTTTTCATCATCTTGGTCGCCCTTGTCTGGACACATTCTAATAATTTGATGTCCCTCTTCCACTGGGCCACTCAAAACTGTGCACAGTACTAGTGGCTGAGACTGCACCAGTGTGGAGTGGGAATACCCTCCTCCATGCTGTGTTTGATGCACCCAAGTCACAGCTAGTCCACCTAGATGCCAGGTGACACTGCTGACTAACATACAGCTTGCCATCAACCACTGCTCTCCAGTCTCTTGTCCCCCAGTTTTCATGAAGAACCAACATTATGTCATCTTCAGTGGAGAATCCGGTACTTGCTTTTGTTAGATTTCATATGATTGGTGATTTCCCAGCTCTCTAGTCTATTCAGATCTCTCTGTAAGGTGTCTCTAACCTCGAGGGAGCGTATAGCTCCTCCTAATTTAGTATCATTGGCATACTTACTAAAAAGGCGTTTCACTCCTGCATAAAAATGATTAAAAAAATTAAAAAACACTAGCCATAAAATTGAACCCTGGAGAAGTCCATTAGTGACTGGCCGCCAGCCTGGTGTGCTCTCATTTGCTATAACTCTTTTAGCCTGGCCCATCAGTCAATTTCTCACCCAGGATATTATGGACTTGTCTAGCCATATGCTGAACATTTTGTCTAGAAGAATATAAAGAGTTACTGGAGGTTTCCAGCATATAAAGAGTTATATATACACACACACACACACACGAAGACTAACTGGGAATCTCCTCTTATGAAAGATAAATAGATTTTCCTACTTTTTTCTGCATTTGTGAATTTTTTTATTACTTATGTTTATTTTCAGTTTTAAGTACAGATCATAAGTTTGCACTGGACCAGTCCACTCATATTTTCCCAGGTAATCTAAACCAAATTTTGACCAGAAGAGGAGAAATCCATTTTGGGACGACTTCAGGGGTTTGCTCAGAACTGAGATTAAAATGAAAACTCTAAAATTCTTTTCCTTATATATTGTTTGTAGTCCATCTGTTAAGACTTTTCTTATTGAAAAACTATGGTTTCCATTTGGATCTCTCTGTAACTGTTCTGGGCAAGTTAAAGTAGGCAGCAGTTTAGCCTGGTAAGTGTCCTAGATGTGGCAAAATGGCCTTGGTCCCATTGACTATTCTATCTAGCAGAGCCTCATAATGCCAGATTTGTTGCTGACGGAGGTGTTGGACAGTCACAGTGAGCAGTAGGTAATTCTGGGGCCACAGCCAGCAGGACTAATTGTGTCTCCCAGCTCAAACTGCCCCAGGAGCAGATGAACTCTAGCTCTCCATCTCTCCTGCTGATCCCTGGAGCAATGCATTTAAAACGTGCCATTGCTGCTGAAAATTTATGCCAGCTCTGATTCTCTCTTCTATGACAGGATAATGTAGCAAGGGATTCACAAATGGATTCCCTAAAAATAGTATCCTAATTAAATTTGCATAAATATTTTGGCTTGTCTGAACAATGTTGTTGGATAGAAGGGATGTGTTGCCAAACTTTAATCTACCAGAAAGAAAAAAACTTCTCTGATACAAACATTTCATAAAAGTTAAGAAGATGAGTGAATCATTCCTACATTGTGTACTTCAAAACAAGAAACTTCAGTATCATTCCTTGTCTCAGTATCTTGTGATTGATACAGGAATTTGCCAGGTGAAGCAATACGTTGAATTTTTGATATCTTCCAGTATTAGGCTCATAGCATCAATCCAGTCCTCCACAGTCAATGGGATAACTACTTAGAAATTAACTGCAGTGACATTTGTCTTAGATTTGTCTGAATGGACTTTGAGTTGTAAGAACATGTATGTCATAATCATATAACCTAATCATTTTATTAAATTTAGGATTATCCTAGTTCAAAGACCAAAGCAGTCTATAGTATATTTTATGTCTGTTTATCATTATGTTAGTTCAGGAACCAGATAAATGACTTCAGGATTTTGGTAGGTTATATGTTATTTAAATTTAAGCTTAATTGCAGTACTAAGTATTGACTTAAGTATTTAGTTCTCAGAAAGTTCTATGCCTCCGAATAATCTGGATGGCCAGAATGTGGGTTACGAATGCATAAGACTCAGAATGTCTCTGCAGTGCATACATAATGGATAAGCCACATATGTTTTATATCTAGAATTGTAGAATCCTTTAGGTTGGAAAACCTAACATTGCCAAGTACCCCACTAAACCACGTTCCTAAGTGACTTGTGTACGTGTCTTTTAAATATCTCCAGGTAATTCAACCACTTCCCTGGGCAGCCTGCTTTAGTGATGGATAACCCGTTTGGTGAAGTCCTCATAATATCCAATCTAAACCTCTCCTGATACAACTGAAGGCTGGCTTCTCTTGTCCTCATCCTTTGTTCCCCCTGCAACAAATAAAGGATGGAGATTTTCCATAGCCATCCTTGTGTTGCAAATATATTTAAAGAAAACGTTTATATTGGGTTTTGGATTTTTTTTGGTTTTGTTTTGATTTTTTTTTTTTTTTGGTAGGAACCATATTAAGTTCCTGTTGGTCTTTGGTCCTTCTGATTTTCTCCCTACAGTATCACATGAAAAGTTTGTAGTCCTCCTGAGTGGCTTTCCCCTTCTTCCCATGGTCATAAACTCTCCTCTTTTTCCTGACTTTCAGATAAAACTCTTAGCTGGTCTTCTTCCCCATCATCTCGTCTTTCAGCACATGGGGATTGTCTGCTTCTGCACATTTAATAATTCCTCCTCAAAAAATTTCCAGTCTTTCTGGACTCCTTTGCCCCTTCAGGACTGGCTCCCAAGGGACTCACTCAGCCAGGGTCCTAAACAGGCCAAAGTCTGCCCTTCAGAAGTCCACATTAGCAGTTCTCCTTATTCCCCTCTTTACTTCTCCAAGAACTGAAAACTATCATTTCATGACCTCCATGCTCAAGGTGGCCTCCAGCCACCCACAAGTCCTTCTCTGTTTTCAAACAGCAGGTCCATATTAGGAAAATGCTTTCTGAACAGTTGTTGCATTCACTCTGGTTGAGAGGACTTGTCTGGAGTTTCAACATATCAGTTTGCTAGATTCCAAGCAGATTTTTAACGTCTTTGGCAAAATACTCAAAATTCCCTCTTTCCAACATGAAGAGAAAATGGTCAGCAGGTATAAAGACCAAACAAACCCAAATCTCATATCAGATGGATTGTGATCCTGTTCTATTTAGGACTTTCTAAGTGAAATACCTAGGGAGAACAATTTCACCCCTTATTTCCTGCACTGTATGTTAGGATTGGTTAGCTTCTTCCATTTTGATGTGTTCTACTTCAGCGGGGTTTTGTCCACCCATTTTACTTTTTAAAAAAATCAAAGCAAGTTTTAAATTTGAAGTTACTGAAAGTTAAGGTGCTTTGACAGCTTGAAGATTGAGCTTATATGTAGGCAAAAAAGTAAAGCTGCTTTTCACTTTCTCATGTTTAACACCATAGCTGGCTTAAAAACGTAGTGCCACTGAGAATTGTTCTCAAGCAGTCTTTGTTCTGTTAAAGCTGTGCATCACAAAGTTGGTATAAAGGATATTCTTCTACCTCGGAATATTCAGTTCTTTGTAAAAAGATTGTACCTGTATCAGGCTCACCATAATCTCAAAGCACATTAGAGATAAAGGCCTCTTATGATCATTGATAGAGTATCTCAATGAGAACAGATTATTGGATTGCTTATAATTGCATATTCCAGTGTGCATAGATATATTTTGATAAGGCACTTCATGATGTCTGAAGCTTCTTTTTTCAAGATGCAGTAAATCTTACTTTCCAAAGAGGACTTAGACTAGTTGGTATAAAGCAAGAAGTCATTAAGAGTGACAAATTGTGCTATATCTACAAGAAAGTAAGAACTGTCCTGTGTGAATTTAAAACTAAGTCAGTTAAGAGCATTTCTCTTCTCAGTATATCACTGACTTCATATGAGCCATTAATTCTGGCTACCACAAACACAAATAGAATGAGGTGTGGCAATCTGAGCAAAATCGAAATTCATTTCCTTCAGTAATATAGGATATAAGCTTAATTGCTGTTAGGTTGTTGCATAATAGCAACTGAGAGGCAGAATCCCCCTGATTAGAAAAGTCACAGAATGGGTATTTGATTGGTTTTTATTACTGTAAACTTAATTCTTTTTCCCTAAATACTCCTGGGACTCACCCACTATTTTTCAACGTGATTTTACTGCTAGATAGCAACTAACACATGGTGTTGGCAACTCCTCTGACTTTAACATGCATTTTGATGCATTTGATGTTTTTTCTTAAAGCCTCAGCTCCTGAAGATATAAGATTGCTGAGCAATCTTAGCTTTCATTATGAAAAATGTGAACACTTAGATTTCATAGTTGTAGAGGGAAAGCTTGAAAATGAGAAGCCTAAGGCTTATAAACCATCCAGTCTAACAAAAAAAAAATCTGAAATACATTATTTTTTAAAATCTCATTTAAATGAGCCTCATTATTTCAGGTTAGAGTGGAAAGGGAGGAAAAGATGAAGTATGGTTTTGAATGTAAGAGGTTTATAATACTGAAAATATAGGCACAATTTTAAAATACAGTTTCACACTCAGCTTTCTTCTCTGATGTTTCTGATACATTACTGATATACTCACTGTTTTTGAAGTGACCTTCAACAGCGAAAAAATCTGGGTAAAAGCATAATGGATTTTTGATTACAGAAAGCCTTCAGCTGCTGAAGAATTGCTTTCTAAGATATTTCTAATGGCTTAAACAGGATTTAAGAAGTTTCTGCATAAAAAAACTTTCTGCTTCCTGCATAAGAGAGCCCTGGTGAGGACTTAGGCTCCTCAGTACAAGAGAGACATGGAGCTCCTGGAGTGGGTCCAGTAGAGGTCAAAGATGATGAGGGAACAGGAGCACCTCACTTATAAGGCTGAGGGAGCTGGGCCTGTTTAGCCTTGAGAAGAGGTGACTGAGAGGGGACCACATCGATAAATATCTCAAGGGAGGGTGCCAAGAGGATGGAACCAGACTCTTCTCAGTGATGCTGAGTAATAGAAGAAGAGGCGCTGGCAGAAACTGGAACACAGGAAGTTCCACCTGAACATGAAGAAGAACTTCTTTACTGTTAGGGTGACTGAGTACTGGAACACATTGCCCAGAGAGATTATGGAGTCTCCTTCTCTGGAGAGATCCAAAAGCTGTCTGGACACAATCGTGAGTAACATGCTTGAGCAGGGAGGCTGGACTAGACGACTTCCAGTGGTCCCTTCCAACCATTGTGTGAGTCTGTGAAAATCCCTGGGCTTGAGATCTAAAGCAGAAAAAACATTGTTCTTTTTCATTACACCCATTGTAAAATGAAAGTCTACACTGGAGTACGAGAATGGTTACAGCACATTGAGTAACAAGGGATAAAAAGGATAGCTTTCTCTTTTACTTACTTTGATTATTCATATTAAATGCAGTGCTCATGAAAGTGCCAGATTTTCCCACAGTGAGTTCAGACCCTACTATTTATTGAGGTTCCAGTCCTGCAAATGCAGAGCAGTGGTGCTGAGGATGCTCAGTTACATTTGTTGGTACTTTGCAGATTTAAACAGTAAGAATCAGCAATGTAAATTTTTCCATATTACTTCTCATTTCTCCAAGCTGGAACTTTCAACTTTTGATTTGACAAGGCCATTCTGGAATAATTTTACATAGAGTATTTCTTTCCTCTCTTGTTTACTACTCTCGTCTGTGAGCAGGTGTTCTGTGACAATCTAGTCTTGGTTATTGAAGATGAACAGTATTTGTGTTAGAAATGAAGCCAAGGGTAGCATTGCATTTTATATACTGTTTGCTGACAATGGAATCATGAAAACAGAGAACTCACTGTTAAAAAAAATAAAAAAAAGTTGTTTAATACTTTGAGAAGATTCTTACAAAGGAAAACTTTTTCAACATGTTCATTTCTATGAAAAAAAAAAAAAAGCCACAAAACCCTGCAAGAAACAAACAAGAAAACAGCATGCTGGGACACAAATGGAAGATGAAACAGTACTCTGTCAAAAATCTGGCCTGACAGACCACAGCTCTGGGGTGTTCTTTTCTTGGATCATGTTAAGAGCTATTCCAGGGCCTTTCCCAGTTGCTTATTTTCAATATGATTCAGTACTCTGGACATTAATTAGTATTGTAAAAATGTTGATAAAACACTCTGGCTATTTAAATACAGTTTTCATCAGAGATATTATTCACTTTGTTTGATTTATTCCATTTCAGAATACTACAGTGATTCTGCATATTAATAGTGAATAATGGCTGCCATAATATCCTGGATGATTTCTCACTATGTATTTGCTACGCTCTAGCCCTCCTACTGAAGATAGTGATCAAATTCATAAGAAGATGAGCAACAAATTTTGGTGTAATTTCTAAATCACAAAACTCTTAAGGGAATTGGGCCAAATCTGGCAGCCCAAGAGAGGTAATGCTGCCACAGCTGCATGTCCCCCAGTGCAGCTACTTTCAGGGTTGAGCATGTATTGCCAGTAGGTGCACACACAGAGCACCACATACCACGCAAACTTACATACGGGATTAGAGAATCAGAGAATGTTTTGGGTTTGAAAGGGCTTCTAAATATCACCTTGGTCCAACCTCTCTGACATGGGCAAGGACATCTTTCTTTGGATCAGATTGCTCAAAGCCTTGTTCAACCTAGTCTTGAACACTTCTTATGATAGGGCATCCACAGCTTCTCTGGGCAACCTGTCCCAGTGCATCAACACCCTCATAGTAAAGAATTTCTTCTTATGTCCAATATAAATCTATTCTCTTTCTGTTTAAAACCACTGCCCCTTGTCCTAGAGGCCATGGTAAAAAGTCTCTCTCCATCATTCTTATAAGACCCCTTTAAGTATTGAAAGGCCACAGCCTCTGGTCTCTCAGACTTTCCTAGAGGTGTTCTAGCCCTCTGATCATCTTCATCACCCTATTCTGGACTTGATCCAGTAGGTCCCTGTCCTTGTTGTGCTGAGGATGACAGAGCTGGATGCAGCACTCCAAATGGGGCCTCATGAGAGAAAAGAGAGGGAGAATCACCTCCTTCACACTGCTGGCCATGCTTCTTTTTGCACAGCCCAGGGTACACTGGCTGCCACAAACCAGATTTAAGGACTGAAAATTTACCCAGAAGTATAAACTGGAAAAAGAACAAGATCACAAATGAATGTTTGATCATTTGTCTCCTTGTATAATGTTTCAGTTGCCTCGTCTCTATACCATGCACTAGTTAATCGATTAGTTGGTTCAGTAATGTGAAACAATTGGTACATTCACAACAAAAAGGAAAGTATTTACCCTAAAAATCTCTCATCAATGGTTTGACTTTGATTGGAGGAGCTTATCTTTGTTTTATTTGAACATTAAGTTTCTTCCATTTTCTTGTGGATTTTCTTAAAATTTAGCATACCTTAGCATTTACGTGACAGGAGCTGTATAACACTTCTCTTTGGGAAAGACATTTTGTATGGTAAAGTTTACTAAATGCATTACTATATATACTGACGAATGAATCTAAATAAACTGTAGCAATACAGTCAAGGGATACATTGCTTATTTATGTAAGTGAAAAACAAACTCACAGGGAAAATGGCTCTACTTGCTTGTTCCTGGGAAGGTTTATGATTGATTCACTGAATATGGGCAGCTGTGGGGAAAAGAGCAGCATCTCACCAGAAAATTCATCAAAATCTGTCATATAAGAACTCAGTGATGAGAAGCAATTTTTAATGTTTTCACAGCTAAACCCAGGGTATCTTAGTTCTATTTTAGTTATGCTAAAATAAAGTAATTATAAATATGTGTGTTTGTGTGTGTGTATAGAGAGGATAAATCCAGAAACTAAATCTGAAAACTGTTGTGGATGTGGAAGAGAAATTCTGCTCTTGAATTCAGGCCCATGCTGTATGTTTCATGGTGACAGCCATAAGGGCATTTGCACATTTTTCAGGCAGATACACGTTTCCAGAAAATCCACAAAGAATCTACTTAATCTCCTAGGAATTTTTTTTTTCCATACAAAAGATTCTGTGCATTCCAGCATTGCTATTCTATGTGTGCAAAAAACTTCCAGCTGTATTGTATGAGGGCTTCGGTGGATCGATGCCGTGTTTATTCCACAGGGTCCCTCGCGGACACGCTTAGGCGGCACTCCGATAGCACCTACGCGTGCGCACGATCTCACCTTCGCAGTTAGTCGCGAACAGCCACTCACACACACAGCCTAAGCACGAACCGGAGATGAAGGGGTGAGAGGGGTTCTCTGCATGCAATTCCAAGGTGTTTAATGGCAACACACTCGAAAGGAACAGAGGCAAGAAAAACCCCGAACCGAAAGCCATCGCTGGTTTTATCCCAAAAGCTCCCAAAGGTGGGCAAAGCATCCAAAACCAATAGTCTCAGGGCTAGGGGGCAGAGGCAAGGTTGAGTGACATAACAGGGGCCAATGGGAAAAGGGATGGGAGGGGGAAGAAGGCCAGCGACTAGCCAAATCTAGACAAAGGGAGAACTTTCTAGCACAGTGTTGTAGGGAGAGACCACTTTTAGGGTAACTTGGGAGGTGTAAAGTGGACTTAGCCACCACAACACAGCTGTTTGCAACTTTGTGAGGCCTGCCTAGTTTCGTGTGCCCTACCTCCTGCATGCGGGGGTAATTGCCTACTTGCTTTTGTGAGTTTCTTCACTGTTGTCTGGGTGACCAGACTGGAAAGGTACTAGTTGCCAGTTCAGAGTGGTATGTCTGTCATGTTTGCACTCTGATGTCTGGAGGGGGCCTCCAGAAATTCTCGCAGGGATAACTCCCTTACTAATCCAATAAAATGATGTTATTGGCTTCTGGTTTGTCTCTGTATACCAGCAATGCAGTTGAATCTTTCAAAAAAAACTAGGTATGTTGAGGTAACCTGGGAAATAGAGAATTGTTGAAATAGTAATAACTATGTGCTGAGATATAGAAGGGGTTTGGAAGATACATAGCATTTGTCCCCTGAGGCATTTCAGATGACTGATTGAAAGAATTGCAGAATTGGAGCTACAATGATTTTACCTCTCTTGTTCATCAAACATAATATTGTAGGCACAAAGCCTAAATTGGACTATTTTCGTAGTTTTTATTTTATTCTTTACTGTCTGTACTGTGGTAGCACTTGACAGTCACCAAACACAGACTTGGGAGGTGCTAGAAGGCAAAGGCACTTTGAAAAAGAAACAGCAGGTGACTCCTCCTCCGTGAGAATGCAAGGAGTACAATAGAGTTTGGCAATTTACTCTTCAAGAAGCTGCACGTTCACACAGTAAGCATTTGTTGTTTTAGTAGAAGACGGAGAATAACAGTTAAGGAACTGAGGCACATACAGTCTTGCTGATTGAGGTAACATTTTAGGGAAAGTTTCTGTCACACACTAACCCACTAGCTTCCTGACATTAAGTCAATATTACAGTGTCAAGAGCATGGGATATCTTAAGGCAACTTCCTCTCTAAAGCAGAAAAATCATCAGATTTCAAACCATGGAAAGTGACAGATAACATTAATGAGTAAACATCTAAAATTTTTCAAAAGTAATTTCTATGTTGGAATGTTCAAAAGATAGGTGGCATGACAATTGTGCTCATGGCTTTCCTTTAGGAGATTTTTTACGTAAAATAGGGAATGGTTTCCCTATTTTACAGTAAAACCACAAATACCATCATTTCTGTGAGGAAGTTTCTATTAATTTTCCATATCTTAGGGAAAACACACTGTTCAGAAAATGAGCTGACATTTAATCTGGCACTTTCAATTATTTTCTATGTAATTAAGCTTAAATCAAATAAACAGTTATGCTTGAATCATACTACTACTTAAATATATATTTTTAATCATAGACACACAATATATTTTCAACAAGTTAACATTATAAAGATGAAAATTGTATCAACATATAAATAGTTAACATGATGGCAATCAAAAATAATTTCTTTCCAGGGTACGGTGGATCAAGTAGAAATGTTACATTTCTCCATACGGGGTCTCCTTTTTATATTGAAAACAGATATTCTGAAGCTAAATTGAAGAAATAATGCTCTGAAATATAAATGCCTGGAGAAAGTGATAAAGGAATAAAGTATTAATCAAAATATTTTCTTCTTGTTCACAACTGAAAATATAACTTGCAGTGGAACAATGTAGTATGATTTCAGCAGGAACACTAAATTAATAAACAATAAAGAAAACTTTTCACCACCAGTAAACTCTTTGAAATGCTGCCTCTAACACAAGCACAGGATTAAGAACCCAGCGCTTGGAGTCATGTGATGCATGTTGTAATGAATCTGTCAAAAATTTTCCTTGCCCAGCAAGGAAAAAAAAATTTTATATATATATAGATCTATATATATATAGATATGTAACTTTAAAAGCCTGTAAAATATACAAGAGGAATATATGTCGTGAGTGAGAATTCCTTATGTAGGGAATGAAAATTCAGAGAGGACTTATAGAAAAGTTTGATAATGAAGAGAAAACTAATTCTGGGCCAAAACAGAGCTTTCAGTCTGCTACAGATTTATGCATTTTTACCTGAAGCATTAGTGTTTTGGCTGGGTGATGGGGAGGAGGAAAAACATTTCCCCTGCTCTTTCTGTCTCATTATCCATCCTCCCTTGGGGAAAGTAGTCCAAATGAGAAGCAATTCTTCTATAGCTTCCTTGCTACTACTGATCTGCAGCACTGTATGTAATGCTTTGATGGAAAAGAAATAACAGCTAATTACAAATCTGGGTTTTGCCACCAAATTTGGTATTCAGTATTTATCAGTCCTCAGTCAGAGAGAAATGCACATATTACAAAGCTTGAAAAATTGAGGCACAGTGTTGCTTTTTAGGGCCCAGACTAGATATCAAAAATGGGTATTTCCCTGTGGCAGTAACTGCCTTAGAGCAGGAAGCACAACAACTGGAAATTGAAGAGCTAGTGTAAATGCACTGTCTGAAACAGGAGTACCTTAGTCCATTTCAGGTTCATCCCAAGATGATGAGAAGTCAATTTGCTAGGGCCTCAGGCCAGACCTCCATGCCAAGTAGTCTTAGAAAAATGAGCCCCAAACCTGGACCTACAATGATATTATTGGTTTCAAAGCTAGTCCGAATGACCAGTGAGCAGTGAGTCAGCGGGTTGATTGCTTTTTTTACAAGAGAATTCTTGCCAGGAATCTGATATAGTGGCAATCCAGGATTACAGCCAGATTAAAGCAGCCATTTGGGAACGTTCACATACTATACCAGAGATTGACCACCTAATCATTTTGGAAGCTTTCAAAGCCTTCAAATGGAAGGTCTGAAAAAGTGAAAAACTAACCAAAATTGGCCTGGTGAACTAGTCTGATAGTTTAGAAAAAAACAGGAATGCTGAAGCAGTTTTCCTCTAGGAGCAGTCTGACAGAAAACTAAGTCTTAGTAGAAGCAGTCAGTCTGATTTTTTTTGTAGGTGCCTCTGGTTTTCTTACCAAGAGTAGCCCTTAAGTATAAAAGGATAGCCTAGAGAGCAAAAAGCTGAGCACTAAAGCTGCTCCTCACTAAAGCAATTATTTTCTTGCATATATTTGGAATTGATAGATGTCATTAACTCACAATAAGGCAACAAAAGGTTTTGAGTATAATTTACAGGGCCAAAAACATATGGCATCCAAAGGGACATGCTTTTAGCTTGTGCTTGAGAAGAAAGACTCATTTGTGGCATACAGCATAAATAGATTCTGCTAGTGCCTCCTTAGGGTTTTATGGTGCTTAACCTAGGTCTTGCACCACTGCAAAAGCAAAATACAATTAAAATTACAGCCATCTGGAAAAAAAATAAAGGTTTTGTTGCAGAGAATATGAGAAGATAGGTAAGAAAATACACTGGATCATGAACAAATAATCACAGGGAATGGGAACAGTTCTAGCAGATAAGTGGGAAAGGGTGGCTGGGGTGCACAAAGCTCAAACTGACTGCAAGATCTTTAATATGCTGCAGTATGTTTAGCCAGATTTGGCGCTCCACTCAGACTACAGCTTGAGGGAGTGCCTAAAAGTGTGGAGCTGATAGCAGATGTGATGAGTGGGTGTGTGAACAGATCTTAAAAACTTGGCTGGAGTGAGCTTAAGAGTTTTCTTTTTAGAGCTACTTTGAAGGAAGGCAAATCAGACTAGTGCTTGCTATTTATCTGCTATGAAATGCTTCCTTACTGTTGTTAGCCCAGATGACCAGTTGGAGAAGTAAATTTAGTTGGCTGAGGGAAAATGAAAAAATCTTTTGCTGGTTGTCCCTTTTTTAGCAACTTTATGATGACTTGTCATAGGCTCAGGAGTAAGACAGTTTCCATGGCAAAGGAGTTTGGTTGTATATCGATCTTTCATTTATATGTGAATGAGTCAGACACAAACTATATTTAGTGGTGTGACCTATGTTTTTGCTTATAATTTATGCAAATATTTTAATACAAATGAATACAAAATGTGTATTCCAGTCTTATAAGTACATGCAAAATACGAAGTTATTGTGAACTTGAAATTTCACTCTTACAGTCTGTCCTGTATTATGGAGTGTCATTAAAACTTAAGAAATTAATGATGCGGTCTTTCACTACTGGGGTTTTTTTTCCTGGAAATAAACACAACATCCTCATAATTACAGATAAGAGTTAAGAGAACAAGTCTTACTATCTAAATGTTGCAAATAGTCATTAATAAATTTATCTTTCAGTGCTGTGTTTCACTGCTTTCATTGCAAGCTGCATTTGTGAGTTCATAATGTGAATACTAAAGAACTTTGTCTTTATAAAACATGCAACCCTTCTTTTGTGCCTTCAGTCAACAAAGAGAGAAGTAATCTGTTTTTCTTCTGGCACCATGACATATGCCTACAAAGACATTGCTAGATTTAAATTTCAGTCTATATTGTGAGAGTACAGGTATAAAATATAGATAAATATTTAAGAAAAGAAGTCCCCATGAGTAGCATTTCAGTTTCTTAGACAATATCAGCAATGTTACCTGTGTAACATGTGTGCTTAAGAACTCTTTAACTACTTTGAGCATTTTTTTGCCCTCCCTTTCTGGCCCCAGACTGATGGTTTTCCACTAATCAAAAAATACATTTCTCTTCTCTTAGTTCTGTGGGTCCCAGTGATGGCTGCTCAGCATTGAACCCGTGACAGGAATGAAAATAAAGTCTATCTGGAAATAGATAACCTCCACTAGCCATTATCTTCATTGCCCTTACAGGTCGAATATGTTGGTCTCTTCAAACATAATCTCTAATATTCTCATTCTGAGGAGAAAAAATAAATATTGTCTAATACTATAATGGCTATTGCTGATAATAATAAATGTTACTGCGTAAATGAAGAGCTACAGAAAAGGAGGGTCTTCAGTGTTCTGAGTGTCCTGCACCTGGGCAGTTCTTACGCAGAACAGAAGAAGTTTCTATACAAAAAGTATACTTCTCAAGGTAGGCATGAAAAGAACTTAAAGATCTTTTTCCTTGAAATATAATTTTGAAACATTTTTCTTTGGCCACTCATGGGAGAAGAGGGAGACTGGAGGGGAGAAATTCTGCTTTTCCTGTAAGGGAATTGTAAACTATTTCCCAGCAATGTAATGTTCTGAGTATTTTTATATAAATTCCAGATTTTAAAATATGAAAAAAAAGATTCTAAATGTATGATCCAAGAATAAAGCTTGAAGTTTTCAGAGCAAATATCTTAGCAAAATTCTTCAGAGAGTAACATCCATTTCTCACTTCACTTGGCATTTCTTCTCTGTGGGAAACAGAGGAGTAAAAACTTCAGCAGTTAATGGTGGGTTTGATTTACAACCCTGGAAGAAACACTGGCTGGCATGATTGACGGAGATTTGTGGACCTTAAGTAGGAGAGTTGCGAACCTATGTTTCTATAGTTACAAGTAAGTGTATGTATTGGGTGTTATGGTGAAGGGTTTTAAGTATAATAATGTGATATTATAGTTTAAGAATTTAGATGTTATAATAGAAATATCTGTGTGTACGTGATCTGACAGATTATTGGCTGAAATACAGCCGCATTGCAGTGAAAAGTATTACAGGTGATAGGTCATCAAGTCAAAACAAAGTTTCATTTTAAGTGCTTATTGGATTAGAAAGTTATAAATTGCCATGTAACCCTGAATCTTGTGACTATTCCTCATTATGGCAATGTGTTGCTAAATCTCACGCCTCTGAGACTGATGCCTTGTTTGTCATTTTAAGCAATAAATTGCGTATAATTGCAATAGTCCCATCTCTCTAATTAAGAAATCCGACGGGAGAAAAGGGGTGCCAGGAAAGGCATCCCGATAAAGGATTTGAGACACCTATAAGTGGTGCCCCTATACTTCTCCATGAGCTACCTTTTTTTCCTCAACAGGATATAAATGAGTAATATATTCAAAGGAAACTGAGTTACACTCTTTCAAAAGAAATAGCATTGAGTTGAAAATGGAACCTATTGTTTTTAAGATGCTTCCAGACATTCAACTGTTTTCTCACATAAAGAGCAACACCCTCTCCTCATCATACCATCCTTTCCTTCCTACCCTCTGTATCCCTTCATTGCATGACTGGAGTCATAAAGTTGTTAAAGAAGACATTAACAGTAGAAGTCCCAGAACTGATTTGAGGAGCCCTACTGGTTATTGGCTGCTGGACTTTGAACACAACTTTGTATCACAACCCTTTCAATATGGGAGTGCACCAATCTCTCATTCACTCTCCATTTATCCAACCCATTTGCACCAATTTGGAGATGAACACTACAGAAGAATAAACGTGTCAAAGGCCTTGCTAAGTCAATGAATACAACATGCACATCCCTCTCCTTATCCAAAAAATTAGTTGCCTTCTTGCAGAAAGCAAGGAGGTTGGTCAAGCATGATTTCCTCTTGTTAAACTTATGCTATGTCTATCACTTTTTGTTTCTTTGTTTGTTTCTAATGGGATTTGCTTCATAACCTTTCCAGGGACTGAGATGAGGCTGGCCCATAGTTTGTCAAATTCCTCTTCTTGCCTTTCCCTTCCTGAAAATGGGTGTGAGGCCTGCCCTTCTTCAGTCATCAGGAACATCCCCAATTCCCATGACCTTTCAAAGGATTTAGACAGTATCCACCACCCTTCAGAACCCTCAGGTACATCCCATCCTGTCCTATGGACTATTGTACGTACGAGTGGATTAAGTGGTCCATAATTCTTCCTTTCTTGTGGGTAATATTTCAATGCTTGAGGACAGTCTTACCATTGAAAACTGGGGCACAGAAGGTTTTAAGAATCTGTGGCAGTCACAGACATGACCCCATGAGGGTTACCCCATCTTTGGGTACAGCTTGTGACCATGGGTTTCTCAGGATTCTTTAGTACACAAAGTCATAGAAGCCTGGGTTTCTGAGAATTTCTTTATTACAAATTTCTACAAAGTACTTTTTTACCATAAGTAAAAAAATTCACACATTTATATACACTACTAACACTAGTAAATACAGATTACAAGTCACTACGAAGTTACCACTAGGAAGGCAAGTATATACTATGAGAGTAAAACAAATATATATATGCATATTTCAAGTAAGTTCATAATTCCAACTAGTGAAGTAAGTATATACTTATGAACCTTTATCTGTGAGAGCACCAATATATATATTATGTGAAATTTTACTGGCAAAACATTCACCAAACTATTCCCAGGAATGGGATAAACAGATGATGGAGAAGTCCCACTTCAAAGATGATTGGTGTTACAGAATACAAGGTCAGCCGGGTGTCCCTAGCAAAGGTCTGGTCTGTCCAGGAGATTGTGTGCATGGAAGCTCTTTCAGAGAAGATAATTTTAAGTAGGAGGGAATTACTTTTGGTAGACACTTAAGTAGACATAGGACTACTGTTTCTGGAATAGTTGCTGCTGACTTTGTTATACTGCACTCATAAAGGTATCTTTGTCCTGCCAACTCTCTTCAAAGGAAGTTTTGACTGAGCTTATCAGGGATGACTCAAGCTCCTGACTGAGGAGATGTCCTTCTTTGTTAGTGTGTTTACCTGGTTGCCTTTCTGGCTGCTCTATCAATACTCTATCAATAGTCATTTTTTTCCCTATTGTTTTTCACTGGGTCCCTTGCCCCACTAAGCAATGGGCTCACACTCTCCTTAGTTTACCTTAAACCACTGATGCACTGTCATGCACTGTACTGTTAGTTGGTGTTTTCGGTGGTTCAGAAACAAGGTGGGGTTGTTTCCACTTCTTCCAGTCAATGTTAAACTTAGATTGGAATGGCAATTCCCAAGAGCTGTCATCTCACTGTTTGAGATGTCTCCACTTCCTCTTGTCTCAAAGGCCCAGAGGGTCTGAACCAGATTTTGGGCTTGTTATGTAAATTATTTCTGTCCCTGTAATTAAAGGGAAGTCTATATAAATGTCTATGACACTGAAGCACTTATCTGAAAAAGCTACGTAATTACATGAAAAAAAGTGACAGCAGCTAAACTACTGCATTCCCTGTGCAGAAATGCAGCCTAAGTATGGATGTGGGTAGAAGAATGGCTACAAGTTCAGACATAAATAATTAATCTGAGTATTTTAATGGCATTGGTTACATGTATGCACGTACATCTTAAGAGTCCTGCAGATAAAATTTATTGTCTTGGACTGCTTGTAAGTAATGAATGTATTAGTCTTTTCCCTTCTGTTTTATAATTGAGCAATTCAGGCATTTAATTCTTGCTTCTAGTTAAATGAGCAATTTTAATTACAAAGTAATTGATTGAACAGTGTAAATACACTTCAGTTCTAATTAATATGGATGTATTATGTGGTGCTTTGTACCAATACATCTTTTGTTACTGTGTCTGGATGTTCTCATACTCTATTCACTGCAATGAATGAGAGTTTCTGGATGCCTTTTCGTTTCTTCAGGAAATATGATGTTAGAGTTCTAGGAAGTTGTACAGTAGCAAAATCATTAGAAGGACATGTTTGAACTTGTTCTAACAAGATAAGACTTTGTACAAAAAAACCCAACCAAACAAACAAATAAACAAAACCAAACACAAACCCCTGATATTTTCCATGTGTTTCTTTAAGTATCTTTTAAAATTCAGAGAAAAAGTAAACTAGAAGTAAGGCTAGTTTTGACTAATACATTATGTTACACTCTCCAATGCATATTAGCTAGTCATAACATTTTACTGGATGCTCTGTCCCACTTTCCTCTTTGGCTGAGGACACCTTTTTTAAGTTCTTCTTTTACTCAGGCTTTAATACTTAAATAAGGATTGATATGTTTTCTGCTTGTCTTTTTGCTTCTGTGAACAAGGCTATATTTAAGATTAAATCAACCAACCTCTGCCCATATTGTCGTTTGTCTATGAACTTCTCAACATCCCTCTCCTCTAACTTTGCTGGAGATTTTTATACTTACATATGCCAATCATTATATGTTGGCCTCTATGTACAAGCAGAAAGGGTGAGCAGCAATAACTGTTTCTTGAATTTCACCACTTGAATGACGACATTTTTCCCAGCTCTCTCCAAACTGATTCTTTCCCATTCTTCTCGCAGTCACTTGAAGGACATGAGTACCACACCTATACTATTGTTACCTAATATCATTTTCATCTTTCTTTTACCAGTGGGAACAAACCTGATTTCCAGGTGCTCAAACAAAAGAAAAGGAATTGTACTATTAATATAAATAGCCATTATACAGAACTATCAGATTGGTTTCTCTGTCTCCAAAGAACATTTTTATTTTTGTTTACCTGGCATGTTACCTTGTCTTTGTATTTTTATCATTATATACTGGGGTATATTAGTGTTTTGGAAATTAATTTGCAGATTCAGCTGTTGAGGAAGGATTGTCTCGTCTATTCATATTAAGCCTGATATCCAGGATGCTGGCACTTGCTTTTGGATACTACAGTTACTAAATAACTGACCAACAACATGTTGCCAAATATGTATTTGGATTCTGTGTTGGGCACACTTTCCTAAGAAAACAGTTATCTAAGAAATCCTACAAGCAAACATGAAGGAGTCTCCCTGTTTTTAATAAAAAGGGAGAAATGTAAGTAAATTTGAGTAGATAGCAAATATCCCTGCCCATAATTTTTCTTAAATCATTCATATGAGGGACAGGTGTTTGGATAGTGCTCTTCATTTGTGCTGAAACTACTAGTTCAGAAATCTTTCTACAGCATACAGATAGTTGCAAATATTTTCCAGCATAATTCCTTTTCTATAACAGAAATGGAGAAACTGGAAAAGAACTGTCTTCTAGAAAAAGGCCTACCTGTTTATTCTGTTTGATAAAGAGTCATGATATAAGTAAACCTTTTTCAGTTTGACTAAGATTAGTTACTTGCAGATTTTCCATGGTAAGCAAATAAGACAGAATGCTGTGAACTCAAATTCCCACTTTTACACTCGGTCCTAATTGGTAAATCTTTGTATCTGCACAGGAACTTAGCCATTTTTGTCTGTAAGAATCAGGTCAAGATTTACTCCAGGAAATTTAGACCATACAGGAGTCTCCCCATGCCAGTTTTAGAGCATGTAAACATCTTCTCATGCTTCTTTTGATTCTGCATTTACTAACTGGTCAGGCTTTGCTTCTGTACTTAAAACATAACATTCTTGGCAGAAGCTGTCAGTGATAAAGAGGTAAAACTGAATGATGCTCTACCAGTGTGAGAAAGTGGGTGTGCTCTCTTGACTGGAACCTCAGCCTGACTGAGCCATTTATTCCCTGTTTACTTAATTTTCTAGTCATTGTCTTTCTGTAGTATTTTAGCCTGAATGAAAACAAAAGTTTTGGAAATCGAATACCATCAGTGTGAAACAGTCCATTATAACCTGGTCAGGGATTTATGAGTTTGATGCTCTGAACAGTGTAGATATCTCTTTCCCAAAATATTGAAGACTATTCTTTATTTAAGTTACAAACAGCGTTTTCTGGCCATGATTTGTAAATTGTATTTCTTCTGGGGCCCCTGAAAGCTTTTCCTTCTCCATTAAATGCATGGCAGTAAAAGGCCACGAAATCTTGGATAATGAATTATGCTGAATCAGTAGAAGAAAAAGTAGACACATCAGCAGTTTATATGAGGAATAGAAACTCAGATTAACACACATTTTAGAATATTTTAAAACAAAAACTACAGCCCCCCAAAAAATAGAGCAACAGCAAAACAAACAAGAAGAAAAAAAACCTCAACAAACAAACAAAAACCCAAGTGAAAAGCTTAATTACCTTTCCTACTTTTTTGCTTTATGTGTGTTCAAGTATTTTCCTGTAGTCTTGGTTTAATAAGTTGCAAATACTGCAGACCAGAGTATGTGAAATACGTCTGTATGTGAAATATTTTTATTTGACTTAATGTCTTCTGCAGCATTATTTTGGCACCACTCTAGAAAGTTCACTGTAGAGCAGTCCCAGCAAAGTGGCTGTACCCTGATTTGATGTCAAGTGCTCTTACTGAAAGGATAACAGGAAAAGATCTACTGGTGACATCTATTCTCTGTCTTGGCAACTGAATACTGTTGCTTAACTGCAGTCTAGATTGCAATTTGAATGTGTGCCAGAGCACATTCAAAGGTCTGAGAAGGCTCTTCAGTGAAAGGGATGTTCACAACGAATTTTGTGTAACTCAATGGTACAGCTGAAGACACTGACTTCCCTTTCTCTTTCCTGCCCTCCTTAAACACACATTATTCCCAGCTCTGTCAGTACACATGCCTGGGACTTGCTTTACCAGTGAAGAGAACATATGCCTCTTTGATGTAAGTGGTAGAGTCTGCTTCCACAATTACATAATGTGACAGTGACAATGACTTGAAAATAAGACTATTAATATTCAGAGAGCTAAAAACTGCTGCTATCGTATTTCCTTAAACTGCTGTCATTCCTTGGTAATATACAAACCCTTACATTAATATTCAAGGAAATAACTTTTGCTGTGTTTTTCAAGATGACCTCTTCCCCTCAAGTCCTGCAAAAAATGTAGCTAGAATTTTCTCTTATGTAATCTTTCTATTTAGTACCTGTTGTGAGATTGATATTATACAATCACATCTCACTTAAAATTATAATTAAATCCCTTATTTTCCATATAATAAAATGAGCAGAGCTTCTAAAATATCTCAGAGTCAGCAGAACAACTGAATATATACAATAAATGGTCTTGATTTTCTCTGTTAATTGGTGGGGTTTAGGCTATAAACTGTTTTTTGTCTGTAAAAATAAGAAATAAACTCCCTCATCGTGCACATTGCAGAAACAAATGCTTTAAATCATTGTAATGAAAAATAACTGAAATTGCTTTCTCTGCTGCAGTTTGTGTGTTTTAAACAGTATGACAAGTATGGAGAAGAAAGAATGTGTCCTTTCCAATACTGAGATAACTCACCAAACATAATGACAGTATGACACTGAAGAGCTTTACTGGCACATACTGGTGAACACAGCAGTAACATGAAATGACCAAATGCCAACCCTTCTTTAACAGCAACAGGACACTAGGAGAAACTTAAAAAATATTTTCTTCTAATCTCTTTACCTTGTCAAATGTGTATCAGTTTTGTGAATTAAATTGCATAATTAGTTTACGAGTATTACATTTTAAATTTTAAGTCACAAGGAGAATACAGACCTTCCCTTATCACTTTTTTCATTGCCCTGTCTTCTGGAAGGAGATATGTTTATGGCCTGTGAGAAACAGCAGTTTTCTAATGTTACTACTGAGACGGCAACTCTCAGGCATGTCGTGGAAAAAACAGTAGGAGGAAAAAGCAAGGCAAGAAATGGGATGCTTGGGCTTTGTCAAGGGAGTGACTGATGGGAATGCTGTGGTTTCAGGCTGACATAACATTAACACAGATTAAGGAAACCTACATTAAGAACTGCTAAAGAAGAGAGAGATAACAAAAGAAAGGAAAACAAGGAAGAACACATAGTCGATAATAGCTTAAATGAAAAAGAAATTCAAAAGAATCATGGGTAAGAGGATATGTGACTATTTTTGAAGGTGGAAAATAGAAGTAAAAAATATAAAAAGTACAGGATTTTTTTTCTGATCTCAGTAGTAATTTTATTACATGCTGGTTTCTGAAGTTGTGTTTATGATAAGTAGCACAGTTTAATTTACAAACCAGTTGTAGAATTATAATTTCTCATTCAATTGTAGCCTGCTGACAACTCCAAAAATCAGGGCAGTGTTTCAGCTCCCTAGCTATTGTAATGGTTTGGGGAAGGCAGGGAGTCAGGGAAGTGGTTCTAAAAACCCTGGGGTTTTCAGTTACTGTAGTTGTGAAAACAGCCTTGGAGGACAGAATAAGCAAATTAGATTCTGTTTTACAAAAAAGCTGCAGAGAAGAAACAGCTTTGATTCTTGGCATCCATTCTTGTTCAGAACTGCTTAAAGGTGAGGACTTATGCTGTCACTACAGGCAAACAACATGGGTGTACTGAACATAATTTGCTCTATTTTTTTTGGCAAGTTATCTCTGTAACAGGCATGGATCTCCAGAAGAGATAATGCTGCAAAGGAAATGCCTTGTCATGGGTTGTTAATCTGGGGACTTTAGATATCACTTGAATCTCTCCAAACCGAGCCTAGAGACACTTCAGAGTCAGAGAAGCAGGCATTTGCTTTATTCGGCACTGGGTGCGGGAGGGATTGCTCCTACTAACACGCACACCCAGCACTGTTACTCAGCACAGTACATGGTTACAATTCATGAATATTCATCACATTCCTTGGGATAGGAGTGGTTATACAAATTACTTCTTGGAAGTCATTAATATCATTAGCACACATGATGCGCAGGCACAGGTGTACCCTGGTGGTCGCACTGAGGAAGACTCCATGTCTTCCTCGGGGGTCTTTCTGATGAAGGCTAGTGGTCTTCCTCCCAATGCACTTTTCACCTTTCTTTCTGAAGCATGCGCAGTCCTTCACTGGCTGATTCAGTGGTTTCTGCCCTGGTTTCAGCAGGTTCTGTTTCTCTTATCTTGACAAGGCTAAGGTGCATCCTGGTTCTTAGGCTTCTGATTAACATCTGCTGACTCTTAATAGTTAACTCGTGCTTACATGAGTTAACTATTGATCAGCTCCTTTCACAATAAAAAGTGAAGAGCATGGAAAAAGTATGCATAGGGGGAATATTTACCAGAACTGGTTATGCTGACTTGAATGGGAGGATAAAAAGTTCAGGAACAAAAATCAGAACATAGAAGCATGAGATAGAAAATGTAATACTCGTAAAAGTTAACTTCATGGATTATGAATACATAATAAAGACAATATATGGCAGATCTGTGAAGCCAATGGGCAGTGAAAATTCTTTAGTTTCAGAAATGCAGCTCCAGGCTCTAACGAGTCTGGTCACGAATTAATGGCAAATTACATTGCAACTAATTTAGTAGAAAATCAAGTCTACATTACCTTTACAGAGTTCTATGGGATGAGTAGCACTGGAATAGATGTCAGAAGAAAACAAACAGATTTCAGCTCTTGTCAAGAATAACACAAAAGATATGGATTAGAGCATATGTACTGTGGAAATTGAAGTCAGCAATTTTCTGTGTATTCAAGAAGCTGAGGGAGATTCTGTATTCTTAAAAACTGATACAACTATTCACAGGGGAAATTTGTCTTAGTAAGTTTTGCTGCTTCTGGTTTTTTTTCTGTTGTTCAGGATCTTAAACAAAAGGCAAATGTTTCTTAAAATATTAATGTTTGTCCTTGAACTACAAGGGCTGCTTCAGGTCACAAATTTCCCTATGCAATCTGATTGACTTCCATTCCCCAAGAACTAGGTATTTTAACACACCTGAAAGATAAATAGAAAACCTATACAGCTGTTTTCAGACAACAATGAGCCATGGTTTCTCTTGTACAGTGAACATGTATCTTGTCACAGTTTCTTTATTACTTGTTTTGTTCATATGATGGAGATCTGAAACAAGTCTTGAGTTCTAAAGGAGGAAAGAGGAAGGCAGATATCAGAAGCCTAAATTTTGGGTCCACTTGAAAAAAATCATATTCAAGATACATTTGCTATTTTTCTCGGGGCTTCAAGAGATCACTCAAGAATAGATTTCAATCTATTAAAAATTTCTCAGATAGAAAATTACATTCATTACTTCCAGTGTGTATCTGGTTTTTTTTCTTTGAGATCATCTGATGCTATCAGGAGAAAGGATGGCAGGCCACATAACTCATTCAAATTGCATATGTTGCAATTAGAATGCTAATTACAGGGAAAAGTGTAACTTCCTCCATGCTTCAAAGGCATTGTCCTGGAAGAAGGTGGAGTTAGCCTTTCAGAGGATTAGGAGGAAAAACCTGCAAGATAATGGTGTCAGTAAGATACCATAAAATAAATAGTATTTTTAAACTACTACATATATGCTGCGTGACCAGGATAACATAAGAAATTTCAATATAGAACTTTGCACTGCATCTGGCACCCCATTTTTCAGGTGGTTTTAGAAACTTGTTCAGATTAAATGATCCCTGAATTTATCCCATAAAACCAAAGAATCTTGTAAGATCAAAAGTCTTTGAAGTTACTCAAAAGACCTGATTAACTTGTGGAAGTTTGAGGGGGTTTTCTGTCCCCTGAGGACAATGAATAAGATAGAGGTGCATATGCAAGTGCACAGAATTTGAGCAGATGAAATATGTCAGAGCACTACTGCTAAAGCACAACTGTCTGCAAAGCAGAGTCAAAATTTTGTACCAAATGCAGACTAAATAACTTCCTTTAATGTGTGTGGCATATTTCATAGATAGATATGGACATAATTGTACATTAGTAGGTTTCTCCTTAACTTCAAAAATCTCAGAAAACATGAGAGAGAATTAAAATCAGATACATGAATATACTTGTTTGTGGAGTGAGGGAGACATTGTTTTTCTGTAGTAGCTGTTTGTAATCTGAAACATATTCATCTATCAGCTTTTCTGTATTTTAAAGCATATTTACAGAAAAAGAAACAATATAAAAATTCTTTCACTGGCTTTCACTAACTTATTTCTTAGAAGGTTTGAAGAAAGCATTCTATGAATGCTAAAGATGTTGACATCTTTTTTTAATTAATATCAAGACTTCTAAAGTTTCTGACAGTCTCATTTCTATTGTCATATATTACTGATTGGGATGTACTCCCTGAGACTCTTTGTGGTGTGCTACTGTTTGGCATCTCTGGAAGCCAAGAATTGTGTGATATTGCTAAGATTAGAGTCTGGTTTGCATTGTGTGGATGTCCAGGCCTCAGGGTGGACACCCTGGTGTAAATAAGATGATCCATCCATGGTGTTAAATTATTTTGTGCTAATAATGGCTGAGGATTTGCTTCAAATTGGTCCCAGATCACTTGTCATGGATCAGGGAGGAATAGATTAAGTTGAATAAGGAAAAATCCTCCAGGGGATAGAGAAAATCACAGACACTGTTGGCCACATTTTAAAACTAACCCTGTTATTGCACCTTTTTTGTGATAACTTGGACACTTCTTGAGTTGGGGAGAAAGAAATATTTTGGGGACATTGCACTATGAAACGTTGATGAAAGCTAGAAATTTGGTAATTGGATGCTTATCTCTAGTTACACATGCCCGTCTTTGCTTTTTCCCATGCTCAGCAGTCTTCAAATGAAATTTTGCTACTTACTTACGACATGTACTGACTGACTAGAAATAGACATATTTTGTTGTTTATTTGCCTCTGATCTTCAAAAATGTCCTTCAGATGTGAAATGGCTTCCCTAAGGCATGAGCAAACTCTATGACCTTTTCAATACACTGAGCCTGTTCATGAGGCAAAGACACCAACCTGACATTGATAAGAAATTGGGTACTTTAATAAAATCAAAACAAATCACTGGTGGTGTTCACCCACACCCACTCCCCACACTTGCATCTTAGCACTCTTTATATGAAATTGCTATTTTAGTGCAGCTTATTATTGCTTTTCTGCACATTGAAAACTTATTTTTACACTACAGGAGGTAAAATTTTGGTATTAGTCTTCATTATCTTTTTTAATAACGGAACTGATGGCACTGCACATCCAAAGGTTTTTCATTGACTATGTTTCTTTATTTAGACTGTTCTTTCAGATCTTTTTATGGGGGTGTTTTATCCATCTGTTCATTTCTCTGATGCTTTTTCATTTTGAAACTATTTTTCACTCTCTCATGTTTTAAAATTATAAAATGATCCAGCCATGAGCTATGATTTTTAGATCTACACACTGAGGTAAAAAACTTCTGAGGAATTCTAACCTTTCCAAAAGCTTTTGATGTTTAATATCTTGTTGCACACAGACAGGTAAATAGTGATTGCATTCTGTCTTTCAGTGTAACCTTCATGACTGGCTTTTTGTTTGAGTTCGGGTAGAAGGAGAAATTAAGGGATTTATATTTCTTCCCAAGTGTGAGAGTGGTTATAGAACGGGTCACATTTCATTCACTTCACTTTTGTCACCTGATAGAATGAACAAATCTCCAACTATCTTCTGTGGTTGGAAATACATAAAAAGTAACTGAGCAACAAACACTATGGGTATCCATATCAAATTTTATTGCTATGTAGTGATACTGCACTGAGACCTTTCTAATCATGGTCCCTGTAGACATAATAAATATTTTGCTTTCAGGATGAGGAGGCGTTAATTTTTTTTCCTTGCACATGAAACGTCTCTTACTGCTTAAAGGATCTCAGGTGTTCTCTTAGAGTAGGCTAACTGATGAAGAGCAACCTATTTCAGCTGTAGGCAAGGAAAATAAATGGGGGGTAAAGCGTTCTGGATAACAACCATACATCCTTTGTATACCATTTCCTTATTCGTCTTTAGTCAGAGTATATCCTGACTCTGTCATGTCACTAGGGAAGAAAAGGAAAAATGGCACTTAATTTTTTTTAATTTTGAGAACTTTCAGTTAAATTCATCACTTTGGGGATCCTTTTCTTAAGCCTAGTTTATTAGAACTCTTAGAGTTCTTTTCAAGTGCAGTTTCTGGAACAGCTAAATTCAAAGCAAAATCATACAAACTGAAACAGAATATTCAAGAAGGCTCCTTTTTATCTTTAAAGCTACCATTGCCAGATCAAGGTGATTGTAAGTCATGGTAAGTAAATTAGTAAATTATGGTAAATATGCAGCTTTCTTAGAGTCTTTAAGATGTTCAAAGATGTTTATGCAATTTAGTTAGTTTTTGTATTGGAGGCTGAATATAAAGATTGCTAGACTAAATATGTAATAGATTCCCTATTTTTAGTGCATACACTTGCGTGTACCTCTGAAGCGTGCCTCTAATATTTTCATGTGTACAAGTCTCTTTTATCTGAGTCCTTAAAATATACTTTCATCCAGGATATCTGCATGCTGTGTGGCAGTGAATTTCGTAATATCAATTCCATGAGTATCTATGTGTATGCATAGATACATACATATCTCTTTTATAATCAAAAGAATTTCCTTATATTTTCTCAGTTCAGGCCTGATGTGATCAACAATGCCTTAGAGACTGATTGTGAGCAGGCAAACAAAGAGAGCTTGGGAAATAAATATATGGTGTTATGCCTATGCAAGAATGACATTAAGAGTGATGTGAATGAATGGATTATGTTGTGTTTCCCTACATACAAGTCCCAGTGAGCAGTTAGTGAACATCAGTAACTCCATACTATAGTTGAAGGAATTAAAGAGGATACAGTGAAATGATGGGCCACTGCTTCTTTGACAGGCACAGGAAAAGAACATGGTCCCCTGGTTAGCCACATAAAGGGCTAAAGAAGGGAAATAGCAAAGAGAACACATTGTGCCATGACAAACTCAGATGCTAGATGTATGCATGCCTGAGCAAAAGAAACTTTTTAAATGTATGTATATGTCACTAATTATTTATATCCTTCATCAAACATTTAGCACATTTAGCTATGGTGAATATACATTTCAGCACACTTGGCCACTGATTCCCTTCTTATATGTATTTAATACTCTTTTCAATAAGAGTAGCTGAAAAATGAAAATGAAAACATTTCTCTGCTGACGTCCATGGAGGTGAGAATTTGCTGCTGGCTTTTTGAATTGCTGCCTTGTTTCAAATAAGTGCAATTTAGCTATAGCATACTGAATGGGCACTGCTGGTCTCTGTCCTTCAGATACTAAGCAGAAAAATAAAAACATTATACATTTTTTTTTGCCTCCTGATGCTTAGTCTAAACATTTTTTAAAAATTAAGTTCAGATGAGGATGTGAGGCTTTTTCTTCATTCCTTCAAGTCTGTCTCTACAAATTTTTAAGAAAGTTTCTAATATAGAAGTTGGGCAATAGATATTTGCTCTTTCACTTTAATAGTTGCATCTGTCCCTGTCTCTTCACTGCATTATCAGGGTGTTTTTTAGGTATCTAGTTGGTCCAATATGCCCACAATAATCACTGACTGTGACATTCTCCTCCTGAGGAATACTCAGGAACAGGAATACTGTTGGAAACACAACTGAATACAATGTACAAGAAGAAGGAATAGGCCTTTGAAGAGGCGCAAATGTATACGTGGACTATATTTCTTCTAATGCTAATTGTTAAAGTCCTTATTCTTCCTCTCCAAAAACATCACATAAATGCAGTACCATGAAAAGTGAAAAAGTATCAACAGACCAAGTCAGTTGGGAAATCCTTGTTTTGTTTGGGATTGTGGTTCTTGTTGGGGTTTTTTTTTTTTCGTCTAAAGAAACATTTTACAGAGGGAAAAATTATGGTTTTTGAAAGGTTTGCTTTTCTTATATTGGAGTGTGAATATTTTTATGTTGCTTTTCCTTTCATACTCATATGTAATATCTCCTTCTATTCTGCTGAGAAAACTCCCCACAATTGAGATGTGTCAGCCATGTAAAGTGAACAGTCTTGCAGTTTCCATTCTTACATTTTTACAGCCAGAGAAGAAGTCAAGAGTGAAAAAAATGGTAGGGAGAAGTTTGCCATTTCATCACCTGTGACTATTTTGTTCTGTCAGTATTGCAAGCAGAACTTTACTGTTATATAGTCTATAGGGTTGGGTTTTTTGGGTTTTTTAAAGTAACAGAATGTTCATTTGGTGTTAGAATTTCTACACAGCATTTGGTAATATGTATAGTTCATATTTTATCACATATTTTGTGTTGATCTTTGCTGGAAAGCTGGTAAAAGAAATTAGGAGCTCCACAAGTTCCTATGAAAATCAAAATTTTCTTTTCACATAATCCATTATTTGGCATTAATAGATAAAAAGTAGCAGGTATGCAAACCAACTGGAATATTATTTTGATTTTTGTTTTGTTTTGTTTTGTTTTGGTTTGGTTTGGTTTGGTTTTTTTGGTGTTTTTGTAAACATGGCCATCCTGACTAGATATTTTTTCTTTTTCCTTAAAAAGACCATTTTGGTAATGTTCTTGTAGAAACAAATAAGCTATTTCATGATACTTCTTGGCATGTAACTAACCTTGAAATGTTAGTTACTGAGCAGACCAAACCACAGAAGTAATATTCCTTTCCAGAGGATGAAATAACAGACAAATTAACCAACAGCATGACATTAAAATGGTTACGTGAAAAGCTGTAGACTTAGCCTATGGTCTGACAAGTCTGAACTGACTCCTTTACAATCACATTTTTTGAAGCAGAATTTTAAAGTGGAGCTAGAAGGATTTTTTTTCAACAGTGCTACTGAAAATGATTGAACTTTTTCTTGTTTCCTAAGGCCTTATTTAGTTATATTTTCCTAGTTGTATTCAAAACCAAATTATGAAAATATTTTCCATGCACAGGAATGACTTCCTGGTAGCCTTTCCCCTCTAATCTCAAGGTAAGACTACAACTGAAATTTATTTCAGATGAAGAACAAACTCAATTATGGGAATTTCCTGTACGTGTGAAAAATGAGAACTTACCTATGATATTGCTAAGCAACAGGGAGCCTATAGGAGTCTTCCTACTCTTTATCAGCAGTTTAGACAATGAACCCTTCCTAGCTGCAACAAAGGTGAGTAAAGACTTGTGAGAGGGTCCAACCCTGTGCTGAATTTACTGTTCATTGTCTTCACTACTAGAAATAAAACTGATGAGTGTAGAAAAAAGTTACCTGGAGGAAATGGAGTTGCAACTAAAGAAACCTTCACATGTCCCTAGATTTGTTCCTTTCTAAAATACACTGAGCACAACATGGAAATTAATGAGTACCTGTACTGGACTTGAAGTGCTTGATCACTGAAGAAATCAGTAAACAGAGAAGAAAAATATTCTAAAGGAAGAAAGATGAATGATGACAACAATGAGAATATTAGAAGCAGTAAGATCAGTGTCATAACCACAGTGTTTTGCTATCATTCCATTCATCACATGCTATCTTCAGTGCTGTTCACAGTCTCCTTGAGAAGGAAAAGGTATGTTTGGAAAGAAGAGTGATGAAGCAGACATGATAGAGAATGCAGTTACATTAAGTCCCATAACTGGCAGCACTTTTGCCCCCATATGTTAGGGGGAAAGGAGCAAAATAGCATGGGCATGCATTCATTCACAAAAAATATCAGAAGTTATCGCCTTTCTTATCTCTTCACCAATTTCATGTTCAGCATCTTCATTGTACCTACGATACCTTGAAAGGATTCAAAGCAGCCTGATTTCCCTTAATGCATTAATAGTGCTGTCCCAGTTTTCAAGAAGGGCAAGAAGGAGGACCCTGGAAACTACAGACCTGTCAGTCTCACTTCAGTGCCCAGTAAAATAATGGAAAAGGTTATTCTGGGAGGTATTGAAAAACACCTGGTGGAAAATGCAGTCATTGGTCACAGCCAGTACAGTTTCCTGAGGGGGAAGTCCTGCTTGTTGAAGCTGGTTTCCTTCTATAAGAGGGTAACTCGGTTGATCTAGAAAAGCTATTTGATGTAATCTCTTTGGACTTCAGGAAGGCTTTCAGTCAGTAACACATGTAACAACATAACTGTCCACAGTATCCTCCTGGGCAAAACGTCCAGCCCACAGCTGGATAAACACAGCATGGGTGAGGTGGGTGAGCAACTGGCTCATGGGTCAAACACAAAGGGTTACGGTGAACAGGAAGAATTCAGACTGGTGACCTGTCACTAGTGGAGTTCCACAGGGCTGTAAATCCACCCATAGCCTGGTTCTCTTCAGCATCTTCATTAATGACCTGGATGCAGGACTTGAAGGAATACTAAGTTTTCTGATTACACTTAACTGTAAGGAGCTGTCAACTCCCTTAAGGGCAGAGGACCTGCAGAGAGACCTCAGCAAGCTAGAGAGATGGGCAACCACCAACCATGTGAAAATCAACAGGGGGAAGTGCTGGATTCTGTGCCTGGGATGGGGCAAGCCTGGTTATGTGTATAGGCTGGGGAAAAAGAGGCTGGAGAATGGCACTGTGGAAAGGGACGTGGAGGTCCTGGTTGACAGAAAGTTGAATATGAGTCAGCAGTGCCCTGGCGGCCAGGAGGGCCAATGGTGTCCTGGGGTGCATCAGGCACAGCATTACCAGCCAGGCAAGGGAGGCGATTGTCCTGCTCTGCTCTGCACTGGGGTGGCCTCACCTGGAGCCCTGGGGACAGTTTTGGCTGCCACAATACAAAAAAGACATTAAGCTGTTAGAGCATCCAGAGAAGGACAACAAGTATGCTGAAGGGTCTGGAGAAGAATTCTCATGAGGAGCGGCTGAGGTCACTTGGCTTGTTCAGCCTGGAGAAGAATGAGGGAGACCTCATTGCAGTCTGTAACTTACTCATGAGGGAAAGTGGAGGGGCGGTACCGATCTCTTCTTTCTTATGACCAGTGGCAGGACCTGAGGGAATGGCCAGAAGCTGTGTCAGAGAAGATTTAGGTGGGATATCAGGAAAAGGTTCTTCAGCCATAGGGTGGTTGGGCACTGGAACAGTCTCCCCAGGGAAGTGGTCACAGCACCAAGCCTGTCTGAGTTCAAGACACATCTGGACAATGCTGTCAGGTACATGGTGTTATTCTTAGGGTGTCCTGTGTGGGGCCAGGAGTTGGACTCTATGATCCTCAGGGGTCCCTTCCAACTCAACTTATTCTATGGTTTTATAACATAAAAATACCCAGAGGCTGGAATGAAATTAGTGGCAAGCATTGAATGTTATTTCCTTTGATGTTACCTCTCCTTTGTCAGCCATTTGTGTCATGCAACAATACACAGAGTTAGGTGGACCTTTGGTCTGACCAAGCCCTGCTCTAAGGGTAAAGGGCTGAGAGAAATATTTGGATATGTAAGACCAAGATGCTAGCAGGTTTGGGAGAAAATGAATTAAAATTTTACAGGCAAGATGATGCAAGAATCAGCACGTAAAAGGCAATATTGGACTATTGTCTGGGAAGAAAGAGATATGAGGGCCTTAAAATGAGTTTAAATACTTCAGATGTGATATTTCTTCTCACTTGTCCCACACTGAAAGCAGAGATTGCTTATGGAGTTTGGTGCCCTGCAGTTTGAAAACACGGTGAAAAGTCCATTTTCATAATAATTGAAAGATCAGAAGTCATTAATATTTTTCTTGCTTTAAAGACTGCAATAGCTGATCACTCTTCTGAAAACTTTCTGGCTGTTGAATACTGAGGATGACTAAGGCATTTTGATGCTGTCCGTCTCCATGCCATTTTACTTTGCAATGTGGTTTCTGGAACCAGGTCTAAAACCTCAATTTCTCTTGTTTCAGGCTAGCAGCTGATCACTGTACCAAAAAAAAAAGTTCTCTGCTTTGGCCAAATGAACATTTAATTTTGCTGTCATTAACCGTAACCCATTTAAAGCACAAATAAAAAACATCTGCAGTAATTTCCATTAATATGTCAGCATTTATCTTGTCACCATATAGTAACTTCTTAGAGTCTACAGTTATTTACTTCCCGGAGTGCAAAAAGAGAAGCAGCTTTGCTGCTGATGCTAAAGGAATGTAATTAGAGGGGAAAAGACAGACATCTGTTAGGTTGTTTGAAAAATGGGTTTTTTGAAAATTAGGTGACACAAAAATGTGCAATGGCTTTTACATGCATCTAAACTGGGGAGAGCTAAAGACCTTTATAAACAATTTTTCAGGAGTCTAGTTGTAAAAAAAAGAGTGCAGAGTTGCAATAACTTAATGAGTCATCAAAGAAGGTTGAGCAGTTCACTGTCTATTAAATGGAAATGATTTTTCCAGAACACTGACGGATAATGGCAAAATGAAATGGCTCATCAGTGCCATATGTTTTTTAAAAATGCAACCAGGATTTAATACCCTTAAGAAGATGAAGTTAGAGAGTTCACAAGCACCAGAGTCATGGTTACTGAGATTTGGATACATGGTATAGATAGTAGTCAGTGCCATGAAAGCAATTCTTGATAACAGTTGCAAGCATGTTCCTACTTGGTTGGGTTTTTTTTGCTTGGGATGAATCTGGCAGTATATGCTTTTATTAAGTTCACATCCACTGAAAACCCCAACAGGCATTTCCTGATTGAGTCATATATTATGCTCATCTTTTATCTAAGGGTGGAAAAGTGTGTTCAGCTAAAATAAGAGTTGACCAAAATTTTGCTTCAAAAAATCTCTAAAAGTAATCATGCATACCTGGTTCCTTTCAGGTGCATACACTATTGCATTTTCTTTTCTTAAAGCTACTTATTTCCACAAAGGCTCAGCATTGGGGTGGTTTCATCAGAAGGAAAGCCAGAGATCCAGCAACAGGTCCAAATACTGCAGTTTTCAGACGTACTATTTCATATGCCTGTTGCATGCTGTGGAGTTCTTGCAACAAGGGTTTTACCCATGTCTCACATAAGAAAAATACTATGCCATGTAATGAGTATTTATTCCCTGACAGCAAAATGTAGCCTTCCCACTTGTGTTCAGTGGTATCCTCATATTTCAACAGGAAAAGATGACGGACAACAAAATAGTAGTAAGTTTTAATAGCACTGAATGATGATAATAGAAATAAAATGTGCAGCAGCTAGATGACTATGATGTAGCAGTCAGTAACAGCAAGCAGGAATAAAAATAAGTTTTACAAGGAGCCTGTTTTAAAAATATAGTTGTGATTTTTATTTTGCTTTGTTGTTTTTTTCATTCTCACAATAGAGTATAATAGTGTTGCAAATAGCTACAGGTGGGATCTGGAAAGGAATGATTTTGTTTTAATAGGGATAATGGAACTGCCTCTATTTGATGCATCATACATTGAGCATAGCTCATGCATCTTGTGTCTAAAGAAACGACAGCATTGACTGGCCCACAATGGTGGATCTGCACACTCTTGGTCATGCAACCACAGCGACATCTGAGCAAACGAGAAAGATATGCTATTGGAGTTAATGACTGGAGTGAAATAGGAGCAGAGCCTTTTCAGACAAGAGAAGAAATTGATTTATCTGCACTTCAGACCTCTGTCTTGTTAATGGCCTGAAAGGAATTCTCAGCTGAGGAAAACATTTCTCTCTGTCACTCAATAAAAGACTTAGTTGTCACTTTGAGTGCACTAACTGAAAGAGAACTTGACAACCATTTCACACCATATGGTATTTCCTGCTTCAATTTGTTTTAAATTTACAGATTCCTGTATGGCCTTAAAAAAAATAAAAATCTTGATGTTTCTCCAACAGACGAATAGTTTTAGTAGTACTACTTCTATTAATATAAAGGTACGGTTTCAAGAAATAAACTCTAATGTGAAGGCTGGTCCGTGAAAGAAAAAAGAGGTGCATATTTCTTAAGTATCCCATCTGTTGATTTACTTCTGTCCATCTTTAGGTAAGCCAAAGGTGAAAGTCCAAAAAAAAAAACTTCGAGAGAAAAATGCAGGGGTATGATCCCTTCAGGAAGAGATAGGCAAATAAAATTTAAGCTGGTGGAAAGAAAGATTAAACCAAAATAATTAAGAATATTTTTTAATCTCTTGACACTGCATTATTTATCATTGTTTTCCTTCTATTGGCTGAACAGAAGAAAATAGATAGTGACCTTCTAAACCTTGCCTGTACCAAAGATACTCATTTTAAAAAATATACTGCTATGCAGTTCTCAAGTGATTAAAGTTTAACTTTACAAAATAGGGTGTTGAATAGGGTAGACAGTGTAAGTAATTAGTAATTATCATGTTAAATTAGGAAGGTATTTATTCCCATCCTTTGAAACTAGTCTATTACAATGTTCATGAAGTTTAAAGCATTAATTTTGCCCCTTCTTTCTCATTCCCTCTTTCTCATGCCAACAGGTGGAAACAATTTTCTTTCATGACATAACTTGTCCTGCTAACAAACCATGCTGATTATAGAATGCTTCCAGGGAATGCTAAGGAATTTAGGTGGATAACAATGTAGGATTTTCAAGAAGTTGCCTGTTAGAAAGCACACTATTTGAAATTGCTGTTGTTAAGGGAATTCAGGAAAAATTCATTTGAGGGTGTTGCCATAGAAGGAGAGAGAATTGCTGAATATGTGTTTCTGGAGATGTTAGAAAATCCAAAGTTACATTTCTTCTCTTTAGCCACTTGTCAAAGGGTTATTTGTTTTCTACAGCTAAAGAAAATATTACTTGTTATTTTTGTTACTTTAACCAGGATGGTTCTAGTGAGAAGGGAAAGGAAGATGTGTCACCACTGTTTGTACACTTGCTGAGTTGTGGGAAGAACTAACCAGCTAGTATGTAGGTTCCAGCAGACTTGTACATGTACTATCTGGCCTTAAAAAAGCACTACACATAAACACAGAAACAGAATGATTTGGGTTGGAAGAGACCTTAAAGATCATCTAGTTCTAGCCCCTGTGCCACAGGCAGGGACACTTTTCGCTAGACCTGGTTGCCCAGAGCTCAATCCAGCCTGGCCTTAAATATTTCCAGGATGGGGCATCCACACCTTCTCTGGGCAACCTGTTCCCGTGCCTCACCATCCTCACAGTAAAGAATTTCTACCTAGTATCTAATATAAACCTACTCTCTCACAGTTTGATCTTCACAAGAGATGGAACAAAAATAGTAGAACCATTTGTGTGTGTTTTAAAATGTTACTGATATTTTAACAAAAGAAGATTATAAAGAGATAATAAAGCAAACTATCAAAATGTTTAGGGTACCTAAAAATTTCTGTGAATGGCATGCTGTCTGGCCAGACATTCAAGGAAAATCTTAGGGCAATGTGGAGATAGACATGATATCTGAAGGAGTGTTTCTGGCTCTAACTAACTAAGTAACTAAATAATAAAAAGTCTTTACACAGCCATTTCACACTTTGATTACAATTTTTTTCATTTCGTTACAGTAATGCTGATAATATTGGAGGTTATATCAGTCCCCTCATCACTCCATTAGTGTCAGGAATGGCTTTTTTAAGGCATTGCTTTTTATTTGCTGCAATGGAATTCTTTTAGACTTAGCCAAGAATGAAGAATTTATTGTCTTTGGAGAATAAACAGAGACTGAAGTTACCAATTCTTCTGCATCTTCTCCTTAAAGACAATCCAATAGAAATGAACTTGCAAAGTACTATCTTTGTGAACCAGAGTACTGTATGATTTGCTAGAGCCCCCAGCTATTTATCATTTGGGTTTCCTCTCACACTCTGCCTACGTTTACATCAGTAAGGAGTATTCCTACGCTCTTGTCTTGAAAAATACTGCTAGCATATGCATGAATGTATGAATATGCAGTTTTCTTAGACATACTGTAAGATAGTGGTTGGTCACTTTGCCAAGGCATCCTGATGCAGCTTTTTTGTAAGTTGCTGAAACTTTTAGATTGGCCAAAAATCTTGTTCTTTTATTGAACATAAAGAAATTTGAATCAGCAGGAAGTGAGACTTGTCAATCTAATTCAGTTTTATCTTTCCTTGCAAAGGAGTTATCTTTGATTACCTGTCAAAATACTTGCGAAAGAAACATGACCTACTTTGATTTAAAAAAGGAATTTAGCTGCATTTTTCATTCAACAAAGAAAGAAATAAATTTTAAAATAAATTATCAGCAAAACAGAGATTTTCTTCTTCTGACGTTTATGTGGGTTTCTTTGGTTTTACTGCAAGAAGATTGTGATAGTTACTGCTGTGTACATGCAGAAAGATGAATGGGCTGCCTTGCAGTGAGAGAGTGGTAGCTGATTAGTAACATTTTAATCAAAAAGTCTGCAAAATGACCCAGCTCGCCACTAGGATCTTGAGGAGCTGGAGGTATGCTGAGGACCTGTGGGCACAGACAAGTAGGTTGGACTAGGAAAGCTGAGGAAGAAGATAAAAAACATCTACAGTACGGCTGACACTTTACATGAGCCTGTGTGCATGGGTTGCTATGTTTAATATTGATAACTCAGCCAAGATGCTGTTGAAAATTAGAAAATTTGAAGATTGGAAGCTGTTTATTTGTGGGGCAGTTTTAGAGACTGGCTTATATACGCATCTTCTCTTTTAAAGTATTTCTCAGCAACAGTGAGAGATCAAAACCGTGCCTTTTTAAAAATAAGAAAAGCATCCACAGAAAGGTCCATTTCTTTCTAAATACCAATGTTCTAGTGTCCTTTTTGATTATAGGATTACTGCTGATCTGTGATCTAGACTGAGGAGTCAGGTAAACATCAAGTCAGACAGGGCTGTGTGTGGCAGATTAGTGCCTTGTCTTGTCTTCTTTCTGAGGAAGCTTATGGCCATCATGAGGGCTGTGTCTACACTAATCAGTTGGTTTAGACCACTAGTGCCGATTTGGAGTGATTCCTTCACCTGTCTTCACTTACCATGTATTGGTTTTTTCCCTGTGTTTTTCAGCATGTAAAAAAAAAAGGTTTCTTTTGAAGGAAGGGAAAACAGAGGCTGTTGTTCAAGACCCACTGTGGAGGTTAAGGCTGCAGCACCCCTGGTCCCCCAAAAGATATCTATCACGCAGCCACCCCGAGATTCAGGAGAGCCTTGTCGGCTCTTCAATTCAACATTTGCAAACCCTTGCTCTAGCATTCCTGGTACCAATTCAGGTAAATATACTACTTTTCTATTAATGTCTTCAGAGTTGTTGGTGAAGAGGTTGTTAGAAGTCTGTGGTAGAATCTAGATGTTTAGCTTGGAGTTGTAAAATGAGAACTTGTCTGTGCGTCCGTGTGTCTGTGTGTGTGTGTACACAAAAAGCAAGTTCTACCAAGGCGTGTTAGCCAGTGCTGTACTCTATACTGGGACAAGACACTAATACTGATAGCAATGTAGCACTTAAGTAGCTCATGAACTACTGAAAGCTCTATGACCTGCTTTAAAAGTGAAAAACAAAAAATCCAAAAAGAAAACACTTCAGCCCAAATCCCCATTTCACTGATCAGGCTGCTCTTTTTAAATATACACTTATGCTGTATGTGTAGACTGATCAAAATGGTAGTTGTTGCAATATTTTGGAATGGATGGATATTGCAGTGAATCCAACTGTCATGCTCCAGTGTGAGACTCCAGACCCTCATGTTACCTTTGTTTTCAAGAGGCAGTTCAGTTAAATGTCACACTGTCTTGCATAACCTAGACCTTGACAGTAATTTATTCTTGAACACTGCCTCCTCTTATGGCTGCTTCTTTGCTTAGGTATTTCTTTCAAATTTGGTGTAGTTTGAGATAAAGTTTACCTAAGTACATCAAAGGGAATTACAGTGCCGAAGAATAATCTGCCAAGCGAAGCTAAAATTTAAATTATGAAACATTTAAGTATTTTGTGTTGTGAACTGGCATTGCTTTGCTCATGTATCCTCTACACCTAGGATAAAATTTCAAAGATAGCTGCCTAAACATTTATTCTCATTGCTTAATAGAAATATGGTTGCATTAATTAAGTATATAATCTAAGTTTCCCTATATTTATAATAAAATTCCTTTAGATAGAATTTCCAGTATTGTCTGACTCCATACAGTGACAGCGAATTTCCAGTATTGTCTGACTCCGTACAGTGACAGCGACTGAAACACGGACCAAGCAGTGGTACTGCAAGGACATTTATTAGTCAAAGGCACTGATATTTATACTGTTTTAGCTTCTGCATAACAATTTTCACTTGTTTTGTCTATGTGCTAGCTAATGTGTAGCAAGCCACAATGCTACTTCTTCTTTTACGCAATTGCTTATCACAGCAGGATGTTCCACAGTCTTCAGCAGAGTGTTCTGTTCTTTGCAGAAGGATGTGATTTCTGCAGTTCTTGTTTCTCATGACTCCTGCTGGACCAGCTTCAGTGAGTCTGCCGTGCTGATTTAACTCATTCTGCTCTGCAACAATACAGATTGTTGCTACAGATTGTAGCTTGAGGTTCAGTGTATGAAGAGAGCTGAATAAAATCAAAGAACTGTTGGACTCCATTGTAATTTCCTAGTGGAGCACTCGTCTTACAACCCAATAAAACTAAGACTCAACACATTTTTCAACCTATTAGATCCCCATCTCCCCATGGGTGTAAATTTCCAAGAGAAATTTTTTTCAGTCAAGCGTCTTGTTTTGTCCAAATATTTCTGGAGAAGAAAATTGCCTAGTAGTTCAAGTACCATAAGCTCATGTCATAAAGGATATTTGTTTAGGAAAAGAAGCAACCATAGCATTTGGTCTTCTTTATGAAGAGAAAATTTTAAGGTTTGTGTGTTTTGGTTTTGGGTTTCTGTTGTCTTTTTATTTCAACTAAATAGTGACTGTGAAATTTAGTTGAACAATCAACAATTATGTGTAATCAAAATTAATATTTTGGAACATCTAATAATTGTGCAATCTCATAATCGAATGTCACTAAACAAAGACTGTATGTGTGATGGGGTTACTAGTGGGGACTGATACAGATATAGCATGGGTCCACTATAGCCTTTTTCTTTACCACTCTTTACTTTCAACGTAATTGGCATTCCATCTTAGCAAAAATGTATTTTTAAAAACCCTCTATTTTTAAAGTCTCCATTTCTATAGAGTACCTTGCAAAATATTAATGATAAATATACAAGTTATTTACTACACATCTGCTACAACTGGATTTTTCTACTTCATAAATGTGATTTATGAATTCTCTTCTCCTTTCTTCTGATATACCTCCTTTACTTATTCCCAAGAAAGCTTAGCAACAGAAAGATTAACATTTTTCTCAACTTTTAAAGAAGCGTGGAACTTCTCAAAATTCTTGAACTGAATTTTTAAATTTGATGTTGCACAACTGTCACGTTCCACTATGGGGAACTGCAGGGAGATGGATGGTCTAGGACAAAATTAAGCCAAAGCAGACAAATATTATTTCTGCGGACTGTTTATTGGTAACAAAAAGGGCGTTGCCCTACTAAGGAAGAGTAGAAAACATATTCATATGGAAAAGAAAGACGAAGGAAAAGGAGGAAAGAAACTGAAAAAGAATGGGGGGAAAGACAGAGAGAGAGAGAAGAGAGAGGGGAGACAGGAAAAGCAGGCGTTACCACCAGAGGAGCGGGGAGTGCTGTGGATGTCCAAGCGGCGGGGGGTGTGCGCACCGTTGCCTGCCGGGGAGAGCCTGCACCGCTCTCAGAGGGGCGCGGCTCCACAGGCCCAGCGCCCACCGCAANCAGAACCCTGGACAGGGTCGAGGCAGGGATGACAGCAACGGGCTGGATCGGTGAAGCAGGGTTGGAAGCAGGTGGCTCAGGCAGGAATGCAGAGATGCAGCAGGCAAGGAATTGGACAGGAACACAAGGAGGCAGGGCAGGCAACGGCTGGAGCAGGTGAGGGAGAAGACGTGGTAGGGTAGGACACAGACTACACACAAGGCACGGAGGTCAGCCAGTGTCCAGCCAAGTGCCCAGCCGAGAGGGAGGATGAGCGAGCAAGGGCCAGCCAGCAAGGGCAAAAATGAGGGCAAAATAGCCAAAAAGCAGGCTACAGCCAAGGCAAAAAAAACCACCAAAAAGCAGGCTAGCGCCGGGGCAAAGAGACCCAAGAGCTTGTGACTGGCTCCTCCCAAAGTCCGCCTGCTGACAGGAGACCAGTGGCCCTGTCCAACGTTCCACAGAAGTCCATTGGTGGAGACCTTTTGCCATCTGATTGGAGAACCTCTCTGGAGGGTACAGGGTCCTTGGTGTTCTCCTGCTGACTGCCTATTCCATGTGAGGTGTGAAAGGGTTGCCAGGCAAAGTCTCCCCAGAGACAAGGCTTTCTCCTATCTTGTCCAAGTTGCCTCCTGGAAGTGGCACGTGTGCAACCCCTCCCCCAATCAGACAAACAGTGTTGAGACAGAAATCCAAGTTAAATTGGCTCCTCACATACAAGCTAGTAAGATTTCTATAGCTTTTTGCCGGATAGGCTTCAATAACTTACATAGCTTCATTAAACAAATCAAACAAATCACATTTTCTGATGAAACACAAAAAGGAAAAGAATTTTTCATTTAATAGTGTCATGATAGTGTATATCTTGAAGAAGTTGGAAATAAAGATTCATTTTAAGTATTTGGGATATGTTGATTGGACATAGGTAGTGCAACGTTGGAATTAATGTTTTAGGACTTTAAAGATTAAATAATGTCCAGAGTAACTTTTAATTTACTCTGCTAGCTTGTCAAACCGTGTTGCATAATTGCAAGACAATTAAATTTTCTTTTCCTTTCTCCTTTTTTTTTTATTTTTGATAAAAGTATGTCTGTACTTTTATAATAGCACATTTTTGTCCATCCTTTTATCTATCTTTTCCTTCTTGATTCAGGTGGATGCTTAATAATGCACCCAAGCGCACGTTCCTCTGCTATTCAGCAATTCAGGAAAACTTCACCCTGCAAAGCTACTTCATTTTAAGCTACAGCAATGGAGGTGAAGTTACCAGATATAATTACTTCAACTGAATCACCAGAAGGTGAGTTAATGTCAAACATATAATTTGGCAGCTTTCCTAGTGCTTTCTCAGACCCCTTGTTCATTTCTCCAAGCACCTGTGTTTTTAGAGAATTTTTCTTCCCATCTTCCTTTGTGTGACCTCTCTTCCATAGGATTTCTTTTCCATTTCTACACTTTCAGTCCTGATGTAGGTTAGTGGTTCATAAAACATCTTGGGGGTGTTCATGATACCTAAAGCAAATGACATTTACAAATTCTGCAGGAGGTGGAGGATATTTAAAAAAACCTCTGTGACTCCAGAGGAGAGTACTGTCCACTGCTAATGTGTGAAAAGCAATACTAGCAATGCCCATACTATGAGAAAACACCATTAACAATAGATACTTTAAATGTTGCATGGGATAGAAGTGCACTGAAGCATTCCTTCATTTTTGTAGAGATGTAAACTTTGGGATTTGATATTCCAAACTATGCAAGTCTACTAGCTCATCTTGGGAAAACGGTTTTAATTTCAAAAACATGGAAAAAGCAGACACACTACTGATATTCTTAGCTTTACTTATGTTTTTCTTATCCTTTATGTGTCTTTCATTGCATTATAGTCTGTTTTCTCTTTGCTTAATTCTGTCTTGCTATTCCTCTGCAGTCAAGTAAATACCAGCATAATGCATAACAGGATATCATGCCACTTGGCTACGTAATCTTTTACTTGTGCTATATTTCAAAAATAGAGCTCTGATATGAATTGAAAATGTGCCTCATCAATTTGAGGTACTCAGAAATTACATTTAGCATGCAAAATATTCAAAACTAGTTGTGGGTAGAAGTCACACAAAATAAGCCTGTAGGAGATTTGTCTTCACTTTTTGCATCTGTGTACAGATAGATACTGTTCACAGATCACCTCTCTATGCCCTTTTGACTTTCACTAATGCTGCCTTATACACAGAACAGTACCCCTGACCAGGCTGGCCAATATCTGGAAGTCTTGAGAAAAAAAAACATCGTCATTAAGGATGTGCACTTTCTATTTACAGGTGAACCTTAGGCTCCTGAGACAAATACATTCAATGTACCTTTGCCAGCCATAAATATGAGCCTGATATCCGGTCATGACAATTCTGTTTTATTTTATGGGCTTGACCCACAGGTGACAGGAAAGACATAAAATGTAACAGGAATAACACTTGAGAGGTGAATTGATCCATCCCAAACAAAAGCAAGAACCTGAGATAAGATGGGAATGTTCTACTGTCTACAGCCCATTTCTTGTTTTGGATGCTCTCACCTGTGCTAAAAGAACTGGGTAGAGATGGGGGAGTGTTAAATTCTTCTCAAATAAGTTGAGGAAACAAATGAAATGTAGATCCTTTTATTGTCTTTCTACCAGAAATCAAAGATTAATTGTGACATACATTTTCCTTAGTTTTGTTAGTTTTCAAAGATTTCCACTTGATATTTTTTGTTTAATACAATTGATTGTTAGTGAGAAAATTCCATTTCTTCTCAAGGTACTCTAAGGCATCTAGTCAGATTAATTGCTTCAATTTCTTCTTCCTTTACACCACCTTTTATTTTAGGACATGATGTCTATCAGAAGCCTAAAGGCTCCATTGATTAAGATCTGGCAACCAAGGAAATGTTAGCAGTGGAGTCTCTCTGAAATCTTAAGTTCACACTGTCATGAGAAGGAATCTGCTCAGTCTGTGCTTTCTTCTGTCCTATTACATCATCACAAGTGTTTGAGAAAAAAGCAGAGAGAAGAGCAGTCTCTTCTCAGCAGCTACTGGAGAGCAGTGTTCTGAGATTGAGGAGGAATCTCATGGACACGACTTCCAAGTGTGATTGCTGGCTGATTCAGGGTATCTCCATCTAGGACTTGGAACCTGAAATACCTTGAAAGCAACCTACATTTCAGAAGGCATATTCTTAGAGGTGAAACTCAGGCTCTCCTAGACATTTCAAATTTTCTGTCAAAATTACTGATTTCCTACCACTGTAATGTTCTCTGGATATTAAATGTAAGTTAGTAATTTGAAATGTTGCTATTTAATATGCTGTCATTAGACAGACTAAAAGGATCTGATTTATTTAGCATAAGTGCATTTGATAGGCCAATATTATATTCAAGATAATGGTAGTAAACCAAAAAACTAAATATTCAGAAGACTACAACAAGTCTTTTTCTACTTCTTTATATTAACAAGAGACAGGAACATCTGAAGAGAAATGTTCTCTCAATTGATGTTACACTATTGGAATCAATGACTTTTTGGTTAGCTGTTGTAGCTGATATAGTTTTCAGTTTTTCAGATTGTCAAAATTCATGCTTGTTCTGGTTCTTTTGCTTCAAAGCAGATCAAAAATTCAGCTAGACTTTTATTTCCAAGACTGTAAACTTAGTTATTGAAGTGCGATACACAATCCGCAATCATTGGCAGTGGGGACAGTGGGTCAATAATAATTCCCATATTTGAAACCATTTGGGACAGGGAGAATTTGAGATTGAAAACTGGTGCATTTAAAATCATGTCCTTCTAAATTCTAAATTAGTACCTGGTAGCTACCAAATTTATCATCTAGAGAGGTAAATTTCTCCTGAGTCCTGATTCTGCAAAGATTCTCACACATGCTTCCCTTTATGCACTATTACAGTCATTTAATAATTATTCAAGTATATCAAACTTGATCTACTACATGAGGTGAATAAAGGTACTCTGCCACTGTAGGACAGGGGCTTCAGACAGAAATGAGTCTGGGTTTACTCCAACCTAGGGAAATACATCAGAGGAACTGCTGACAGGTATTTTGGATCCACAGTAACTTCTTTACATTTGTCCCAGTGAACTTTTTTCTAGTCTGCATCAATCTGTTATGAATAACAGGGGCACAGACAAGTAAAAGTATGCTGCCCACTGAGATGGAGAACATTCATCAAAGACAGGGTTTGTTAGGGATGTGTCATTTTTACAGTAATATCTACAATTCACTGGTTCTTTATTGCAGTTTTTGTTTAGTGTCACTAGAGACCATCAGATATGGTCTAGTACAGGCTGATGGGAATGACTTAGGTTTTAACAAGATGATGCTTCCAAGATAGGAAAAATATCTTGACATCATTTTACAGAAAATACTTAAAATAAAAATTGTTTCTGAGAAGCCAGTTCAGTTTATTTGATAAAAATGGCATTATTACTATTAATTTCAACAGTAATCCTGTTGCCACCAAAGTAAGGTCTCTAACTTAACACTATTTATTTGAGTAACTCAGCCATCTGGTCTTTTTTTTTTCCTATCACTGATTATTCATTTAAAAAAAAAATTCATTGATGCTGTGCGATTTTTTTCTAATTATTATATTATAAATTGCAGTTTAGTAATTTTTATTGCCATGAAAACTACAATATTAGATTTACACAGTTCAATTAACCTGAGAATGAGTATGTATCGGTAACATCCCTTTGGAAAATCACGGATTCTGGATGACTTAATGAAAAGGTTTAATTGCTACTATTATTTCAGAAATATATTAACATACTCAGTATTTTTATTATTTATTCTTTACAAGTGTTATTTCACTCTAGAGATACCTAACTTTCTCATGCATCATGTGAACCTTTCAATGCCTGTTGTGAAGCTGCTCAGTTTACTGCCTAATGAATCCATATATTATCACAGTATAGCTTGACACAAGTGCTGTAGGCTTGCATAAACAGGCTCATTTTTTTAGAGTAGGAGGCCATATGTGAAGTGAGAGGCCACTGTACTGCTCTGTGAGAACTGAATGAAAAAATAATTGATCGCTATGACCACACTGACCTAAGTCATGTCAGATCTTTGTGACACTTGGCAGTTGTTCAGCTGTTATTTGGCAGCTTGCAGTCAGCAGAAGGCCTCTTGCAGGTTGCATCTGAATCTGCACTGCAATCAAGGAAGGAGAAGACATGTAATCCCTTTCCAAATAGATTCCATTTATTTATTATCCCAAATCTAACAAGCTATTGAGAAATTAAATCAAGGAGGATTTACACAAGTTAGAAGAACCAGAGATATCTTGATAAATATGCGTGAAGAGCTAAACCAGTTTACACTCCACCAGCAACTAACTTTGGGCAAAAAAGGAGAGAATGAGGGAAAATCAAGAGGTATAAGTAGCTGAAACTAAAGCATGAAATAAATGAGGGAGGAAAGACAAAACACAAATATATTAACCAAAGTTAGATTTCTGGTGAAAACCCAAGATGAGTTATCAATACGTAAGAAAGTAGAATAGTTGTTTGGTTTTTTTTCAAATAGGCAATATTTCAAATAGGCAATAAATCAAAAAGGCAATATCACCTTTTGGTCTAATTGTGCTAATTTGCTCTAATTGTTTTCTCTGGCAGACTAATATTGTCAAGCAGCACTGTATCTTTGCTTATAATAATATAGTCATAGATGAATCTTTAAATTACAGAAATAAAGTCTACAAAACTGAGATAAAGTGAGTATACAGTCCATGAAAAAAGCATTCTTGGAGAGAAGTTATCATTAGCTTACGAGTTAAATGGGGGTATTTCAAATTGGTTTCCTCAGTGGTCTGACTTAAGCTTAATTTTACTCAATATTTCTATGACATTTTGAATAAGATGTAAGCTTACAATGTGAACAATTGAAACTAGAAGAGTCTGCAAATATTCAGCTTATCATTCTTCTTGTAAGACTTCAGCATGAGTACTTCAAATTCTTGAAGACATATTTTTCTTAATATTTGTGCAACTGTTCTTAAAATTAGTTTGAAAAATATGGTTTTTTGCTTCATTACTTTCATTGCTTTCCTAAATTTAAAAATCTCTTTGGTATATTTCCCTGAATTTCAACTGCATTTATTTTGACAATATGGAAAATTTTAATGATGTTGTTTGCTAACTGTTTTTAAGACTAACTTTGGATTCCAGAAGCAATCTGTTTAAAAAAAAAAATCTCATTTCACACTGTGAACCTTATGGTTTGCTTATGCATCAGTAGTTGCTTTATAAGCAAACATAGTATGTCATGTAGATGTAGGACAATGTCACTATCAGTGAGGCTTTTTACAGTACAGGTCAACTCCAGGGATAGTAACCTCAATTGTGTCCTCAATGGTGGCCTATTTATTCCGCTTGATGTATTAGATCTATATCTGTAGTATAACAATTGACAATTAAAAAGAAGGAAGGTTATTTTATTTTTCCTGTGGGAGACACTGGGAACTCTAAGGCTGTGGGGAGTATTTTAATTATCTTGAAATTAAAAATAGCAAGTTATGTAGCTCCTTGCAATCTTAAATTTACTGAGGGACTAGGAGGACTGTTGTTTTCTCCAATTAACCTGGTACAGTTTTGTATCATATTCAGAAAGAAAGACTGCATCATTTCCTATCCATTCATTGATAAAATGGCTGAATTCACCCAGGCTTCTGACAACAGATAAATATGGATGTTGGTGTGATAAGAGTTTGGAATGGGAGCAGCCTGGGGATTGCTCAAGCCTCATTTGGCCATGTGATAGGAGGGAACCCATAGTATACAGATTCTTTTGAGAAGAGTTTTTAATGTTCTTACTGTCTTTGACTCCTTGTCTCCCACTTCTTTGTGGTGGTTCTGATTAATTTGACATTCAGGCACAACACAATACATTTCCAGTGTCTGTGGTATGTATCAAGAGTGCAGCGGGTAACAGCGCTCCGTAACAGACAAACTGGAGATGGAAGGTGGATAAACAAAGTGATAGAAGATACTGCAGAAATTGCTGCTCATTCATTGATGTCAGGTCTGTGCTAACTGAAACAGTAGAAATGCTCCAGTTACCATATTTTATTTAAAACTCCATTCCTCTCAATAAGACTTATAACCTTAATCTCAATAACAGAAACGCAAAACCTCTCTACAAAAAGAAGTGAATATGGCTTCATCAGAGAAATTTGTTGCCTACAGCAGACGAGTTTCTACAGCGTCACTATGCATATTCTTCTGTAAGCTGAGATATGTAGGAAGCAAATATATATGAGAAGCAAACTGCAGTCCTGAAAGAATCATCATAAAATCATAGAATATGCAGAGTTGGAAAGACCCATCAGGATCATAGAGTCCAGCTCCTGGCCTTGCACAGGACACACCAAGATTCAGACCATGTACCTAACAGTGTTGTCCAAATGCTTCTTGAACTCTGTCAGGCTGGTGCTGTGACTGCTTCCCTCGGGACCCTGTTCCAGTGCCCAGCCACCCTCTGGGTAAAAAAGCTTCTCCTGATTTCTAACTTAAACTTCCCCTGTCACAGCTATATGCCATCTCCTCAAGTTCTGTCACTGGACATGAGGGGGAAGAGATCAGTACTTGCCCCTCTGCTTCCCCTTGATGAAGATGCACACACACAAAAAAGCTTTGCATTATAATAGCAAGAAAAAATATTACATATTGCTGTAAAAGAACTACTGGTTTTAATTTGAGATTTAAGGGTCTAGTAGGACATGCCTTTTGTCTGAGGCACTTTGCTCATTCTTCAGGGAAATGGGGACTATTTGAGCAGAGGTGTCAGGATGTGTGGGATGGGGCTGTGGCAGGAGTTGCTGGTAACCCTTTTTCATTTTTGTTTTCTTTCTACCTTCTTCTCCAGCATGACTGTAGTTGCCTTTAAGATCATTTAGGAGTTTTATTTTATAAAATCACTGCTATTACAGAGATCTAGTAATTGTTCTGCTGTTTATCTCTTCTTCCTTTCCTTTGTCCTTAATATCATCCCTGTATGGTATTAAGAACTGTTTTGTGTGTGTGCTTGTGATCAAAATGGATGTTTGATAGACTCTTTGAATGGAGCACTACGTGACCATTTATAATTGTAAAATCTGGAATTCAGCAATGGAATTTCCCACCAAATTTAGAGTGTGTTGTATTTAACAGCAGACAGATTAGTAGGTGGTTAGGAAACTTTTCTCCCTCCCCCGTTCTCTCTTTCCTTTTCTTGGTTGCTCTGTTTCATGCTCCACTTACTTAACATACACAAGCAGCCAGAAGACTGCAGCAAAAATGAGAATTTAACCCCTCACTCTCCTCAGTCTGCACTAGGACCAGGTGCAGACTTTGAAAGGCAGAATTTGACTCTTAATGTTGATGATCACAAAAGAATTTGATACTGAAGTATATAAATCCCAACTAAATATTAGCTGGGACTGTTAAGTCTACCTAAATAAAAAATATTTATTTTGGATGGAACTGGGTGAGGTTTGTAAAGTATGTAAAGTATCACCCACTTCTTATTTGGGGAGTTGTGTGGATTTTATGGTAGCAGAGCTGTGTTTCTTACTGAATATGAACTATACTTTCTGGTCTAAAGTCTGATGTTTCTTTACTTTTCAGTGTAACTCTATTGGATCAGGAGGGGCAAGGGAGTTACCCACCAAGATGTCCCACTCTGTTTGTTGCGACCTTGATTCCTTCTAAACAACAAATTCATAGCTTTCAAGGCAGCAGTGTTACATATATTGAACTTCTGCAGAACTGCTTGGTCTTCCTCTGAATTTTGACTCATTGAAATTGTTCATAATAATCACGTGTGGTAAGCATTTCATTTATCAGCTTAAGCATGTGACTGTACTTGAAAGCACTGCAGTTTGGAAGGAAATTTGCAACCTCATCTAACAAAATGCAAGCAAGCAAGCAAGCATTATCATAGACATATTTATTCAAAGCAAAAAACCAAAGCCTGCAGTGGGAGCACAGACACTCTTAGAGGATGTGTTGCTGGGTTAAACTAGGTATTGTGAGTGTAGTAGAAAATTATTTAGAGAGCTAATTTGGAAACATGTAATTGTGTGTAACACAAAACCTAGTAAATGTAACACAGCCGTGTTGTAAAGAGGAGTGGGATAAGGGGACAGGACAGTCTTAGATGAATATGTGAAAAGAAAAAAACCCAAAAAACTCTTTAGCACATTTGTTGAAACACCTTCTGTGGTGAAGGAGGAAATAATATTGTATATAGCAAAATACATGCCTTGCTACTTAAGGTACTAGTACTGTGTTTAATAGTCTGATACTCAGTTTAGTGTTCTGGTATTTTATTTTGTGTATTTGTCTTCCCTCTACTGGTTACGGCAGTTTGATTTGTTTTGTTAGGGGCAAGATGAGATGAGCTTTATTTTAATGAGGCTTAGTAGAAGGACTAATATTTCCTTTAAAATTATGAAATATAATCTACACTTGTAGACTACTACCCCCCTAATATGATTAATAAGATTTTTAGATTTCAATGTTTGTGATTCAATTTCTTCTTGAAATAGTGTACAGTTGATTTGTTTTAGTATCTATTAAATACATACACATATATATGTGTATACATCTATGACTATATTACAGCTGAAATTGAAATTAATATGCACAGATTTTTATTTTAAAATACAGAATGGGAATGGGCTATGAACATAAACACTGGGAAAGACATGAAAAATATATGACTTTAGGAGCATAGGTAAAGGAATTTTCCTTGGGATCTTGCATCCAGTTTGACTACCTTATACTCCATTCATATTTCTGACATCTACAACATCACACAGAATTCATTCATGTGTGATAAAATCCACAATATTAATTATGCATATTGTGAAAATATATATTCTTATTGAGGTTTTTTGATAATTTCATTTGATGTTCTGAATTTCTTATTTTAAAACAAGGTTCAAAGAGATTTCTCCATTTGTATTCTCTGTTTTTTTCTGTCACTTACCTCTCTTGCACTTCTCCTCTTAGTTCCTTATGCCTGCTAGACATTGCTCCTAGTTATGGATTGTATTTGGTTTTTTAATAGCCAGGGCCAAGTTTATTTTCATCAATTCACCTCCTGTAGTTAATTCAAGAAGTCTGTATACTTTTTTATTCCTGCAACCAGTTAGTGAGCTCTCAGCTCATTATTTCTTCACAAGGTTGTGAACCTCCGTTTCATAACAAAGAGGTCCATTCACTTATATGGCTACCGTCCTCAAGGTCAGCTATTCTTTCTCCGAGACTCACTCGCCAAGACAGCTCACCAAGTGCACAGTGATGGCAAATTTCACGAGTGTATATTGACTAGTTTGCCAGAATCATTAAACCAAAGCGTAAATAAAACTGATCCCAAATTGTATTCTAGAGAAGTTCATTGGGTATGTGCCTTACAGTCTCAAAATGCCTTTTTCAGTGTAACTCACTTTGGGCTCTTCCTTCAGCCAATTGCTCATTTACCTCATATATCTGACACCCGTACTTCCCAGCTTTCACCATCATTTTCCATTTGGCATGATAGGAGACATTTGTAGATGTCCAGGGAGATTATTTTTTCTAGTTTCCTGAATGGACAGAAATGACATGTTGAAGGAAGTAAGTACATCATGTCAGAATTATCTTTTTCTAGTAATCTTTTATTAAATCTCATCTGTCATTTAGCTCCCAATTTGCTGACGTTTTACCTTTTCTTCAGAGCAAAACCCAAGATTTTTAGCTGAGAAGATCACTTCTTACTCTTTACTATTCCCCAATCACATAGTACCTCACCTAATTTGGATTATTTTAAAATATTGCTATTCAACCTCAAGTCTTAAATGCCAGGAATTTTCCATCTTCTACAACAGAAAACAGAGACCCCTACAACATAAGTACATCTAGGTTTACCATTATCTCTGTTGTAAATGTTGTAATTTGTATATGTACCAGATATAAATAAATATATATGAATTTATTTTCTCTTTATGCTGTCTTTTCCCAGAAGTTCATTGTCTTTGTGCTGAGATCAAGAAAAGCATTTATGTTTTTTTGGCAAATTACTTCTTATGAGAATAGCATGAAGTGGATTGAGAAGCAGCACTTTAGAACATGTACTTCAGAACTTGATGCTGACACCAAATTGGCCTGACATTGCTATTAAAATAGATCTTTTGTGAGGCAAACTAGAAAAACTTACAGAGGCAGAAAAAAAAAACCTCTCCCATTTTCTTCTATCTTTTATGGAGGATTTTTCAAAGTTTTCCTGAAGCTTTTGTTCAAAACACAAAGGTGGAGATTTGGTGGCTAGAATATCTCCAGGAGGTATCTATTTATTGCAGAGGGGTTTTTTTAGGCCTATTTCGCTTTGAGTGGATTTTGGCTGAAGGCAAAGCCTACGGATCACAGCTTTTGTAAAATATTTAAAGCTTTACTGAGACTTCTAGTGCCTTTTAAGTATTTTTTCCAATTTATATTAGTTTCTTACCAGGTGTTTTGCCCACCTGCCAACCAGTAATAGAATGTGGGAACAATGCCCTCAGTGATGGCCAGATTATATTTTTTTTAATCTCATAGCATAGCACTGCAGTTTTTAATAGAGTGGTGAAACTGTCTGAAAACTGTGTGTAGTGTAAGATGAAACAGAGTAACTTTTTCAAATGTTCACTGCGCAGAAAGAAAAAAATGTCAAAAATAGCTGGAAACAAGGATAACGAATTCAGCTACTGAAAGGGCAAATTTTTCCTCCATTTCAAGACTTGCTCTCTCCATCTACAATGTGAGAAGGAAAAACTCAGTACATTCTCCCCTGAATCTTTTAATTTTATAAAAAGGTATTATTTCTTTTTTATTTTTGAATGGCACCAATTAGCATCAATAAATCTTTACTAAAAAGTCTGTTCTAAAAGATGACTCTGTAGGATCAGGCAGGTTTAGAATAGCCTAGGTGAAACAAAAGTCAAAGTCATGGCATGGTATGGCATCCTCAAGTAGTACTCACGCACACCCTGCTGAAGCTTGTGTTACATAGTGCTGTAGTTAATGATGTACATGCTCAGATGTTAGGTATGACGGGGAGCAGCTAGCTTTGTGTAGTTTGATGCTGTCTGTGACATGCTGGCTACCCATTAAGGTTGTAGCAAAAAAGATGCAGCCAGCAATAGGTCTTTGGGAATGCAAATATGACATTAGTGGCCTTGATAGCGTCTCATACTGGAATCTAGTGGTCAGTCTTGCCATGCTAAAATGGTGGTGTAGCTCCATGTCTCTGAGGAAGATTGTTTCTGTGACTTCTGGAAAAAGGACGATGGTGATTTATGCATTTATGTAAAACTGGATGTGAAGTGTCTAAGCGCAGGTGTCTAAAACTTCATTAAATACTTGTTAGCATCTTGCTAGTCTTCCCCTGACTGGTCTTTCCTGTGATGTTCTGCTTCTAAGCATGTTTCAGCATTTCTGAACATCAAGGTTGGAAAAAAAAAGTGTATCAGACAAGCTAATAGATGATAGTCCATGCTGGATGTGCCTTTTGTATTTCATAGAGAAAAGCACCTTTTAAAAGTCCTGCCATCAATAACATTTCACTGAAGAACTTTTATTAACACTGAACATCAGCTCTCGGCTTCTTAAAAAATCCACCAGAACAGAGAGCATGTGGAGCAAGATGATCACTGGTCATCGTGGCATTCTCACAGCTGTTCACAGTAACATGCTATCTTTGCATGTCGCGGTGGTTTCACAGTCAGCGTGGAGAAAACCACATAATGGTGGGTAAAAGCATGACCAGTTTTGAGACTGGACCTTAAACCTTCTGCCTAATTGTGCCCTATTGTGACTATGTCAGTGTAGCATGATGCTCTGCCTGGAATGATGTAAAACAACTCAAAAAATGTACTATTTTGCAAAGCTATCACTGATGAACTGAGAGGGGGTGGCATGCTGCTTTTGGAGCTGAGTTATGCTAAAACCAGTCTGACTCAACAATGCCAAAATTAAACATCTTGATAGTGAGGTGAAGATGGGGCAGATACTGTAAAGCATCCTTATCTAAAAATACTAATCTGGCATGGCTGGTATGGAGACATACGACTGTCAGTCAACCACTTTATACTCCAAAAGTCCAGTTCCACTTTCAAATGGCAGGTTCTTCTACCACAGCCCTTCTTGAAGTGTGTGTGGCAACTCCTCCTCTGAATGAGGAAGCCCTTCTAGGTTTCTCCTCAAGGCTGAGAGAAAGAGATTTGCCCACAGTCGTTGGTATGGGCATAAATCTCTACTTAAAATCTGGGGGCTTGGGGGTTTTGCTAGCTTTAATATGATTGCTTTAATAGAATTGTTTTGACATAATACACTATACTATACTATACTATACTGGTAGTTTTAGCTTCTATACTCTGCAGTAAATAATTCTGATTATGATCTTTTAAATCATTTATCACACTAAATCACTAATTTTTGTAGAAATATATCCGGTTTGCAATCCTGAATCCTGAAGGACAAAGCTGTACAAATATTCCTCATATAACATCTATAACTCCTTAGACTTAAACCGTTGACAAAGTCTGGGGCTGAGATTGGATCCAGCTGTGCCCAGGCTCCTCTCTGAGAAGGAGTTTAGAAAACAAAGGGGATCCTTTCTGCACCTTGTGACTCAGTGGGAGAACTTCTCTAATAAACTTTGTCTGAAGCTCCCACTCCACCTGCAACAGTCAGAGGGGATGTAAGAACTGCAGTATCGTATAAAATAAATCTGTCTCGCCTGGTTCATTAAAATGTGGTTTTGTTTTGAAGTTATTAAGGAGAATAAAACTAAACAAAATAAAACCTATTTGATTTTGTGCAATGAACTGTATAGGTCTACTATTTCTATGCTTCTGCTTGCAAGACCAGAGCAGCTATTGACTTGTAATTGAATTCACTCAGAGACAATCAAGCAGACTCCTGGCAGCAAGAACTAGTAACTTTTACTCACTTGGAGGATGCAAGGTTCTAGCTACCAGGGAGCAGGAATGCATTTTAAGCTTGATAGTCAACAAGTTTGTGACAGGGATTTTGTCACACAGATTCCAGTTTGGGTCAAAACTAGGAAAAGTGATATTTCTGTGTTGTAAGGTCCCTTTTAAACTTTTTTTAAGCTCTGTCAGAATTTTTGGTATTGACGTGATAGCATAATGAAGTAGAAGCATGGATTCATAAGGAAAAAAAATAAAAGGTATTTCCAAAGGTCATCTGTACCACATGTTATCTTAAAAAGGATCATGCTTCCTTTTTCCTGGCAGTTGTTTACCTGATTTGGTCTTGGAGAGAGGAATAATAATCCCAAGGCCCTTGTGATGCAATTCCATAGACTTCCTCTGCAACTAGCTCAGTGCTTCCCAGTAAACTAATATTAAATAAAACCTTAAAAATACCTTTTTTCCACAACCACAGTTTGACTTACTCCCCAAAGGCAGGGTGATGGAGCTTCATAAATCCTTTAGGCCCATGAAAGCTGCTATAATTTTTTCTTGCTGGTATTTTCCTTTCTGGCTGAAAACTCAGGTAGTTTAGTCTCTCCTTGTAAGTCAAGCTTTCCTTTTACTAAACTGTGTCCCTCATTCTTTCTGTATTTCCTTTCTAGACTACCCTGGCTCACTTCTTTCTTAACTGTGGATGTGATACTCAGAGAAATGTTAGCAACTACTCAGTAGACTGGAAATATTCATCAAATATGCATTACATTTCTTACAAAAATGGCTACTGAAAAGGATTCTCACTATGGTATTTTCTTTTGTTGTATCAGGATGGCATTTTGAATTTTTGTAAAATCAGTGGCATAGTATAATTGTCTCAGGAAAAAGTGCAACCTGTATTTTTCATTCATATTGTGGTTTAAACCCAGCCACCAAGTCCCACACAGCCAGTTGCTCACTTCCATCATGGTGGGATGGGGGAGAGAATTGGAAGAGTGAAAATGTGAAAACGTATGGGTTGAGATAAAAAAAGTTTAATAGGTAGAGAAAAAGCTGCTCACAGAATCAAAGCAAAACAAGGAATTCATTCACCATTTCATATGGACAGGCATATGTTCAGCAATCCCCAGGAAAGCAGGGCTCCATCATGCTGAATGGTGACTTGGGAAGGCAAACACCATCATTCTAAACATCCTGATTCCTTCTTCTTCCCCCAGCTTTCACAGTAACTACAAGGCCATAAGGTCCAGAATAACCCATTGGTCAGTTGAGGTCAGCTGTCCTGGCTGTTTCCCCTCCCCACTCTTTGTGCAGCCCCAGCCTCCTAGCTGGAAGAGTAGTACCAGAAGCAGGAAAGGCCTTGATGCTGTGAAAGAACTGCTCAGCAATAACAAAAGCATCTCTATATTATCAACACTATTTTCAGCATAAATCCAAAACACAGCTCTGTACTAGCTACTGTGAAGAAAACTGCCCAAACCAGAACTACTTAGAGCTGCATAATAATTTTGTGGCAAAAAATCAGGCTGATTTCTAGACTTGTCCTCTAATGTGTCAGCCTTTTCGAATACAATGTACTCTCATTGCTGTGAAAAAAAAAAAAAAAATCAAGAAAATAGATCTATTTATACAATTTTATGGATCTTCAAAATGACCACCCTAAAAGAAAAAATGTTCATCACGTCCATTCATATGTCCTGTTCCATTCTGGATGATTAACTGTTCTCAAGTAATTGGACTTCTCAGTGACTTCAGTTGAGTGGCTCATGATTCTTTATTGATTTTGCTTACATTTGTGTTTATTCAAGAAGAAGATTTGAGAGCATGTTTTTTCTTTTACATCGTATCCGTAGGAAGAACTATTTAACCATCAATTTCCTGAAAATTCTAGAAATAGAAGATAACACCGTTATTCTGCAACTGCTACTGGTATTTGAGACATGCTAAACTATTAATTATCTGCCATGATACAAAGTTACTTTTTCAAATGTATTATTGTGAAGTCTACCAGACTCTTCACCAAGAAAATTCCAACCCATAAAGCCTTGCAAATTTTCATAGGAAGTCAGGCCATAAAGAATGACTAGGTGGTTCTGAATGCAGGCTTAGATTTTTGAACTGTTTTTAATGCTGATATTTTGTGCAATCTAGTAAAACATTTTAAGGGACTGGAACAGTCAGCATCAGAGTGAATATATTGTAGCTGGTCAATGTGTTCAGCAGTCTTTTTGGTAAGGTGGTAAGAACTGCAAAACCATATTGGGAGAAGATGCTATTTGAAATTTCCTGTGTAGTTCAGGATATTAATGAATCTGCTAGAAAGACGTGAAATACCAAATATTTTAGTGTCTTCTGGTATTCAGTTGTTTAAATGAAGAGAAATGGATTGTGTCCTTTTTAAAAGCCTCAGACACAATTAATTACTAGATCCCTTTCTTCGACTTCTAATAGATGCTATTTTCAAGAACATCCGGCAGAGGAAAAAACATCCAATATTAAATCACCACTATGTTCATCACCTAAAATTATTTGAGAGAATCACAGAATTTATATATCCTAGAACTACAGAAACAGTCAGAGAATCACAGAATCACAGAATGGCTGAGGTGAGAAGGGACCTCTGCATGCCATCTAGTCAAATATCCCCAGTCAAGCAGGACCACAGGTAGTCAGTGTCCCAGAGAGCTTTTGAAGTTCTCCAAAGAGGGACACTGCACAGTCTGCCTGCAACCTGTGGCAGTACTCAGTTACACTCACAGACAAGAAGTGTTTTCTCAGGTTCATAGGGAACCTCCTGTGTTTCCAATTATGCTCATTGTCTCTGGTTCTGTCGTCACTGAAAAGAATCTGTTTCTGTCTTCTTTACACCCTCTCTTCAGGTGTTTAGCAACCTTACTGCTGAGCCTTGTTTTCTCCAGGCTGAAGAATCCTGTATGTTCCAGCTTTTCCTCCCCAGTGAGATGCTCCAGTCTCCTGAACATCTTCGTTTCTCTTTTCTGGAATTTATTTAACACATCCATGTCTCTCTTGCACTGCAGAGCCCAGAACCAGACACTGTACTCCAGATGTGGTCTCAGCAGTGCTAAGCAGAGGGACTGGATCACCTCTGCTGATCTGCTGGCTATATGTTGTCTAATGCAGCCCAAGATACCAGTAACATTTGCTGCAAGGGCACATCACTGACTCATGTGCAACCAGGAACCACAGGGCATCTTCTGCCCAGTTGCTTTCCAGGTGCATGTCCTTCAGCATATACTGGTGTGTGGGGCTGTTCCTCCCCAGGTGCAGGACTTCTCACTTCTCTTTGCTGAGGTTCATGTATCTCCTGTCACCCCATCCTTCCAACCTGTCAGCCGCTCTGCATGGCAGCACAACTCTCTGAGGTATCACTGCTTCTCCCAGTCTTATGACACCTGCAGACTAGCTGAGTGTACCTGTTGTCCCATCATGCCACGGTGTGCGGAGGTGGTGAAGTGCCGTGACCTTCCCAAAAGCATCCCCAACTGGAGGGATCCGCTTTGGCGCTGAGGCCAAATGGAGGCACTGGCACACACACCCTAGGTGGTACAGCGCTCACTCACACATCCACAAGTCGGCGATCAGTAGAAAAGAGGTGAGAAGGGTCTTTTGTATGGGGTTCCAGCAACAAGGGTTTATTCAATGTGTGGAGGGTCCAGGAACAAAACACAAAATGGAGAATGAGGGTGTAGGTTTATAGATGGGGCCGGTGGGGGCAGGGAAACATCAGAACCAATGGTTTGAGGGCAAGGAGGCAGAGTGAGGGCAGAACAAAGGTAAAACAACCAATGGGGAAGTAGGAGGGATGGGCAGGAGAACAGAAACCAATGGGAAAACCAGGAGTGGGGAACTTTCTAGATAGGGACCAAACAAGGTGTAAAGGGGCAGGGGCCAATGGGCTAATCCAGAACACAGGAACAGCATACATTAACATAATAAAACAATGCTTTGTGGGAAGGCTCCTTGTGCTCACCACAACTTAGGGGGTGGTTCAGGACTTAGGGGCTGTCCCACCAACAGACCTGTTTTGTCCCCAGGCTAACTGGCTCACCGGTCCTGACCAGTGCAGTCTCACGCACTGCAACACCATCATTCTCCACTGAATAAGATATTAGGCAGGACTGGACCTGGTGTGGACCCCCAAAGGCCACTAAACCCCAAGAATGGCATTAGTACACCACTGACCCTCAGTGATGTAAGGACACTCATAGATTCACCAAATCTAAGGAATACTATTTTCCCTTTCTGTTGTGTCTGTTTCTAAAAGCAAACATGCCCTGAGACTTAGAAAATTAACTGCAAAACAAAATAGGTAGCCTTGTAGTGGATTTGGGAAAAAGGAGCAGTAAGCCAAAATACTTTCCAATTTCTGAATACGAAGCACGTTTTTTCTGTCTGTGGACACTTAATGTGATGAACAGTGCTGCATGCATCCAGAACTTGTTTCCAAACATTGCCGAACTCAAACAAGTAGCGTTTTTTTCACTTTTGCATACAACGAAATGTATAATTCTTGCTGCTCTTCCAGCAACATTTCCCAAATTGGCCTGGGTCTCTCTTGTCCACCCTAGCAAAAAGTCTTTCCTATCTTTTTGCTTTGGTATGCAGTGTTGAGGTACTCAGTTAGTGTTTTCCTCAGTGTCATGCAGTACGTTATTTTGAAAATGGTTCCACTGAGAACTGCAGCCAAAATAGTACCATACTAACTGTCATCATGAATGATAGCTTCTATTAAGTAAACAGAGAATTGCTAATGCTAAATTTTGGGAGTGGAATTGGTCTTTCTGTCAGGGAAAGAGTATTTTCAAAACAATATATAATAAATAATTCCTTTTTCCATCATTTTAATTTGAGTACTTTCTGCAAAAGTTCTTTACTTACTGTCATTTGATCATTTCACTTTCTGTGAGCACTACTGAGATTAATTATTCTTCCTCTTAATTTTTTTTCAGAGAAATGCCAGTTAAATAATTAGTTAATAACCCTGCTCTGCGTTCTTGTTGAGACATAGACATGACCATTACATTGTTTGACCAAAACTAAACTTCCAGGTAACACAGAGCTCAACATAAGCTTATTTTCAGTAAACTCTTACTCATCATTAGGGAATATCTCCATAAGATGTAACAGTCAATGTGAGATGGAAAGTGTATTTCCTGTTAGCATTTTGTTTTATACTTAATGCCCCTAAGACTACAAAAAGCTCAATTTATGATTTTGACGAATTGGCAATGAAGGATTTGTTGAAATTAAAAAAAAAAAAAGCTGTATTTGTGATTCTTAGAAGCCTAAACAATCAATTGAGTATTGCTAAAGTCTTCAAAGTAAAATGCAAAACAAAGCAAAGCAAAACAAAAGAAACAAACAAACCCACAACAGCCTCCAAACTAAAAAACATGGCATCCAAATTGTCTTCAGTGTGTGATTCTACATGCAAGCAGAATTGAGAGAAGGGTAGGGGGTTTTTTACATATTCTTTATATTCTTAATATTTTAAACTGAGAAGAATATTGTTAGTCTCCTTCTGAAAATGGCTTTTTTTTCTCACCTTTAATTCTTTCCTGATAAACTTTTCTGAATTGGGCTTTTTTGATGTGTGCTACTGGAAAAATGGCTAGCATATTCTATTTTTTATGGCCTGGAGATACTTAACATGTGAAAATAACCTGTGATGCCAATGTCTTTACTTAGCCAGAAAATTTTCAATAACTACTTTTCTAGGGAGGCTTATTCTGTGTTTTTAAGGAATTAATATTAAAAAGGCTGTACAGACTTGATCAAAAAGGGAAGCTCTTCCACAGATAAATTCTTCTAAATTTTGTCTTGATTGTCAGTAATAAATGAATACATGACATTATAATCATTTTATTCACTCTTCTTACCTAACTACTACCTAATTAATATTGCTTCGCTACCATTCAATTTAACATCTTCTTTCAATCTAGAAAATCCACCAACTTTAAAAGAAATGTGAATGTGTAATTTAATCTAATAGCCTCCAAGTAATGCACTCTAATTACAGTCGCCTTCTTGAAACTATGGAAAACTTTGAATCTTAGTTTGAATAAGTTACGCCCTTTGTAATGTGATTTTGCAGTGATGATAACACTAATGCCATGGGCTATGAATTCTAATTGAAATCAACTCTGGATTCAATTAGGGGGAAAAACTCATCAATTCCCATTGGTCTCATTGATTATCATTACAGAGAATTCTTTCCTTGGAGTCAAGGCCACTTTGAACTGTTCTGTCTTTTCACTGTTTCCATGTTTCTTTACACTGTCTCAATTGTGCTGGTTTAATTTTTATAGAACTGCATGGTCAAACAGATCAAGGAACTGATCCAGGATTTTTAATGTTTGTATCAGCGTAACTGAAAACATATTTAAAAAGCAGGTGTACTTTGAGCCACCTTTGTCATTCAGCAAAATGATTGGATTACCATCAGATTTATTGCCAGGATAAGTTAGAGGCAGGTTTGCTATTAAGGAGAAGAGACGTTACAATTTCTCCCATTATAAAGTTCAGGTAACTATTTCTGAAATTTCATTCTTATATTTCTACATTCTGATATTAGTTTACCTGCACAAACCTGTAACAGCTCCATCCAAGAAATGAAAAACTGCTTGACGTTCTTATCCATCTCTCATTGTATTTCAGTCATGTCTAGACATGAGCAGAAGCTGTTACTGGATTGTCTTGGGGTCACTTTGTGATGTGTATCCCCTATTGTTGCTCTATGCCCACAAATTAATTTTGTGCCTTTTCTGTGCCTTTAAACTGAGCCTGAGAGGGGAGAGAGAAAAAAACTGAACGAACTTTTCAAAGCAGTTGTTTCAAGGACACTGATACACACTCCTTCCTCTTGCATTTGTGCCACTCTTTGTCCAAGCAATAAATAAATATATCTCTTTGGATTCTAGAAAATTTTCTGATTTTCTATAGGGTTGTTAGCCAAGTAAAACAACAGACTAACTGATATACTATCCATGTAAAATAAAAAAGGAATATAACTGACAGTAGTCAAACATGTTTTATAAAAAAAATAGTGTTCTAAATTCTTCATTCTTGCTTTGAAATTTGTGAGTTTTGTTTAGGACTGTTAACCAGGTTTACTTTTTGAAAGATTTTTTGTTTTATCGCTTTGTGATCAGACAAAAAATTGAGCATGCTCATTATAGAATATTTGTATTCAAAGGTAGGAAAATGTATGCTCAAATGTGATGTAGTCATATGCAAAGCAATGTATTTATACACGAAGCCTGGGAGATGTTATCGTGGAAAATTCTTTGTAAAGGGCATAAAGACTATCAACTTAACATGAACTTCTGCTAAACTGATGTGGCAAAAATTTTTGGTATGATACTTTGGTGTATTAGGAGAGTGACCAGATTAAAGGAGGTTATGTTATCTTTCTCTGGACGTATCTCAAGATATAGAAATAAAAGTCTTACAGTTGAGACTAGCTTTCTAAATTTTTTAGTCTGTAGTTAAATTCTGAAGGCATGTGGCAACACACAAGTCAGTAGAGGGTAAGAAAAGGAGACATTTTGGGATAAATTCTTCAGTTTTTGGGGATGATGTATGTCTCATACATGTAAAACAATTATCATTTGTTGTGTTTAACCCTAGTAGACAGTTCAGTCCCACACAGTACCTTGGTCATTCCCATGCAGCAGGATGGCAGAGAGAATTGGAAGGGTAAAAATGAGAAAACTAATGGGTGAAGAAAAATCTGAGCATGCAAGCAAAGCATGCACAGGAAAGCAGGACTTCATCAAGAATAATGGTTACTTGGAAATAAAAACACCATCTCTCCAAATGTCACCCCTTTGTCCCTCTTCCCAGCCAGTTTTTATCACTCATTACAACATTTTATGTTTAATTTAAATACCTCTTTCATTAATTCGGGCAAACTCTCCTGGCTGTGTCCCCTACCAACTCCTTACCCACCCCATTCTTGACACTGGAGGGGCAACAGGAGAAACAGAAAAGGCCTTGATGCTACATAAGCAGTGCTCAACAGTGCCTTATCAACACAGTTTTGATCACATATACCAAATATAGCACCGTGCAAACTACCATGAAGAAAGTTAACTCTGTCCCAGTCAAAATCAGTACATTGTTTTAAAAAACAAAAAATCTGGGTCACCACCATGACTAGCAAATGGACAAATCTCTAACAACTTTTTATAAAAACTACATGTCCTAATAAAAATTACAAAGAAATTTGGTATCACATTTTCTTCTGCCAACATTTGTGCTGTTGCTTCTAGTAAGAGCCCTCCCCAAAAATTTAAGTCTTGTACCAGGGCCCATACAGCAGTTAGTGTGAAGTGAAACCCTGTTTCAGGAGGCTTCTTGTTTAAGAACTATTCTTCCATTTTAGCAATGTATAATAATGACTGAGTGAAATGAGTTTGTAGGAATCATATGCTTAAAGCTATACTAAGCTGTAAAAATACACAGCTACTTGAGTATATGATAGGCAATGGATGGTGATAGTAGGGTTTGGACAGACAGAATCAGAAGGTTTAGACAGACAGAACTTAAAGTTCTTTTCCCACTTTTTTTTTTTTTTTTGGCTTGTGTGGGAAATAAGCCACTAACCAAAGGTTTAATAAGTCTGCTGCTCAGTTACCACTTGTCTACCAGAAGTATACATTCATTTACTGTTATTGGAACTAAGCTGTTGTTTGAGTTGATTCTTCAGTTGAAGAAAAGTTGGTTACACATGTTACATCAGAATGGAATGGAAAGCTTCCCTGATCTGAAATGAATAGGCTGATTTCTCCTATTGCATTGTATCTATGTATCCCATGAAATAGAAAGGGCTATTTGGAGACCTGAACTTTAAGAAATGAGGCAGGCAGAAGAGGCAGGATGTGTGTATGGAAGTATATATTCATAATGTATTCTTTCAGGTTGTGGTGGGATGATTCCATCCAGCTGCTACCTCCCTGAACAGCAGCTCACTCATTCCCTCACACTGAGATTGAAGAGACAATCAGAAACACAGAAGTGAGAAAACTTGTGTGCTTAGATAGACAGTTTAATAAGTGAAACAAAGCTGCACACACAAGGAAGGCAAATTAGGAGTTAATTCACTATTCCTGTTGAAAGGCAGATGTCCAGCTGCTTCCTGAGAAGCCAGGCCTCAGCACACGTAAAGGCTGCTTAGGAAGACTGACACCATCGCATTGAGGATCAGCTCTTCCTCCTCCTTTCATTGAGCTTTCATTGCTGAGCAGACACTGTAAGGTATGGAATATCGCTTTGCTCAGTTTGGGTCAGCTGTCCCGGCTGTGTCCCCTCTCGGACTCTTGTGGACCCCCAATCCACACCTATAGAATGGCAGAAAAAAAGGCCTTGATGCTATTCAAACATGGCTTAAGAACAGCTAAAAGATTGGTATGTTATCATCACTGTTCTAGTCACAAATACAAACCACTGCACCATATGGGATGATGTGATGAGAGTTAACTTCATCCCAGCCAGACCCAGGACACTTCTGCAGAGCTTTGTACCTTTGCTCCATCTCTGGAAAAAGGAGAGAGGTAGAGAGAGACAGAGTGCTATGCTACTGCACAGCAGCTGGGAGCTTAGCAGTTCCCAGTACCACAGAAGGCAAACACAAGGCAGAAGTTAGTAACTGGAGTCAGGCTCTTCAGTAGTCAAGTAAATATACATTTGCTTCAGACTAATGAAACTCAAGTAACATCTGTGTTACTTGTTAGCAACCATCTTGAAATAGAGAACTTCAGTGACCAAGTAGGCATTCTGTCACTGAACAAAAACATTCAACATTCAATGTCCCCAGTCTCTTCTGAGATGAATTAGGGCTTCACGAGAGGCAAGGCAAACTCCTCATCCCTCGCTATGCAGGTTTTTGCAGACTCTGCTTGCTGAACCAGCAAGACTGAACCAGAGACTCTTGCTTGTCACAGGACCAAGATATCGCTGAGAGATGTCCTTGCTGCTGTATTAGAACCTGATACTCGTAAACCAGCGTGCTTCATGTTGTTTTGAAGACCTGAATACCTGGAAGTACTGGGGTTAACAGCCCTTGAAGGTGACAATAACAATAACAGCAAAATGCCTATTTTGTTGCCTACTTTGATTTGTCCCCATATTGATAATAATTTATGTAACTTAGTTCTTCTGTGGTCATTTTTGACAGACAATATCATTACTTCTATTCATGAATTGGAAATAATACTCCATTGTGTCTGCACTGCAGGCATTCAAAGGGTAAACCTGGAAGTAGAATCTAATTCAACTTGTCATCCCAGGTTCTGTCTTTTATCATCCCAGAAACCTGCTGGAAGAGGTTTCACAGAGATTCAATTGTATATTTTGTGAAATTCTAAGCTTTGAAATTGATGGTCTTACATACTATTAAAAAAAATTAATACTGTTAATTATTATGCTTTACTTGATATATGAAACTATATTCCATTCCTTTTTCTTTCCTCTCAAATGGCTAAAGCCTTCCGAACCATATCCATCAAGATATTAATACACAGAAGTAGGAGAGGAAGAGAGATGTGAGACACAGATTAGATGCTGTTCCCAAGAATTCTAAGATGCTTGGGGGAACGCACCCCTCCCCTCTTTTTTATTTCCTCTTTCAAATGATTTCCCTACTCCTACCCACTAGTAACTTGAAATTCTGGCTAAGGCAGCAATGCTGAAGTTCCATTAATGAAGCTATGGTTACAGGTTTTTTCTTCAGCGTTGGAAATAAGGATATACACACAACTCCACAAGTAAACCTTTCCCTATGCAATTTCCTATCACTTTAATTTTCCTTGTACTCAAGAAAGCTGGAAATCTGACAAGTATTAAAAACTGTAATCTTATAAATGTCATCCTAAGATAAGTGTGTTGTAAGTTATTTTTCAGGATTTCCTTCACTGAAGCCTAAAAATGTATAACACTGGGTGTTTTACTGGTCATATTAACTGAGGGTGCACCCTGAGCTGCTCCAAGCCACTACAGCAGCACTGAAGTCAGTAGCTGACAGTGACAATTCTGCACTAGTTACACACTGATGGAAAGGGTTAATCTTATGCTATGTCTTGCCCAAGTTAGTATCTGACCTACATGAATTAAGCAGATTAATTTGTTGTGTGTGTGGATTAGCAAGTAGTTGAAGTAAAAAATGTGAGTTAGTATGTGAAAAGTGTTCCTTTTTCCTTGTAATTAGACTTTGAAGGCTTCAAATTCAGAAGAGCTTCCCTAAAACTTCAGACTATGACTGGGGAAATAAAATAAATAAAGCAGCCAAGTGTCAACAACTTTTTTTGGCAAAAAGCTGGAAGCAAAAACTTTTGATGAGCCAGAACTTTAACACAAACATGAATCACATTTAACGCCAGTCATTCACACTGAACTAGTTCAAAATGCACTTCTTTCAAGGAATGGCTTTAATCCAGGCTGCCACGTGAAAAAAAAATTGTGTTCTGCTTCAGCAGCGTAAAGGCACTGGGGCTTCTGAGCACTATAATCTCAAAATGTAATTTCCCTTCAAATGCTTGTGCTGGTTATTATCTTTCTGGTTACAGCTGAAATAAAACATTTACGTTCCAGAAGGAATGGTAGTGCTTGAACTTCTAATTAATTTTGAATGCTCTTTGGAAGATTAATATGAAGATGTGCTTTGGTATGTGGCTGTGATTGTAGTATCTCAGTATATAATGTTTCCATTCACAACCAAGAAATTAATCTTTCCCAGTATATCCTTCAGTTCCTCTTTAATTTTGTGCAGTGGAGTATGACAACATTTTTCACTCTGATATTTCCTGTATGGAAGGGTTTCAATACAACATAGACCTCTGAGACATTCTTGGAGAATTACATCTTGCATACCGGAAGAATTTAAGGGAACAGAAATACTGTTAAACACCATGAATGAGTGAAGATATGATGACTGAAGTATCATTTCAAATTGGGACAGCTGTCCCAGTCAACTATCAACTCCTTTCTGATACACCACTGAAGTTCTAAGACCTCTTAGAAAAACACATAGAAGTTCCCTACAAAGTACTGTGGTACCAGCACATGAAACTGCCACTGTTGAGTATTTAGGATTTTAGATTGAGAGAAAGAAGCAGGCAAAAATAAACTAGCCATATTCTGAAAAGCCTTGGATGGAAAGAACACAGAATCAGCTGAGATCCCACTGAGCATGCTGGAGATTAATACATTCATACTAAAGATGAGCTAGCATGAGTATGAACTGGGAATTGTTGTGATTTGGAGTAATGATCACTGGCAAATTTTCCACACTGATGTTAGTGGAGCTGGGTTTAAACTTACTTCCTAAGTTACATGACTGCTTGACAATGACATTCTGTCTATAGCAAGAACAAAAGACTCTTGTCTGAGTTTTAGTTCACTTTTAAGTGACAGGGATGCCAGTTAGGAAGACATTGAGTGAAATACATCACAGTAAAGCTGGAAAATCAAGAAGTAGAAGTAAAAAAAAAATACATTTTTAAATAAAAAAATGTTTCTACAGAAATTATTTTTTTTGTAAAGACCATAAAAGTTTTTAATACGTAAAAGTGCTGAAAATCATTGGGAATAACTTAAGACCAATACAGATGAAACTAAAGCCAGTATAAAACTTGATTGCTGTTCATTTTAAGTTCTGCTAATTTCAAAGTGAATTCTGTACTGGCTTCCTTCCAAAGTTCAAGGAACAACAAGATGTTCTAAAATCATTACTATCAAAAACAGCAGTAAAAAGACAGAGCTATCAAAACCTTTGCTTGGATTTGGACTTCAAATTTAAATCTTTGTACAATGCAAGACTGGAATTACAAAATGCCAGAGATATTTTGGGAAAGGACAGAATAATTTTCCCCTAAGTATATTGTAAGCAGACATTTTCATGTTTCAGTTTTGGGGTTTGGTTTGTTTTGGTTGGGTATTAGGTTTTTTTTTGTTTGTTTGTTTGTGGTGGTTTTTTTTGTTTGTTTTTGTTTTTGTGAGGGTTTTTTTTGTTTGTTTGTTTGTTTTTTAATTGAAATAAAATTCCAGGCAAAAGAAATTCCTTTTGTGGTGATTTTCATTTGATGTATTTGTCCATTCTGCTATACAGGATTTAATCTATGCCACTCTGAACTTGTCCCCCTTTAGCTGAAAGGGACTGTTTCTACAGAAGGAATAATTTTTCTTCTACTTTTTTCTGCTTCCTTTTTTTTTTGTGATGAGTGGGCCCCAGCCAGCAGCTAAGCACACACAGGAACTCATTGCTCCCTCCCCCAACCCAACCAAGTAGGACAGGGGAGAGAATAGACAGACTGAAACTAATAAACTCATGGATCAAGATACGGACAGTTTAATAGATGAAAGAGAGAAAAAAAAAGCTACACAATGCAATCTACTCATTTGCCATCTTCCATGAGCATACTGATGCCCAGACAGTGTCCACATAATGGCCACCTTGGAAGCCAAGGAGCTCCACACCTTCCTCTAGCCCAGTTTTAATGCTATGATGTTATACGCTATGGAGTTTCCCTTTGAAAAAATTGGGATAGCTGTCCCAGTCAACTATCAACTCCTTTCTGATACCCAGCTTACTCTCTGTGGAGGGATGGGGGTGCACAGTGGGAAAGGAGAAACCACTGATACTGTGCAAACCCTGTTTAACTGTAGTCAAAATACTGGTGTGTTATCAATACTGATTTCAGCACAAATCCAACCCACAGCACCACAGGAGTTGCTATGAAGACAGTTAACTCAACATCAGCCAGATTCTATACATTTTGCCCATTGCCCATTTTCCAGGCCACTGAGTAACTGCATGTTACCTACCTAGCCTGTCTTTTCAGTTTCCAACAAATAAAACATACACTATTGTTTGTTATGATCTTCGGCTTTTTAAAATTTTTGTTCCAGAATTGAGAGGTAAGGAGGTGTTATATGTTCGCAGTTTATAAAGTTATTTGTGATCTTTCGAGATAAGACTAAATTCATTTAATAAATTAGATTTGTTGCAAATTAACGCAGCATGTGGGCTCTGTGAAGGGTTAGCTGTGTCTCCCTGAAATATCCCTGGCCAGGGATTGTTCCGGTGGGTGCAGTATAGCACTCCAGCAAGCTTACTCCTTTCACCCGCGTGGCCGTAGGCGCGGACTCTCACACACACACTCAGGCTGGATAGCTCAAGCGTTACCAGAGGCACAAGAGTCAGGAGGGCTCTCCCGTTTGGTGTTCCACAGAGGATGGTTTATTGCATCCTCCCATGAAGGGAGACCAGAGACGAAAGACGGCGGACCACGTAGTAAGCAGGGTTTTTGTACGGGAGCGGAGGGAGCATCAGAGACCAATGATCTGAGGGCACGGGAGTGGTACCAAGGCAGGACTAAGGAAAGGGAGCCAGTGGGGAAGCTCTGGGGGCATGGAGGGTAACAAGCCAATCAGACAGACCAAGTCTGCATAGCACCACAAAGCCTGATGGGAGAGGCTTTTCCTTTGTCACCGTGCGATTAGGGGGTGTTCTTAAACCTTGGAATCGGACCACCAGCGGGCCTCTGCTATTTCGGGGCTCCTTGGCTCCTCAGCCATCACAATCACTGGCTCAGTCACCTCAACATCAAATAAAGTTTGTTCCCTCCAGAGCCTATGCTTGGTTGGAGGAACATCAGATATGTTGGAAATGCACACGTACTTTAATAAAATGAAAAGTAACTTTTATGTTTACTTTTTTTCTGTCTTAAAGAAGCAGTAATGGAAATGGAAACCATTACTGTTCATGCAGCAACCATTAACTTCTTAAAGAGCTTTGGTACTTCCCAGCATGGGCAGGGTTGCTGAAAAGAGACGCCAGGGAGTTCACACCTATTAGAGAGCTGGGACCAGAAAATGTGGTGGCGGTGGAACTTCCATGCTGTGCAAATTAGTGCTGAAATTACATTGGCCTCTTATAGCTACTGTTAATCCAGTGTTCTTTCTTGTTTTTCTATCAGATGAAATTAATGGTAATTCAGCAAAACAGCAATAATAGACTTGTATTTTTTGTGCACTACAGCTGAGCTTCATTAAAAGCTTTAATCTAAAGCTCCACCATGGGAAGTCTTGCAGAGCTGAAATGGGAGGTCTCCTAAGAGCTTTTCATTTCAAACTCAGGTCATATCTCGTAAGCACTCTTTAGTGATTTTTTTTTTTTTTTTTTTTAAGGACTGGACTGTTTTGGGTTTTTTGGTTTGTGTCTTCTTTCTGTCCAAAGTTAAAAAAAAAAACTTTCCAATTGCTTTTGAAAAAATAAGGCTTAGTTCACAAAGCTCAGTTTTAATATGCTGTGCAGAGGGACAGAAAGAATAATTTTAGAAGGGGAAGATAGGGGCTGACCAAAGCAGGGGCTGAATGTCATTTCACATTCATTGCTGTATAGATGGATGCAATTTATAGGAGTAGCTGGAAAGGTCACTACCTGATAAAGCTATTTAATTTTATTCTACATTTCTGAGTTCTTAGGGATGGGGAAACAGAAAGTCCCTTTATCAGCATGGGAATGCCTGTGAATTTATGGCTTGAGCAGACCTTCATTTTGAGGACAATTTCCTCTAAAAGGAAAAGGTGGTAGGCTAATAGGCAATCTCACAATTCCGTAGGTCTGATACAGTGGGAATACTTAAATAAGTAGTTGATTTGCATTTTGATTAGATACTTTGGTTACAACTTGCTTTATTTTTCCAGAGGGTCTGGTATTGTACAAATAAGAGGTCACCAAACCTTCACACCTACCACTCCCTCCCACATCTCTGTTTCATGTAGAGAAGACATAATAGACAATCCAAGAAGATTCTGTGTTACCTTGCACCTGAAGCAGCATCCCAGGTTTAAGTTGTACAGAATTTGTTACCTTGTACTCATTTTGTCTGCACATATTATTGATCTGTTCATTAACATGTTCTTAAATCGTTTTTTACTTATCTATTCATTCCAGAGCCTGAAATCTCAAGGCAAGGCTTTGCAGCAGGAATGAACTTAATTCAAGCATTTTGTTCACAGTGGATCAATTATAATGTTCATTCACTATAAAAGTTTGCATTCGAAGAACATTAAAGTTATAAATTAAATGAGCAGGTTCCAGTGTGCTCATAATCAGACTTCCCATAACATGTTTAGCTGGGATGCAGCTCTGCAGTGTAACCAAGAATGACACTGGTGTATTAAGAGCAGGGTAAAAAACACAACACTGTGAAAATGGTTCAAGGGATAACAGTAGAAACACTACAGGAATTTATCTAAAGGAAAATTGAAGTGGAAAATGCATGACTGTGCGTCACTACACAGGACAAGAAAGTGTCCCAGCTGATGGGATTTGGAGCTGTGGTTTGGATATGCCTACTTCTATTCCTGATACTGCTCTGCTGGGTGAGCTACCAGCTTGCTATGCCTCCATTTCCCTGTCCATTGAATAAGGCTATGGTATTTTTCCACGAACATTGTAGATCTCTAGCAGGTAGTCATTTCTCACATACCAAAACTCACTTTTCCACCAAACTCCAAGGGATCTTCCCAAAGGATAGGAAGAAAAGAACAAAAAAGAAAAATTAACTTTAGTAGAATTTCTAAGCAGACAATATATTCCTTTTTTTGTAGACAGATTAAGGCTTTTTGCTTTTGGATTTCTTTTTGGCTTGTGCTAACTCTGCTGTTTTGTACTGGTAAGTGAATGAAAAGTTCTTGTGTATTTTAATATCTTTCTTGAAGCCAGAAGAAATCAGAGCTTACATTTTACATAAAGTGATCATTTCTTTATAAAATCAGTTACAAAAATACAATTTCTTTGAGAAAGTCAGAACAACATCCAGTATGTTGGGCCAAACATGCAAATGGTTTGCGTGTATTTTTATAAGGAGAACATTGTCTCAGCCTTCACCTCATGCAGTAAATTCACAGTATTGTATGTACTAGATGTCCTAAAGTAAATGTGAAATTCATGTCTGATCACATGATGTAGAATTAAGAAGCAAACACTAGATTTTGTTTCTGTCAAAGCTCAAGCAGATAGAAATAGAGGCTTTCTCCAAAACCTCAGATTTCTTCCTTAGAACCTCTGAAGCAAAGCATGCACCAACAGAAGCACAAAAACAGAAAAGCAATGGCCCCTCTGTATTCCCACAGAGCTAAATTTTAAACTTGAATAAATTGCATCTATCAAAATACAGGCAGCAGCTTTGCATATGCTCTTTTGTCTCAGTGTAGCTTATGCATGTGGGTCTCAGTGTTTATTACCCATTTTACTATGCCGCCCCATTTTCTATGTGAGTGGTTTCATAATGCCTGAATGTGAGCACGCTGTTTGAAGTATCTGCTAAATAACCTTACTAAAAGCAAAAGGAAATTGGATTGATTTGGGATTGTCTCCATTCCCTCTTTTGTGTGCTCTTCATTACAATTCGCTTCCTGTTTTCATCTCTAGTAGGAAATGTTTTAACCAATGCAATCAAAATCTATGATCACATAGTCTAAGATTGCTCATAACCATTACAAATGCCTAGAATTACTTCTATTATAGATTTTTCAGGATTTCCAGGTGTTAGTGCATGCATATGTACAATATAATTGCTATATATGGAACTATATGCAAAGCTTCTTATTTTCTCTAATAAGAAATTTTGTGCATGGAAAGTAGAAAATACTGCTGGTTTTAACTGTTTTATACATTGCCTTCAAGCAAATGCAAGTTCCAAGATTTCTTGAAATCCCTGAACGTCGCTGTTACGTCCGAGGCGTATAAAGAAAACGACAGAGTCCAGGCTCATGAACAGTGGAAGCTGAAGCTTATCTTTAATAATTTTCTGACTACTATATAGGATAGATCGCAAAAAGTGTGTTGAGTGGCAATAGATAATTGGTTCCTCAGCCATCCACTCCTTGAGAGGATTGGCCAAGTCCTAAGAGACCTATTCCATAATATTTTCAAAGTCCAAGCCGTAACAATCTTGCAAAACTACTTGCGAGTGCAAGAAGTTTATGAAACTGTGACCTTGTTTTAAATAGTTTACATAGGACAGTCTTCTCACAGAATATTGAGAAAAGGCTGAAGAATTTCTCTGATTCTAGCTTTTTAGCACCTACACCTGAATACTGAGATGTTAATTGAAATCAGTTTCTTAATTAGTGAACAATTTGTATTCATTACAACTTGAACTTAGGTCCCTCATATTGAATACCTTCTGCATGTGTTGGTCACCAGTGAAAGTGAGCTAGCTGGGGACATCAAGATTGGAGGCAGCTTGGGCTTCATTGATCATGCACTGGTGAAGTTCCTAGTCCTGAGGGATATGGATCAGGTAAGGAATAAAGTTAAGCCCCTGAACTCTAGGAAGTTTAGGAATTCTAGCTGGAAGACTTCCAGCTCTTTAGGGGGATAGTGGGATTCCCTGGGCGGCTGTCCTCAGGGACAAGGGACTGGAACAGAGCTGGCAGATCTTAAAGTCTTTCACAGAGCACAAGAGCTAGCAATCCCCAGGAGCAAGAAATCCAGCAAGGAAGGCAAGAGCCCAGCATGGCTGAATAGAGATCTGCTGGTCAAACTAAAGGGAAAGAAGAAAATGCATAGACAGTTGAAGCTAGGACAGGTGACCTGAAGATGAAGTTTGGTTGTGTAGGGATGGGGTGAGAAAGACCAACGTAAAGCTGGAACTGAACCTGGAAAGGGACGCAAAGAATAACAGGAAGGGCTTCTACAAGTGTGTTAACCAGAAAAGAAACGTGAAAGAAGATGTGCACCCTCTGATAAATGACTCTGGAAAACTGGTAACAATGGACAAGAAGAAGGTTGGGGTACTCAACAGCTTTTTTTTGCCTCAGTTTTCAATGGCAGCATCTCTTCCCACACCTCTCGAGTGGATGGACAGCAGGATGGGGAGTGAGGGAGCAAAGTCTCTCACACTGTATGTTAAGATCAGGTTCATGACCGCCAGAGGAGTCTGAATATTTATGGAACCTGATGAGATGTATCTCAGACTCCTGTGGGAATTGCCTGATGCAGTCGCCAAACCACTCTCCATGATATTTGAAAATTCATGGCAGTCAGGTGAAGTTCCATGTCACCAGAAAGCAGGGAAAATTGTACCCATCTTTAAAAAGGGTAAAAAGAATGACCGTGGGAACTACTGACCTGCCAACCTCAATGTCTGTGCCTGGGAAGATCCTGGAACAGGTCCTCTTAAAAGCCACGCTAAGGCACGTTGAGAACAGCAAGGTGATTTGGGACAGCCAGCACAGTTTTACCAAGGGCAAGTCCTGCCTGTCCAACCCAGTGGACTTCTGTGATGGAGTGACTACATCAGTGGACTAGGGAAGGGTACAGGTGTCATTAACCTGGACTTCTGCAAAGCCTTTGACACTGCCACAACATCCTTCTTGCTAAATTGGAGAGAAGGTGATTTGTTGAGTGGACTGTTACATGGATAAGAAAGTGGTTGGATGGTCGCACCCAGAGGATAGTGATCAATGGCTCAGAATCCCAATGGACATCACTGAAATGTGGTGTCCCTCTGGGATCCGTATGGAGACCAGTGTTATTTAACATCTTCATTAATGACATAGACAAAGGGATAAAGTGCATCCTCAGCAAGTACACCAAGCTGAGTGGTGCAGTTGACACACTTGAAGGACAGGATGCCATCCAGAGGAACCTGGACAAGCTCGAGAAGATGGCCCATAGGAATTTCATGGGCTTTAACAAGACCAAGTGCAAGCTGCTGCCTCTGGGTCAGGGCAACTCTTGCTATCTGTACAGGCTGGGAGATGAACAGATCTAGAGCAGGCCTGCTGAGAAGGACTTGGGTGTGCCAGTGGATGAGTGAGGTGATTCTGCCCCTCTACTCTGCTCTGGTGAGATCCCACCTCCTGTGTTGCAACCAGCTCTCGGGTCCTCAGCACAGGAAGGACATCAACCTGTTGGAGAGAATCCAGAAGAGGACCACAGAGTGGATTACACAGATGGAGCACCTCTCTTGTCCGGAAAGGCTGACAGAATTGGGTTTGTTTGGCCGGGAAAAGAGAAGTCTTATGGGTGACCTAATTGCAGCCTTTCAGTACCTGAAGGAAGCCAACAAGAAAGATACGGAGGGACTTTTTACAAGAGCATGTAGTGACAGAAGAAGGAGGAATGGCTTCAAACTGACAGAGAGTAGGTTTAGATTAGATATTAGGAAAATATTCTTTCCTGTGAGGGTGATGAGGCACCAGAAGATGTTGCCCAGAGAAGTTATGGATGGCTCATCCCTGGAAGTGTTGAAGTCTAGGCTGGGCAGGGCTCTGAGCAAACCAGTCTAGTGAAAGGTGTCCCTGCCCATCACAGGGGGGCTGAGACTGAATGATTTTTAAGGTCCCTTCCAGCCCAAATGATTCCCTGATTCTATGACTCGATACGTTCTTCAAAATGTAAGTATGAGACACAAAAAGGTGTATTTGGAAATCAGTTTAAAATGCATGTACACAACTGGTTTTATACTGTATTGATCCAGTTGAACAGATACAAGAAGTGTAAAAATTGAATTGAGCAAGACATGATAGGAGCTATTCATACTGATATTTTCTCTTAGATTATTTGTGGTATCATGGAAGGTTAAATGCTGACATATTTTTATATACACTACTACTTTAAAACTTCATAGACAATGACAACTTCTATTATAAGGAACATTTGGTAGAAATTTTATTTCAGCAGGATGAAACACCATTAAAGACATCATATGCAGCACTACAAGGAGGAAAGAAATACATACTCATTGCACTTTCATATTTTTTCTGAGATACAGTGGAAACTGCTCATTCAGCAGCACTATAGCACAGTTGACTAAAGGAACAAAAAAGCCATCACCAAAGCTGTCATTTCAATTTCTTACTCATTTTCTCTCTTTCTCTTTTTCATAGTTTCTGTTGAAAAGGCTTATACCCCATCTCCTAGACAACAGCAACCTGTGAATAAAAATTCTCAATGTCAAAAATGTCTAGGGAAATGGAAAATAAAAACGACTGCTGAGAAAACCTCAGACATTCCTTATCAGGACCTATGGATACTGGCTTTAACAGCTACATTAAGAAAATGATGACATATGCTATAGCACTACTTTTGCCACTTCTCTTGGGGCTGGAATGGTAAGATCTAGTCACTGTGAAGGATTTTAAGTTCATCTTCTATGAGTGCATAAGTAATCATTCAAATAAAAAATGTGCTGTTCTCAAAGAAAATTCAGAAACCCCTGCTTTTCAAAACAATCACAGGTTTTTGTTGCTCGAGTCTGGCAATTTGTGTAGAAAAACCTCCCCTGTCACTACAGTTTATTATACAAAGTAAGAGCTGGCAGAAATGGTAATTATATAAAACTGGAATATTTAGTTTGCTGCATGCCAGGAGACACCTGGCAAACCCCAACTTGTTCTGAATAACCAATTTCTTTAAAGAAATAGCTCTGCCTTCGTGCTTCCCTATGGACACAATCAAAGTTTACACCACCTGGTGGACAGCATTTAGTATCAAGAGCCATGAAATACTAGGATTAGGGCAGTATCTGGTAGTGAAGTCCCACAGTCCATTACTCCAAGACATCACTGGTGATGGAAATTATAAAATTTGAGAAGATTTCAAGAGTTCTGAATAGAAGCTGCATCCAGAATTGTAACTTTCAGACTTGAAGTTGATACCAAAATGGGCCAGATAGAAATTTTCTTACACTGTTTTGAGTATTTAAAAGCAGGCATTTTTTATTGCAGCAAACTGGTCATTCAAAGGATCCTTCCTCTAATCGAGTGTGCCAAGCGTTGGGTGAACAGAGTTTTCATCATACACATTAATTACATATTCATTAGCTCTCCCCATGCCTTGATGTATATGTATTACTTTATTTTACATAGTCCCACCCCTTATTGGAAGTCCCAGTATGGTTCTTTGGGGGATCATCTTTGGTAGTCTTCAAAGTCCAATGTCCTTTTTAGGTAGCTGTTCCTCAAGCCCCGCTTTTGAGTAAGCACGATATAATTGTTTTGCGTAACTTCTAGTTGGTCAGCCTCACAAAGCTGAGCTGGCATCCTGCTTGTCTTGCATAACTTTTGTTTCCTTAAGTTACATTCTTTATCTAGTTCTCCAAGGCTATGTTGTTGTGTTCTATTGTCCTTAGAGTAAAGTGCTGTTTGTTCTACTGTCCTTTTCAAAGTGTTAAAACCTAATTGCAAGATTGTGGGCAGTGGCTGAACAAATGAAATATATGAGATAGAGTTGGACATAATGAAATAAAACACCCTTACTCTTTATTTGGATGTCTTACTATCTACAGGTTTTCTGTTTTCAGTTGGGACAGAGTTCTGTTCTTAGTAGCTGGTACAGTGCTGTATTTTGGATTTAGTATTTGAATAATGTTGATAACACACTGATATTTTAGTTGTTGCTTGGTAGTGCTTCCCCTGAGTCAAGGACTTTTCAGTTTCTTGTGTTCTGCCAGTGAGGAACTGCACAAGGAGCAGCAAGGAGCTGCAAGGAGCATGGCCTGAACAGTGACCCAAACTGACCAAAAGTATATTCCATACCATAGAATATCATGTTCAAAATGTAAATTGGTGTTGTTTTTTGTTTGGCTTTTGTTTCAATTATTAAATTGTTCTTATCTTAACACAGGAGTTTTATCTTTTCTCTTCTATTCTTCTCCCCTTCACCATGGGGAGGAAGTGAGGATTGTGTAATCAGCTGTGTGGTACTTAGTTGTTGGCTGGGGGTTAAACCGCAAAATCAGGTCTGACAGAGGCAGAGGAGAATTTGATAGAAGACAATGCAGCAGCCATGTCTTCATTTCTGAACAACTCTGTTTTTACATAACAGACAGCATAAAACAACACTATGGGGCTGAGTGTAGGATAATGCACTATCCAACAAATCATGATCTGCCTGATAACAAGCACTGCCATCCCTGTTGCTTCAAGTGACTTGCTCTACAGGTTTTCTAGGAGTTCTGAAAGTTGCTTTATTTGAAAGATTCTGTATTTGTAATGTATAACTCTTAGATTTCCTGAAGTTCTTTTTTTCTGCCTTTGAATATTTAAAAGTCCTGTTATCTTTACCAATATTAGTAAGGAGACCAAAATTTGACTGAGAACTCCTTTGTTATAACATTCCATATTCATGCAAATATTTATTCAATTTCCGTACATGCAGAACTTTAAACATCTGCTGAGGCCATTGAAATTCACTTTTCTTCAGTGAATTATCTCTCTAAGGAGCTGCAAGCCAAATGTGCTTATTGAGATACGATGAAAACTTCCTAGCAATGCAACCTTAGCTTTTGGCATATTAAATAAAACTAAACTTGTTTATTATGTATTATAATATGTATTTTTAAACTCACTTTTCTTACGTTAATAGAAGAATAGTAATGCCTTCAAATTATCTGTAGGATAAAAATTGTGTTGGTGATGTGCGTGAGTGTGATGGGAAAGTACAGGGACACGGAGAGAAGGAATAGCTTCCCTTGATTTTTGTATGAATTGTCCATGTCTCAGATGAAACATCTGATTCCCTTAGAGACTCAATTTCACTAAAATTTTAATATATCCAGTCCCAGTGTTTTTAACAACTACTGAATATCATAATAAACTGAGAATTGTAGACAGAAACTATGTGGGTTATGAAGAAATGTAATGTCTTGTAACTTAAAAATAACTCAACCTGTCAAAGGAATTTTGAAACAGCAGACATATTCTGAAAGTAAATACTTAATATCAGTGTAGTACTATCCCAGGCTGGAACTCATTTTGGGATGCTTCCTCACAGTCCCAGTGAAATTCTGCCCTCCTTCCCTAGCAGAACAACAACTCTCCTTACAGAATTGGCTGCAACCAAATTCTTCTTAGACCTACTACACAGAGCACAGCTTTCACGATAACGTTGCACTGTGCTGGGCAGCTTCTTTTTTTTGTCCAGGGTAGGAAAGAGGCAGAGCTGTGGCTTCTAAGAAGAGATGGCATGCTTCACCTCCACTCTCAAGCTACAAAGGTTTCACTGTTACATGTGATTAAAGAGAGGGTCTGTCTTTTCAAGTAACACTGGGTATGATGATTTATGAAATAACTTTAAAACTGCGGTTGAAGAGACTAATTACATGTTTAATTGGGTTTATACGGATGTTTTCGCAACGAGTAGGTGTACTGAGATTATTCACATACCTTCTTGCGTACTTATTCTTATGCTAGCTTAATGCTTGAGAGATGTTGTTTGTATTTGTGGTCTTGGCTGAACATATAAGTTCATGCAAGCCTAAAAATAGTTTCTGTAGGCCAATACTTCATTTGGATGCTTAGAATTTGAGGAAATTGTGGCTTTCAAAGTGAAGACACTCAACAGAAGAACTAAAAATTTATTCAAATGACATGATCTAAAATTATGCTTCTGAAAATCATACTCCAAGGTTTTGGATTAAAGAACCAGTTGAAACTACGGGCATCCAAAGCTACATATTTGCATTGTGATCAACCTAATTTTTGAAGGCCCAGTGCTTATCTCCAGTGTATGTAATAAAAGCTGTGAGTAAACTATACTGAGATTCTTATATGAAAGGATATTTTAAAGAACTGAACCACAGAACACTGATTTTTTTATTCCCATTTGCTTAGGCAGATTTGAATCCATTCCCAAATGCAAAAGAGAAGATCTAAGCCAAGCCTTTTAATATTTGCTTGTTGCTAACCTGGAATTCAATATATGTGACAGTTCTACTATTGAGAAAACATCCATTTTGGTCCTCTCCTTGCCAGTGCATTCTTTCTGAGCCTTCAATTCCCTGGAAACATACCCTGCAAATCAGCTATGGGAAAAAAGATTGGATAAGAGAAATAATATTAATTTTCCCTGCCTCCTAATTTACATGAGAGAATGCAGTTTTCATATTTTCCTTGGTACACTGTCATAGCAATTTTTCCAGGCACCTGCTATCATATGCTTAGCTCAGTAAAATGATTATTTCTTCATGCATTCAATTACATTCATTCTTTTTCTACTCATAAAGAACCTAAAATAAATGGCAGTTGGTATATGTAGACTCAAATTAGGTGAATCTCTCCAATATGTAGTTTTTAAGAAGTTTTTGTCCTTCTTTTACAAAGAAAAGGTGCAAGAATAAGTATAGCTAGTATAAACATGTTTGCTACAGGAATGTGGAGTAATTTATGAGTAGATTAATACACATTGAAGGCATGCCTGGAGGCTGAGTTTTAACTTGAACAGTCGATATAAGCCTTTTTGCTTGTTTTCATGTGTATACAATTTTAAGAATAAAATTACACATCTGACTGAAAGATCTGTAGAATTGTAAAAGTGCCCAAAGAAAAAAGCTGAGTGTATACGAATATGTACAAAACAGCTTCCACAGCAACATTCTCCTCAGGAGAAGAAACAACCATATTAGCAGAAACATAAGGAAAACCATGAAATTGAAGGTTCATAAGAATTTTAGAGGACACTAGATAATTTCATGAAATAATACTATTCCCTGACTTTGAAATTTCTTTAGAATTTCACTGGCTTCTTTTCTGGATGTTTAGAAAAGTGTAGATATTGCTGTTTTGTTTTGGTTTTTTTTAAAGAAAGCCTACTGATAGAAATTGAAGTGCTTAAATGTAATTAAATTGAAATGCTTGCCAATCTTAGTTAAGTTTCTTGATATCGGTTCATTCAGTGACATTACATACAGCCATGTGATTACACAGTTTTCCCCAGCTTCATCATACAACAACCATGGAGGGGTTGTCATCAACCACTTAAGGACTTGCTTAAGGATTTGCTTTATCCCAGACAATATTAGTTAATCTCAGTATAGGTGGTAAAGCTCCCTATAGGCAGAAAAGGTGCAACCTTTCCTAACAAAAACAATGAGGCATAACTGATTAGTTAGAATAGAGACATGAAAGGCAACAGAAATTTATTAATAAAAGAGCAAAACTCTTATTAATATTTTGCAGACAAAATTTTATTTGAAGTATAGAATTCCAGACCTATCAGTTAAGGTTAATTTGGGCTGTTTTCAAGAGGTATAGTGCAGTGGGTTGATCTTGGCTGGCTGCCAGATAGCCATACAGTTGCTCTCTCACTCCCCCACCACAAGAGGACAGGGAGAAAATAAGACAAACAAAAGCTTGCCAGTCAAGATAAGGACAAGGAAATCAAGTATCAAATACCATCACGGGCAAACCAGACTCAACGTGGGGAAAATTAATTTATTGCCTATTAAAATAGAGTTGAATTAAAAGACTCATAGAATCATTGAAAGTTTTGGGCTGGAAGGGATCTTCAAAAATCACCTAGTCCAATTCCCCTGCCACAGGACATCCTTCACTAGGCCAGGTTGCTTGAAGTCCCATTCAACCTGACCTTGAACACTTCTAGTTATGGGGCATCCACAACTTCTCTGGGCAACCTGTGCCAGTGTCTCACTACCATCATCATAAAAAAATTTCTTCCTTATATCCAATGTTAATCTACTCTCTCAGAGTTTAAACCCATTTTTCCTCTTCTTGTCACTATAGGCCCTGTTGAAAAGCTTCTTGCTGCCTTTCTTGTAATACCCCTTAGGGGCCCCTTATAAGAAAGGCTGCAATAAGGTCTCCCAAAACCTCTCATCTCTAGGCTGAACAACCTCCAACTCTTTCAGATTTTCTTCATAGAAGAGGTGTTCCAACTCTCTAATTATTTTTGTGGCCCATCTCTGATCCTGGTCAAATAGGTCTTTACTGTGCTGGGGACACCAGAGCTGGATGCAGTACTCTGAAGGGGGTCTCATCAGAGAAGAGCAGAGAGGGAGAACCACCTCCCTGCACCCACTGGGCAAGCTTCTTTCCATGCAACCCATGACTTCCTGGGTTGCAAGTGCAGATGACCAGCACATGTCCAGTTTTATATGCACCAGTATTTTGAAGTTGTCTTCTGTAGGGCTGCTCTCAATCCATTCACTCCCCCGTCTGTATTGATACTGAGTTTTTCCTTGAACCACATGCAGGGCATTACACTTGTTAAATTTCATGGTGTTCAGATGGGCTCATTCCTTAAACCTGTCAAGGTCCCACTGGATTAAATCCATCCCCTTAAAGAAATCAACACTTAGCTTAGTTGCTCTCTGCCACTCCTGCCTACTCACACTTTTCACCTGCTTGCTCCACTGTGGTGCACTACAGTCCATCAGGACAAACATATCCCAGTGTGGACTGTTCCTGGGCTGCAGGTCTGTTAATGACTATCTGAATAAGTGAATCACTCAGGTCTGGAGGAGAGACTACTTATCCTAGAAATGCTAACCCCTTGAGCTAAAATCAACAATCCCTCTTTCCTCACTCAAACACTTTCAAGTGCAACATCTTGTCTAGTATGCAGAAGCAGAAGGCTGTACTTTAACACTAGGTGGAGGAAAGAGGTGTATGTATACTACCTAAAACAAGAGCCTACTTTAGGGACCAAATATCTTCTACCACTTCACTGAGTGACTTTTTTATCTCCAAGATGTTATTTAGAGTGCTGGAAAGAGTCAACAGCTAGTTTTGCAACTGTGGTGCCCAAAACCACATTCTGTAGACATCTGCCTCTCCTGAGTATGCTGTGATCCTACATTTCTAGTTTTACACCTTTATTTAAATGCCTAAAGACAGTAGTGAGAAATCATCTGTTCCTCTTGGAATGGTGAAGACAGAAATATTGTATTATGTACAAATAACTTCATGTTTCTTTTATTTTTTCTCACAATATATAGTGATACATGTTTAACAAAATTTCTTAATTTGAGAGTTTGAAAGGTGCTTGAATTTTTTTCCCTTCAATTTATTATCCCAGGAGAAAGTGCTTTCTCTTAAAAATAAGTATTACATTTTTTGTGTAAGTCTGAGCAATAAAAGTCATACTGTGGTAATGAGAATAAAATTGCAGCAGTAGTCAGGCTGGCAAAGGAATAAATTAGAAAAAGCATCTTAATACATAATGAAATTATTCAAGTAATACATACAATGAATATAACAGGATGTTGATTGCAATTAACTATCACAACAATGAGTTGTGGGATTTAGATGTTGCAGAAAAAGCACAATCTTTCAGGGCTAATGTAAACATGTCACTAGGTGCTATCAGCCTACTACTGCTTTTATTTTCAATTTTAATACACAAAATAACTGAAATAATTCAAAACCATGGATGAAAGTACAAACCATACATATATAGAATCGCAGAATCATAGAATGCTTTGGGTTGGAAGGGACCTTAAAGATCATCTAGTTCCAACACCCCTGCCATAGGACAGTAATTGAGAAAAGTCTAAAAATGTGGTTTGACCGTAATGCTCAGACTGGTTTTTTTGTTGATACAGGGGGAGCTAACTAAATAAAAGAAGAAATGTGTACTGGGAAACTGCCAGTACATGTTTCTGTGGCAAGTTTGACTGACTGTTTCCTTATATTTACTTGAATTTTGACTCTGAGGTAAGTAAATACAGCCAAATACAGTCATTGATTCTGCCTCCTTATATCCAGAATAGCTAAAGACATTTGATTTCATGTAAGATTTTTACTCCTCAGTATCAATATTTACTCACATGCACAAGTCAGTCTTTACAGCACAAATGAGGGCTTTGGAACTGAGCAATCTGCAGAATATTGTTCCAGGAAAATGACAAGGTAACACATCTTTTATGGTTTTACTTTGTACATGTTTACATCAATGAAAGTATATTATAGAGGCATTCACAGAAAATGTATCCTAATCAAAGCGTGTTACTTTGAAGATATTTTGAAAGCATTTATAGGAAAAAACAAAACACAATAGTTATTTCTAACTCCAATGAAGTTCAGTGTATATTAGCAAGTGTGCCTTACTAGGTAAGAAGGATAAAATTCTAAAATTGTCATTCTGACATGCCATTTATAGTCTTCAAAACAGATATTCCCTTCATCATTTTGTAACAGATTTAGGTGTGAATAGTAGACCCAAGACATTCCTACTAGATGCATCTGTTCCATCAAACTTTTTCCCTTAAAAGACAGGAAATTGCACACTACAGTCTGAAATAGGAAATACATTTAAAGCTAAATGTTGCAGTGAGCCATGGCCAACGCCATGGTCAGCCGGACCAAGAGGACCAAAGGGTCCATTGGTTTGATGCCTCCACAGCTCAAGGGCCTTGAAGTTACAGTGAGCACCCAAAAGGCTGGGTAAAATGTGCAGACTATTGGCTGCTGCTTTCCACTCTCCTTATGTTTCATATTTGGTTGCCTTTCCAGAAAGTTCTAAGTTACTCGGTGGTTGATTGGCCCCTGTTACTCCTCCCCACCTACTCCTTCTCCCATTTGCTCTAATCCCTTCTCCCCACCCTTGTAACACCCCCTAACTCATGTATCATTGGTTAGTGTGTGTTTTCCACACCCATTATGTAGGCGTATAAAACCCCACGCCAGCCCCATTTTTTCAGCTTTCTCCGTGGTTTTTCCGTGTTCTCCAATAAACCTTTCCCTGCCCTCACGAAGAAGTCCCTCCGCTTCATTCCTGCCTCCTCCACACACCCTTGCCATCGGTGGGCACGGTGAACCTAAGCAGGAGCTTCGCCTGCCCTCCTGCGCTGCGATTGGCCTCCACCCCCCGCTCCGGAGCAGGTGGAAGATTGCCCGGTTCTTGGGACAGCGTGCTGGCCAGCAATAGCACTGCGGCAGCTAAAGACATTGAACAGGACCCAAAAGGAAAGGAAAGAGCTGTTGGCAATTTTGTTCTACATAAACTCTTAGCCATCATCAAGGTGAAATACATGTAAAACCTTGTTCACCAGCAAACTGGTGATGTCAAGTGCACAGCACAATTTTTGTAATTACAAGTCACTTTGTGTTTCCATGGTCAGCTAGAAAAGAGAAAAATGACCGTTATTTTGATTTCTTTGAGTTAACACAAGACGTGATGTTCTTTAGATAAGGAGTTACCTTCTTGTGCTTTAGCCCTTAGAAAAATCATGAAAAAGCCACAATAACTGTAGTAACTGCTCTGAACATGACACATGTACATTTCCCTGTGTGATTCTGGTGTTACTAATTCTTTTCTCACTTGTCCACTTCTGGTGATTTTAGTGCCAGGCTCAAAATACCTGTTTTTGTAAAACTCTGTTACTTTATAAATAGTCTAGCCCACACATAAGAAGCAACCTTGTCATCTGGAGGATGAGAAACTTTCGAGTCCCACAGTTCCAAAGCAGAACTTAATAAAAATTTAGTTTCGTCTCCCTACATTTTTATGAAAAATGTATAATGAAAGTGCTCAATAGCATGTGAAGTAAATGCGCAGTTTTAAAAACAATTGGGATTTTGTTTGCTATGTGTTTCACAATCAGCCTATATAGCATATATATCCTGAGATATTTGAAGGAAACAATGAAAGTTGCTTTGAAAAAACTCAGGGTGTCTTATTATAGAGTATATTTTAATGGTAAAATCTGTGATAAGAACAAACTCTTTAACACATGTGATCCATTTTTTATGGTAATGCTTGTGTCAAAGAAAGAAAAGGAGGTGACAGATTCCTTGTTTGCTCTCACTCCAACTAGCATCCAGCAACAAAGTAGCCCAGCATGATTCTCCTCAAATGACATGACGACATAACTTTCCTACTTATTTTCTATTTAGAACCACACACAAAAGAAGCCTTCTAGTGTAACGCTTCGTTAAAAAACAAACAAACAAACAAACAAAACAAAACCAAGACTAAAACAAAGAGCAACTGGTTGCAATTGTTGCCAAAAAACCCAATTTGTTATTTCAAGTAACAACAACAAATAGCACTTTCCAACCCTTAGGTACTATGGGGATTTTTCTCCCTATGAGAGCTGGCATGTATTTCTATAAAATGTTGAGTTCTTTTTTAAAATCTATATATAGAATTCTGTTGAGCCTTCCAGGAAAGGAATATTTTTATTGTTATTCACTATAAAAAATTATGTTTGCCCTTTTATTTCTTACAAGTATATAACAAAGACTTTGAAAAGTAAAAGGGCATTCTCCATTGAAGGATCAGTTTTGCAAAATTTGTATCAAATATATTGGCATCATATGCCAGAGAAAGTTGACAGCCTGTGTTTTGCCAAAACAATATCACTGCAGCAAACCACTTCCTGATGACTATTAATCCATTACAGAAGTTCTGAGTCCTATTCCTTCTTCTGTAAACACTGGTGCTTCTTAAATTACATGAGTGTGTCTTTCTGGAGAATGAATGCATAAATTAATATTTCATATTTGCATTTAGTTCCCGAAACTAAGATTTGTGAATGCTCGCCCCATTGGAATTCTTATGGTGTCAGTTGTGACATTTTGGTTCTGTTTTTCTCAGCACACTTCTATGTTAATGATGTAGCACTGTCTCATGTGGGAGAGAGCTGCCATGGTATCAGTCACGATAAGTAAAGAGCACAGTTGGTTTAGCCTCCCAATTCCTGGGTGTTGTATTTTCTCAGAGAAGAGGAGGTAAAGGATGGGTAACCTTTCTAAAAACGAACAGTGTCTGCCTTTCAACTGCCAATTTTTATTCCTAACTGACAGGCCATGAATGCAACTCAAGTATAGCAGGAGTCAAAAAAAGTACTTTAAATAATAAATAACATTTTAAAAAGAACTAAGCTAGTAATTAAAAATATGGTCTGCAAAAGTCTTTTTTCTTTTCTCTCGTGGCAACTGAGACAAGATCCCAAAGAAACTGCAATGTCAGCCCAAAGCCTAAAAAACCTTCACTAGAACCTTTGCAAAAGGAATTTGACCTGAGATTGGCTGCGTGGAATGCTGAAGAGGAGGAACAAAACCTAACCAAACAAAAACCAATCCAACAAATAAAAAAAAAAAAATCCAGAAAGTTAAAATACTATATATTTATCCTTTTAAATGGATATCTGGCCTATGACTGAAAAGACTGCTCAGGATCTTGGTGTTTTCATTTGCTTGCCCTTTTTTTTCCCCCTGATCTTGATTTGTTCATTGCTGTATTTTAGTGTATATTCTGCTCAGGAGAGAAATTGGCACATTTATGAAGTATTTGAATAGATATCATATACAGATGTCAAAGAATAGAATATCAAAAGGATTCTTCTTCACACAAGAAACATGTCATTGAGTTTGTATTTCTCTATAAAGAGGAGGCTTAGTGTGCAAGTCCTTGACAAAGTGCTTTAATCTTTGCCTGTGATGGTTAGTTGTGGTCATTTGGGGACTATAGTACAGCCCTTGTGTCTCCAGCATCTTTAATGCTTGCCATTCAATCTAGTTTTTAAATGCTTGGTTCCACTCTGGAATTGTCACTGCTGAGGTGGGTGCCTTAAGCTGTTTTTCCAGGGTCTTGAGAAAGTCTGGTGCTAGAGAATAGACTTCACCAACTGGCAGCACAGAAAACATATTAATAATTAAACACAAAAAAAAAATTTCTGTTTTTGTAAAACTCCTGTTTGCAATTGCTAAACTTAAAAATTCCTGCTTTGTAGTAGAAAGTGATTTTTTTTTTTAAGTCTCATCCTTAAGGTAGCTGAAATGGAAAACAATTCGTATTGAAGTGGAACATTATGATTTACTGAGAAAAAACTTTTTAATTTGCTTTGTATATGTAAGGAAGGATTTCTGCACTATGAGCATTTTGTATATCCTGACTTTATTTATTCCCTAGTTTGTGAAAAAGGATTTTTTGAAAATGTTTAAATTTTCTGCAGGTTATGGGAACTATTTTATTGCTTTATATAATATCATCACAGAAGAAGCATGGTCAACAAAAGCTCTACTAGGTCTTCCTACTAGAAGAGACAAAGTTTTGGATACAAAGTATCAAAACTGATAAAGAAGAATGTGATAGTGCTTATTTGTCCTACATGCCCTCTTTGTTCTCTTTAGATGGTCATGCCATTTCAGTGTACTGCTTTGTTGCAGTCTGGTATTTTAGTTCTCTGTGCCTTTTTTTTTTTTTTTCTTTCCAAAACACTGATGGCACAGTGGACATGGTCAGCTCCATGAGCGTAGCCACCAGAGTAAAGTACGGTTAGGTCATGCAGAAAAGGAGATGATCTTCTTTTGTGTCTGCTCCATGTCAGCAGCTCGAGTGGTACCACAGTAATGAATGATTGCCTGGGGAGAGCAGAAGCCATCCCATCAGAAAGCAGCACCAACAGGGCTGTTCCATGAGGGGTCCAAGTAAGTGACCCCAGTGCAGGCTGGGGGCTCACTGACAGAGCTCCTGCCAGCTCTGAGCTGAGCCAACCTGGAGGTAGTTACAGGATCTGTTGGCCATCCAGGGATCATTCATCCAGGATGAAGTAACAAGTCACATTTAAGGTCAATCCAGGAATTGCAAAGAGGAACAGCAAAAGCCAGAGCTGGAGGCAATCTGCCTGTAACATAGGTCCAAAATAACACACTTATGTCTACATAGAGGGCAAACCTAGTCGCTAAATCAGGTCACGAGTGACGTGGGTAACCCCAAATGTTACTGTATTTCGCATCTATCTGTGCCCAAAATTGTTACTGCCTCTTTAAGCCCCAGCTGTGTGGCTGACGGGGAGTGCCTGGACTTTTAAAAAGTCAGGTCACCCAAGCAGAGCTGTCTTGGCTCTGGCTCTTTGCTTTTGGTTCTTGCAGGGAGAGTACACAGAGGCAGTGCAGGCAGAACCTCCCCTCTGGTTTTCAGGGGATTGCTTCAGACAGGTTTCCAGGTTGCAACAGTAGCAGCCCACGAAGCTGCATTTCACAATCAGAGACTGTTTCAGAGTGAATTTTGCAACACCCGCTGGCAGTACGAAGCCAGAGCTGGCTGGGGTCAGACCATGGCACATCAGTGCTCAAGAGTCCATTTCTCTTCCTCCCCTCCACTGGGGTAAGAGCCAAGACAGCAGCACTGACACCAGTGGCTTGGATCCAGCCACCAGCATGTGCCATCCACCTTTGCTGATGGACCTGCTGCAATAAGGACGGGGGGAGGGCTGCCTCCATCTTTCCTCTGTGTCTCTCCACACACGGTGGGCTGTGCAGGCCACCATCTTGGGGGAGGGGCTCCTCCACCGTTTTGAGCTTCTCTTTGCTCCTGGCAGACCCCGAGATTTCAGCAATTTTTTAACTAGTGATTGTTTACTGTTATTTTTTGCCTGTTGCTGTTTCAATTTTTTAGTAAACTGTTATTTTTTCACTTACATTTACTCGTATTTGTCTCTCCTTATTGGTGGAAATGGATTGGTTAAAACAAAAGGGGGGGGTTAGCTAATTTTGGAGGGTCTGCCTCTTAAACTGCCTTAAAACAAAGTATGGGGAAATGGGATTGAGCTTCAGGTGCCCAGAGTGTAGGTTAGGCAGGGTCTGAGTAAAATTTGCTCTACCATGGAAGATCTTAGTCTGACCGATTGGAACAATTCTTCATTTACAATTCCAAGGTTGAAAGAGAATAGATCACTGTGTAACGTAATAAGGGAAGCTCTTAAGTTAAGATGGAGAATTTAAGGGCACTGTACTCCACCCCTTTATACAATTACAAATACCAAGTAGAGGTAGTGTCCAATACCAAGAATGCAGTTATGTAAACAGTAGATAAGGTGCCAGTACACAGCACTTGTGAAGTTATAGAATACTTGGGGGGATGTGTTAAGCAATGACATATGATGTGCATGGGGAACGGGAGGGCTCTCACTGAAACAAATACATTCTTATATCAAAGGAAGCATTGAACAGGGTTTAGTGTGGGAAGCAAGGTGACAGGAAGAAAGATGACGGGATGATGGGATGATGGTGTTTCTAATCATGGTAATCAGAATCCTGTCTGTAGTGTATGTTTAAATAGAAAGGAAGTAAATAGCCAAAGGAGCAAAAGTGTTATTGGTTTTGCTGCTCCTGGGTTTAGGGTGGGTGAGCCCTTTTTGGAGGGGAGAAAGTTTTTCTTTGGTTTATGCATACTAGTTTGTTTGAATTTGGTAAGTTTTGTAAAGTAGGACAGAAGCTGACAGAAATTTCTTAAATCTTTTGGCATATTTTGGTTTTGCATCTCTGAAACTCCTCTTAGTCCCTGTTTGCCTGTTTTGTTTCAAGGCACCTGTCTCTAGGTTTGTTTGCACACAAACCTTGCTTTTCAGACACTGCAAATGGTCACAGAAATGTGGCAGCTTGGGCTTTGAACTTCAAGCAAAATGTGTCTTGGGCATTTATATATATAACACATGCTTCTCTCTGCCAGAACAGACATATGCTACTAAAGTCACAACTGTTTCAAATTCATCAAAGCATCTTTTTTTTTCATTTTCTCACAGACCTCTGAGTTTAAAAGTTCAACAAAACTCAGAAAAATCATTGTATATCCTGAATGTGCCATTCTAGGTCAAGATTATCTGTGTTTAATGACATTAATTTTGGATCGGCATGTTCTCAAAAATACATTTGATTTGTTCCTATAATTATCTGAATAAAAATTACCTCCTAGGTTTGTCTTCCTACTGCTAAAGGGCAATAAAGTCACTTGTGGTCCCAAGCTCAAAAAAAATCCCATTCATGTTAAGCCCTAGCTGCCATGTCCTGCTCTCACTAAGCAATACCATCCTATGTGCTCATTCTGTAACGTTCCCTTTTCCTTTTTTTTTTCCCCAAGTATATGCAAACAAAATGCAGATAGTGCTTGTATTTGGTTAAAGCAGACTGGAGATCAGGAATAAGTGATTAAAAAAGAGAGGCAAGATGTTTTCACATGCATTTATGTACTTTTTTTACTACTAGTATCTTTTTCACTCATGATGTCTGCCTTCTTTTATAGTAAGGCATGAAGCAAAAGACTCATGTTCAGCTTCCTGACTCAGAAACCTAGATGTGGCTTCTGTCTGTATTATTTTGTTTCACAGAAGTCATAGTCTTGTTCAGAATTTTGAGCCAGAAGAACTGAAGTTACAATTTCAGTACAACAACTCCAAGTCTTACTGGTAAGAATTTTGCTATGTCTGTTTTTCTTAACATTTTATAACGTTAAGGCAGCTGGCTGCAGACCTCATCAAATCTTGCAAGATCAACTAGCTGTCTGTTACTGTGCCTCTCACTGCTTTTCTTCATAACCTATTAAGAACAAATTCATAGACTGATTAAGTGCATTGGGAGGCAAAATGGCTTATTCGAAAGACTGGCAAGGTCAGTTCCTGCATCTCGTGTGTGTATAAATTCCATCAAAGTGGATTTAATGGGAGGACTGTACAGGATCCCTACAGAGACTAGCTAGGAATACCACAGCTAGATACGTCTTTGTAAATCACTGGGTCTTGCTTTTGGATGTAATACTAGTGCTTTAACTCAAGAACATTTGGATGCATAACTATGTTGGTTTAATAAAACCTGGTTTGTGGGGGCAGAGAAAAAAAAGCTGCTCGAAACTTCTCTGTCTGGCACAGAGCCAATCGCTGAAAGCTCTGATGATGGGCAGGTTACTAGCCCAATTAGTCAAGCTAGTAACGCCTAGGTGATGACATATTTAACAAAGGAGAAACTACGAGAAGTTCTCTTTTTTCTTGCTCTCCTCTGAGGGGTGGCGAGGGGGCCCCCAGGCCTCTTCCCAGAGAGGGCCACTGGGCCCTTCCAGTGTGGCTGGGGCCGTGCCACCGGGAGGGACCATCCCAGCCCCGCAAGCAGTCACACGGCCAAGACCATGCGGCCGGGCCCCTCCTGAGGCTGGAGGGGCCCCCCGTGGAACCAGGCAGAAACACCACACAGCCGGCAGCGACACGAGATCAGCGTCTCAACTGCAACTTACAGACACCAACTTTCTTCCAAGTCAGAGAAAAATGGAAAAGCGAAGTAACATGAGGAAGGCAAACATGGTGGCACCGAGGTCAGTGGGGGAAGGGAGAGGGAAAAGGTGCTCCAAGCGCCGGAGCTGAGATTCTCCTGCAAGCCGTGGTGAGGACTACAATACAACAAACTGTTTCCCTATAATTCATGAGGTGTATGGTGGGGTACAGAGATCCACGTGCAGCCTGTGAAGAAGAGTACTTACGCTGGAGCACATGGATACTGAAAAGCTGTAATCTAGTGAGGAACTTGAACAGAGAGAGATGACCCTTGCTTTTAGAGATAGAGGAAGAGAGCCTTCGCTTCCAAACTGGAGCAGCTCATCCTTAAAAGACTAAACCCCATGAACTACTATGACCCACACTAGGCAGTTGTGGGGAAGACTGCTTGACCCGTGGGAGGGATTTTCACTGCAGCAGATTCGGGCAGGCTGTTGCTTGTGAAAGTTGAAACCACGCTAGAAAAGTTCGCAGAGAACTATCTCCTGTGGGAAGAATCCCACGGCACAGCAGAAGAAACTCTTTTCCTTAAACATAAAGAAAGACTCTTAAGAAGTGAAATGCTGACCAAAACCCCATGTTTGTTTCCTTGCGTGGTTGGTGGAAAGAGGGAGGGACTGGAAAAGAAAGGTATTCTGAAAGTTTGCTTCGGTTCTCATTACTCTTTTTACTTCTAATTCTGCTAATAATAAATCCTCTTTATACTGTTTAAGTTTGGAACCTGTTTTGCCTTAAAGTGTTTTTCCCTGATCCTTATCTCACTCACGAAAATGAAGTTTTAATTCCCCCTCCTCTGCTCAGCTATAGCAGAGTAAAGTAATTGAATAGTTTTTTGTGGGTGCTTGGCGTTTAGTCAGCGTCAAACCGCAACAATAACATAGACTCAGGAAAGAAGACTGTTAGAAGACCAGAGAAAATGATTGCTTAATACTAGAAGAACTAGGATTCTGTAATTTTTTCTTTTAGTTCAGAGGCTGTTGTATCTCACAGCATGGCTGCTATGTTACAGAAGGTCTCAAAGGAATTTCATTCAGATTTTGTGCTTCCTCCTTTCCAGTTTCTTCCATCTTCAGGTCCTTGTTTTAACATCAATACAAAGGCTGACGTTTAAATAATACGTACCTGAATCTTTGCAATTTGTAAGAGCAAAGTCAGGATAATAAATCTTCATTATGTCTACAGTCAGTTTTAAAATTCGTGTGTGTGTGTGTGTGTATGTGCATAATCATGGGCATGTGTAGATTCTTGCTTATCTCTATCATTTTATGTTTATTTCTATCTATCTATATCTAGTTAGTTTAACTTACAATTTTTTTCCAAATCTACTATTTATTTATCTCCTTCTAATATGAGCATCTGTGTTTGAAAAACATTCCCTGTAATCAGAAATATTTCTCTGGATTTTCTTGGGGGTTCTGGTTGAATGTCTGTGCTAATTTTCACAAACTATTTGTTGTGGGGTTATAGGCAGCAGGGATCTGCTCTATGGAGACACATTTGCTTACTTTGCCATGGTGCCAGCAAAACAAACTTCCAAGCTTCAGGCACAAAGACAATGACTTTAGGAGGAAAATAGAGAGGCAATAGGTTTCAAATATGCCTATCTATTTCACTTTCCCAAACTGATATCTTTTTATAAATAACTACATAATATTTCCGTCACAGCCATTAATGTGCCAGGTTTACAGCATATATTTAAGTTTAATGGATTTTAGTTTACCCTTGAGAGAAGGGCAAAGTCTCAGTAGGGCAACCTTGCTTCCTTTAGACAAGATATAAGCAACAACTGTGCAACTGCAGAGCAGATCTAAAAATAGCTTTCTGGCAGTACACTACAAAGCAATGAAGTATAAAAGCAAGATACTCAGTCTTGTACTGCAGCTATCTGCTCACTAGAGATTTTTCTCCACTTTAATCCAAAGTATTATGAAAGAAACAATTTAATACATAGGCACATACATTTTTCTATTTCTATATTTTCTATTTCTATAAGTTAACTGTACTTCATGGAGTTGCAACTGCCCAAACTCATTCAGATTACATGAAGGAAAAGACAAGGTGTCACAGTACAAAAAAAAAATCCTGTTACAGTAATATTGATGCTCAGGGCCGTTTCAGCAACTATAGCTAAATTTCCTTTTGACAAGTCCCTTAAATATTAAAAAAATAAAAAAAAAAAAAAAGGAAAAGAGGCATTTTATTTGCAAGGAAAGACAGTGAGTAACAGACAAAGACAAAACTGGGTCTATTTCTGAACAAGGTCTTCAGCTTTGAGCCAGCCCACCACTCTTTCAGCAACGCTCCTCACCTCATTTTGGTCAAGGAGGTATTTAGTCCTAGTGATACACAGTTCAGTAATCCCAGGAGTCAAACAGGGTATTACACTTTCTAATCAACCTTTTCACTTTGGCAAGAAAAAAAAATCATTCATTGGGCTGGTTGAAAATAAGCAAGCATCCTATTAAAATGTGATTGTGTTGTTTATCATGTTGATGTACCGGTTCAACAGACAAAATAATTAGCTAACCTCCTAATTATGTACAGATATTGGTTTGATATTTTTTAATTTCTTAGATCTATTCATTTTTAAATTGGATGTATATAATGTTATCTATTTCCATCTTTGCCATCCTTAAATTAGTAGCAAAATTTAATTTTCTTTACTCTAATGGTCTGTCCATTATTTTGCCTTAGTTTTCTGGTTTGTTCCAGGAGCTTGGTGGTACACACTAGCAGCATGAATAAGATATTAAGGGGGAGTGGGGGAGGGAGCACACTGATAACATGGTGGTGAGATCCCCAGCCAAAACCTTACTAGCTTGAGTGGTCGTCCTTTCACAGAGTAATAGTCTTTTTGAAGTGGAGTTTTTACAATGCCGGAAACAGAGACTCTGCCTCTTCTGTCACCTTTTGAAACAATTGATAAAATAAAACAACATTGATACAATAAAGCCACACAAAATTTCTTGGGTCAGATTTCTGCTTTAATTTTAAAGATATTTCTGAATTTCCTGATGAAGAAGAAGAAGAAGTCAGGAACTTAATGGACAATTCTTAAAACCAGTTCTTAAAAAGTTCAAATACACTCTTTTTGTAAAAGCGTCTGTCAAGACTATGGGAACTTGGCTGCTCCCATGAACAAACTTAACCTTCGTTTTTTGTGAAATTGCTTTTTCCTCCTTTTGCCCCTGGTTTTTAACTTGGATCTAATACCAAAATATTGCTGTGCTGTGTCTGAACTGATATTTAACTAACATATGTATTTTAGGAAAGATCATCATCATTAAGTACCCCAGCAAGGTAAAATAAAGCAGGAAGCAAAGCTTTAGTTTATCGTTAAAAAGTGCTTCTTAATCCTCAGTATTCTGGTTACAGAACTGCAGGACAAAAACTACTTCTGGATGAAAGATACTGAGTAAGTGTTTGGTAAGCCTAGCTGGTTTTATCTGTGTTGTTTTTCATTGCTGTTCATTGAATATAGATGCTTCTTCAATCTGGGTAGCAGGTAGCTCATTTGCATTGCATTTTTAACCATCAAAAGAAGCAGCATTATTTTTGCCTCTATTGTTTCTGTTTATCACACAGAGTGGCAGGTCTTTGTTTTATGGCCTGGCTATTAGAGGTGAAAAGTTCTCTGAACTTGATAGTAGTAAATTCATAAAGGCATTAGGAGTCACAGCTGGATTCAATAAAAGAGGGAGGTATCTGAAATGGGACTTATGCAGAATTTTTACATGTATTTTGTGTGTTAGATAAACATGCCTATATGTTGATTCCTTTAATAGATTTATCTTTCTACAAATTCTGAAAGCTATTAGAGTCTTTATAAAACATATTGTGTGTTTGAATAGCAGAAGCAAACATGATACAGATTTAACACTCTTCAGTGATAAAATTAAGGAATTATTTCAACACAATGCAAGGTTTTTTCTTACTTTGCTTGCTACCTGTTCAATTTGACAGGAGACAGATGAATGACAGATATCAAGTCTCTTGCTACAGAAAAAGTATTGCAAAAAGAACTGCTCAAATGTGTCCTTTTTACTTCTGAAAACTGTACCATTTCCACATATATTCCTGAGTAGAAACATGCCTTTGAAAATAGATACGGGATATCTTATACAGCATTGGATCTGTAACAGGTGACTTATAGCCATTCTACTCTTCACTGTCAAACCTTTACCTTATAACTATGTTGATAGAGTTGTATTGACTATACACAAACACTTGAAGCTTATTTGTTGATCCCTGCCCTCACCCTCTAATCTAATAGCCAAACTCCTTCCAGAACTTCAGTCTCAGATTTTTTATTTCTTCTCCATTAAACTAATGAAAATTTTAACTGCTTAACCACCTAAAACATTATTGGTTTGTGACATGAAAGTTTACCTTAGGCTACCTTTCTCTAAGCCTTGTATCCCACCCAAACTCAGAACTCTGATCCAGAGTACCAAACCCTCAGAGCACCCAGGCGTCTTCATTTCCTCTTCTGCTCAAAAGAACATAAATCCAGTTTCCACGTTGAATGGTTGACCAACTGCATCTTGGATCATTAGCTGTCATAGAAGACAGTGGCTTCCTTGTTGAAACCTCAGAATACCAGTCAGGTTTTTTAATACATTCAGAAGTCTAGACTACTGTTGTTCTGCTGGCACCTCAGGTGGCTAACGTAAAGCCAGCTTAGGTGTGTCTGTAATGAAGAGAAACAGAAAGCAATTGGTGGCTTTTAAAAGTGAATAAACTACTGATGCATACTGTAAACAAACACAAATTAAATTTAGGCTGCCTACTTCAGTGGTGTTAGCCATCATGTTCTTATAGCTACATTGAAAATGCGGCCTAAATCCTTTTTCCACAGTTGGTCTTCAGTTGTTTATCTCTCCATTGTTTTGATGAGAATTGAGCCCCCATTTAGTCTTAAAACATGATGCCTTTGAAAACCTTCCTCTCCAGATGAGAAGACTGGCTTATGTTTCAACATACTTAATTGGTTTTATAAAGCCTTTTTTCCCTTCAGTCAAGGTATAATGCTGTTTTGCCACTTCATTTTAAGTTATGGCATATACAACACAATATGCACCACTTCAATTTCTCCTGGTTATCTTTCTGTGTAATTTATGCTGCTTTTGTATAACTCATGCCTACAACAAAGCTATAACTGTGTACTAAACATGTGGTGACATCTCAGTGCTTGCCTTTCTCACTTTACTAGAGCAAGAAATCGTTCCAGTGCTGCCTGTCTCTGTATTGGAAGCAAAGGCCAAGGTAAAGAGAATGTGGACACACTATAAACAAAGAACAAACAGCTACTGTTAAGTATTTCCTATGTAAATACGCCTATTGCTGAATTAAGCATGTATCAAAGTGTCCTGAGTATTACAAAGGCTACCTGATTGGGAATATGTAGTTTAAAAGAAATGGTAGTTAGGTCTAACCAAGTTACTTAATTGTACAGAAACTGCACTCCTAAAGATGCTCTGCAAAACATACTGAAAAATAAAACTTCCATCTGTAACATTTAATGCATAACTGCTAATTAGTTTTGGCAAGTGTTAAAATGTCCATTGAAAGCAGAAGAAAAGAAAAATATCTTTAACTGCTATGCATCTGAAAAAAAAAAATTGCAGTTTCAGACCTTTTAAATGAACGATGCCATTAGTTTTCCTGCCTAAGCCTCATTGTTTGATTTTTTCCTCAAAATTTCTGTGATTATGGATTCTACATTCATAAGATTCCCTTTGGGGTATTTTAGAGTGACAGCAACATAAGGGAATGTCCTAATTTCAGCCAAGGACAGGGTTAATGTTTTGCAGTAGCTAGGACGGCACAAAGCTGAGAGCAGTGTACAAGACATTGTGTTATTTGATATCATGGCCAGGGGCAGGGGGAAGGGACTCTCTGGACTGCCGGAAGCAGGGGGATGTTCTTTTTGGGTGGAGCAACCATAGCAAACAGAGCAGTGGGGTAACACTGATCTCAGCCAGAGGGAGTGGTTTGGGTGGTGTGGCTGTGCCTGAGTTGGGCTCCACACTCTCTCTTTTGTACACTTTTGTTATTAATGTGGTTGCTGTTACTGTTATTTCTTATCTCGTTGCTGTTTCCAGTAAATTGTTCTTATCTCAACCCATAATCTCTGCTTTCTGTGGGAAGTGAGCAAGTGATGTCTGGTTTGCAAGAGCCTTGCGGGAGGCAGGAGGGTCATTAAATTAGGGAGTGCCATTCCTGAACCACAACAGGGAAGAAGTGCTGTACAACAGGGAGTCACCTTGTATAAATGACACTTTAGTAATGACTATTTTGTAGGTTGGTTCTCCCTATCCTTTCTTTCCAGACTACCTAGTTCTAATGCTTAAAATATTCTTCTAGCATATAAAATATTCACTGCTTGGAAAAGTAATAGTAAATGAGCTTGATTTTTTTTGTTTCAAGTTTTGAGGACTGACAGGTTCCTAGTGAAATCCAAGGGGAAAAGCAGTGCCCATAATCTTTGAGAATCAAGGTTTTTTTACCAACTTTCATTGACATTTATAGTACCTGGAAATCTTAACTGTCAACAGCTCTTTCCATGACCAGCAGGTCATGGATGACTCACTGAGAACTTCCCCTACAAAGAACCTTTCATTTATGGTATCATTCTTAAACAATCTTTCCTCTTTCTAACTCCTTAAAGATAGGAGTTCTGAATGCATTAAAAAACCTGACTGCCAGTTCTGTGCTAGAGTCTCCATATGCAAATGGCTTTTCTGATATTGCTTAAGGTGAACAAGAGAACCAGAATTTGTTTATAACATTGTTCTCTTTGTAGAAAGGTTATATAATCAATGTTGAAATTAAAATACTAAAATTCTCTCAAATATTTTCAAAACAGGTAGAATATAGGATGGTTATAGAGTACTTAACAATTTTAAACTTCCTTCCAAATCACAAGGACCACCTTTACTTTGAGCTAGACTCTTGTACAACATAGAAATGGCACCACTCAACTCCTTGAGAAAAGTTCTTTGTGCCTACATTTATACCAGAGGGAACACCAAGTCACTTGTTTGGGAGTCAGTGCTTATCCACTGGAGAGAAGAAACAGTATTAATAAGTAATACAATTTAGGTCAGAGATGAAATTTTACCCTCAGGGGAAATCTATTTCAAAAAAATATTCTACCATATTTTGTTTAAAAGCCTAGCTCTTGCTCTTACCCATACATGTCAAACCAGGTGCCAGTATATAATTTGTAATAACAGATAGCATTATAATGTATTTTTGAATTATGCACTAATCCACAAAATGCTCAGTGTAAATCCCTGCTCCATGGCAGCCTGGTTTTACTACTAGCTTAAACTTCTGTTTTTCCCTCTTTACACCAGACAGTTGGCACCAACGGTCCTGAGATGTACTGATGAAGACTTTGAGCTGTAAAAACATTAATGACAGAGCAAAGGTATTGAAGCATAATCTGTGAGCAGGAAGGACTAGACTTAAGCAAACAGACTGTCTGCAGAGATTAGTGCAGGGAAAAAAATTACAGTCAACCTGTTCAATTCAGTTAGCACTGTCACTAAAAGGCAGATCCCCACTCCGTTTTTATTAACTTTGAAAACTAAAATAAGACTGCCCTGAGGGTGCTGGCTGAGGTGATCAGAATGGTGCTGCTGAAACTGACCCACTGCTGCTTCAGAAATAATCTAATATATAATATAATAAAGTTAATGCTGGAGGTGCTATTTTACAAGTGCTTGTAAAGGTAACTGTCATGGTCAGGAAAGCAGAAAGTCCAGTGACTGTACTAAAAACTGGGAATATGAAAGCATGAAGCTGATAGTGGATAGAGGAGAAAGTAGCAGTTTAATTAACAACATAATTGCATTTGAAAATCAATTCAGCCCTTCATTAAAAGGTCATTTAAAACTTGTAGTGAAAAATATTCTAGCATGTACCAAAGCTGTACACAGAGCAGACACAAGGTGACTAGAAAGGGAATAGCTTCAAAATATATAAAATCATGACATTTTGATGCAGCTTTTCAGCTAGTCTGTAACTACTCGAAGTGTAGCTCTCTTCTGTGGAACTGCACTCATTTACATGAGCTGAGAAGATGACCTAATATTTATCACTGCAACTTGGAATGGATGTAGGTTTTTTGAGGATAGGGTAGAGACATTTCTTTAGAAAACTGGTGAGACTGCAACTGGGGTGCTGGGTCCAGTTATGAGTTTGCCACTATAAGACATGGACATACTGAAGCTAGCCCATTAAAGGGCCACAGGGATCATCAAGGAATTAGAGTAGCTGATCTATGAGGAGAAGCAAGGAGAGATGAGGCTATTTAGTGTGGAGAATATAAGAATAAAGGGGATATTAGCAATGTGCTTAACTACCTGATGGGAGAGATTAAAGAAGATGTACCTTGAGTCTTGCCAGTGGTGTCCAGATTGCTCGGATTGACTCCAGAGACACCATACTTGGAGACACTCAAAACCCTGGATGACATCCAGAGTCACTTACTGTCCTTGACTCTGTCTTGAGTAGGGGCATTGGTTTTGATGAACTCCAGAGTTTGCTTCCTGCCTCAACCATTCTAAAATTCTTTCACCTGAGAAAACTGATAAAGGGAGCATGGGTGAAGAGACTATTTTTTTATTATTACCATGAAGATTTTAAATGTAGCATTGGTAAAGAAATTGAAATCTAGTTCTCTTGAAATGAACTATGGAAGTGAAATATGCAAGTGTCTGAAAGAAATATTTGGATTTTTTTCTTTGTTTGCTTCTGATCTGCTTTTGGAGGGTAGCTTTTTAGGCTTGCATATAGTTTTGAAGTGTTTAACACTTCTAAAGGCATGGGGAAGAAATAAAAAGTCATTTCAATTGCAGACTCAAAGTTCTTGGAGCAAGGTCTGGGCTCTTCTCTTTTGGCTATTTCAGTCTACACTGATCTTTCACAGTACTGCCAAAAAAAAAGGACTGGGGTTTTTTTTTTTTTCAAGTAGCTGCTAGATCAAGTAACTTCATGTAGTAAATATAGAGTATTCTAAATGGCTTGGAGAATACATGAAAAACAGGACATACACTGAGCAGGAGACAAGATATATTGTTGTCTGTTCTAGTCACACAAAAAAAATCACAAGTCAGTGGAAGATGAAGATGTTCCTATTTCTTCATAGCACTTGTACAGAGTCCAACCCATTCAGGTTTGACCCTGTACTTCCTGGAAAGTAAAGTTGCTGTTAACTTTTGAGGCATGTAGATTTGTCTAGAATTTTGTTAGCCTGTGACTTGGGAAGAGTCTCTCTGTTTTAACCTTTAAAGTCTAACATCTCATCAAAAACAATGCTTTATGTTCTGCAGCACTAACTGTAAGAGGAGATATCTAATACCGTTCCTTCCTGGCTCCGTGGCGTCCCACATGCTCCCACAGAAGCCTGGACAGGTTCACTATTAAGTCAGTAGCAAAGAGTCAGGAAGGGTATTTGCTTGCATTTCGGCAGGAGCATTTATTGCATCTTCACTGTCGAGGGTCGCAGGGGCAAATACAAGAACAATGGCTACCTTTGGGTTTTTCCCGGGGCCGGGGAAAAGGCGGGATCAGGGAGCGGGGACCAACGGGAGAGACCCGGGGGAGTGGCGAGGGGCCAAGGCCAGCAGCCAACCGGGGAATTCAAACTGGAATAGATTAATTTAACAGAACCATGCCCCCTCGGAAAAGTCCCCTGGTCGCCCCAACATAAAGGTATGTTCCCAGCCACCACAATATCCCTAAGCTGAAATTAAAAAAAATGAGATTCTCCTGTTCAGGGAGGTAAGCAGTCCACCTAAAAATTTCCTTCATAATATGTAGGTGCACACATTTTTATAATGCATTTGTTTCCATAAAGCTTCTTTAAGGTTGTGTGGGAAAGTCTTCCAGCCCTGTTCCCGTGCAACAAGAAAGCAAATGATTTGCTCAGCACCCTAGGGGTAAATCATGATGTAGTGACTGGATCTCTTTAGTAACTAGGGTCCCAACTCAAGAGAGACATCCACCCCTAGCAAAGGCCATGAAAACTGCTACTGTCTGTTTACCTTGGCTGACTACCAGACATCTACCTAGCTGTTCTCTCACTGCCCACCTCAACAGGACAGGAAGAGAAAGTCGGATAAAAAAGAATGTCAAGACAAGTACATCACTTACCAATTACCATCACAGGCAAAACAGACATGATTTGGGGAAAAATAATCCATTGACAATTAAAATTAAGCTGGACGGAAAGGAACAAAGACAAAAAATGAAGACGTCATGTCACACACCCCTTATTCCCAGGTTCAATTTCACTTCTTCATTTCTGACTCCTGACTTGCTCCAACCCCCAAAGGCCAGAATGAGTGGGTTTTGGTGAGGTTGTAGTCAGCTCCTGTCTCCTAATCCTTCCTCTTCACATTTCTCCCCTGCTCTAGTGTGGATCCTCTCCATAGACCACAGTCCTGCAGGGTAAACCTGCTCCAGCATGGGCTCTCCAGTTTTCACTGTTCCTTCAGGAAATAGTCCACTTGCTCCACTATGGGGTCCTACATGGGCTGCTATGTGGAGATCTGCTTTATCATGCTTTCCTCCATGGGCTGCAGTGAGCTCCATGACTAGCTATTTTTTGGAAATAGTGAATATTTCTTTCCTATTGGAAGTATTGAATTTGGAACTATAAAAATGCTCACTGAATAGACAGCAGTAAATTATATAGGTGAGTTAAACCCTTAATCACTGTGTTGAGAAGTAGGGAAACTTCTTTCCTGGAGAAAAAATTTTATTACCACTGTAAAAAAAAAATCTGCTGGGGTAGACATATGTGACGGAATATCACTGTGTCAAATCAACACTACATTTCCAATGTCCATATGCAATAAGTCAGTAATCTTCCTAAAAAAATTTCATGCCCTTTTACATATCCCTTTCAAGGCTGAACTAGGCTAGAGGAAATAATTTTATTCTTTTTTTAAAATTGTTATTGCCCATTTATTAAATTCATGTACTGTAAACCACTAGCCTGCAGAAGTTCCAACTCAAAAATAAACAGCATGAAAGCCTTGTTGAATGTTGTACTTGTTTTATTGCTGAAGTTGAACCTTATTATATGGTTTGCTATGTCTAGTACAAGAATTCTTTTTAATTCTGTGGAATGTATAGATTGGCAGGTAATAAACATCTCATAAAAACTGTCTTTTTGGAGCACTTATGGTTACCAAAAACCATAAAATTATTTATTTGTGTCTGTTCTGCAGATAAAAAATACATAATTTATTTACAGTTTTGTCCTCAAGTGCTCATTAAAGGCTGGAACATGGAAGTCAGTGCACTGGTTATATTGTTTTACATTGAAAAATAAGTGTGTTTCTGTAGTTTAAATAACCAAATGATGATTACTATCTTTTCACATTCATTTATCAGAAGAAAATGGCGCAGATAGCTCATATATTCTGCTGCTTGTCAGAAAAAAAATAAAAAAGGGGGGAGAAAAAGGAAAAAAAATAAAGGCAAAAAAATATAGTAAACACACTGATAAAGAAAAGTACAGAGGGGGCAATGGTTATGTATTCTTAAAGAAATAATTTTTCTGACGGAGAACACTTAGATATTTCCTTCTCAGGGGATTCCTTTAAAGCCTGATTTTTAGACAGTTGCACCTCTACTCTTCCTCTGCAAAATAAAAAATCCGACATCTTCTGCATTGTAAGCTACATATGTGAAGAGGATTCACGAAGGTCACAGAAATGGAGGTTATATTGACTGATATAAAAAAATTTAGAAAGTTACACATTTATACAAAGGCTACGCAACACAACTACAAGAACACTAAATTTCATGCTACCTATACAAAAACATGCTTCTTTGTTATGGGAAGACTCAAAACATGCATCTTTATAGATATATAAAAGCATTGTTAATAATACCAGACCAGATTGCAATTTTTTTTCTGAAATAATATAAACTAAGTCTTTTTAGTAGATAAACTAAGTTATTTTATGGATCACCACGACATAGCCTGTAGCTTCCTGTAATCTAAATAAAACACAATATAAAAATGCCTTTTCTGTGTCTGAAAATTTGTTTTGATTAGTGAAAAATGATTGCCACAATTTTAAACTCAGTGCTAACTTAACCATGAAAAAATTTGATGTTCTGGGTTTCTGCCTCACTAAAATTTTTGTTGCTCTTTTCTTTTTGTGTTCTATTACAGAATTTAAATATCATTATGACAATGCCACTGTCTTATAGGTTACAAAAATGTATATGTGTTCTACTGTGATGTAAACAACAAAAACCTTTCTACCTCATCTATAAAAATACCAGATAGGAATACACTTATGTCAACTAAAAATGTTGCCTTTATACATTTTGTGTTACTGTAAGGTAGAAAAAAACAGGAAAAGAAAACAAAAGTAGTGTTGAGCTCTTCATGTTTTCCTGTATATGTTGACGTTTTCAGATGATAGCAGAAATATTCCTGTTGCCACAAGGAAGTGAAAAATTGAGACAGAGCTAGGGTTGGAGTGTGAAAGGATGAAATGGAAGAGCCAGTGTAAAAGTATTTATGAAAAAGATTTTGAAAGACCTTGTGATTCATCAATAGCCACTGCCAGAAACTCAGTGTGTTCCTCACAGAGCACTTAAACATTATGTTTTATCCTCCTCCCTCACAGACTACATCAGATCCCACTGGTGTTGGACAGTTTCTACAATACCACTCACAGACTGTATGCACATGTACTTCCGTAATACAAGTTTACTAATGGGCTTGATGCTTTTCTTGGGCTATTGATTACGTCTATCTTGAAGTGACTGTATTTTCTGGTTCAGCAAATGTAGACTGAAAATCTTACTCTCATACTTCTTAACTGAAGTACAAGATCAGCCTCTAGAGGGACTTAGCATAGATGAAAATGTTAAAAGTACCATGAAATCAAGATGGTGTCTTACTGATACTGTTGCCAGTATTTTCCAAAGGCTAGCTGTTCCTCTTAAACCCTGGGAAATACTACAATTCTTTCTAAATATTTTAAGTATATAATTAAAATTCTGCTGTAAAAGACCAAATTTAGCTCTGGATGAAACTGTAGCTGTATTGAAGCAATAACCGTATTATTGTAGACCTCAGCTTGGAGGACTATGACCTCATATGTTTAGTCACTGTACTTTGCTTTTCATGTAAGAACACAATACAAGATTTAGCACAGTGATAAAAAAATCACATATGTTGTACGCACTGGGTGTTGTCTAGCAAGCTGCAGCTTTCCCTGGGAGCACAGCTGAGGCTTTTAGGACAGGACAGAATTTCTCTGCCCTTCCATAGTCCATCTTGGATGGCTCGGGTCTCTTCATGAGGATATTAGAAGATGTTTAATCGTTGCATCTGGTCCATGCAGCCCCCCGAGATAGAAAGAGACCTCGTGGCCAGGGAGCAGGGCCTTTTTCCCCAGGGCTCCGGGGCGGTACAAGGGCAGGGTTGGGGTACAGGAACCAATAGGGAGAGCCCGAGGGAGTGGCCAGGACTAGGGGCAGGGGGAAAGGTAGGGGAACAATGTTCTGAAACTGAAACTGAACCCCACAACCTACAATCAGATCATGAAATCATAAAATGTTTAAGGTTGGAAGAGATTTCTTGAAGTCATCCATTACAACCCACCTGCTTAAGCAGGACTAACATGGAGAATACTGCCCAGAAGGATGCCCAGAGTTGTCCAGAACTCTAGAATTGTGTTAGTAGGTACTAATGTGTAAGATCTAAGTGTTCTGTGGTGAGGCCAGGAAGATACAGTGACTTGAACCTTTACTAGTTGTACTGCCTATCTATTAAAAGCATCTCTTTTTTTTCCTCCTCTCTTCTCTACTTCCTAGGCATAAACCTTAAGACTGAAGAGAAGTTCAGGAGACTATCACTGAATGGCTTTTCACCTTATATAATTTTTTCTTTGACTTTTTATAGCCTCTCAATTTTAATTATTGGATAAACAGACTACATATATGTATTATTTGTGTATATGTTTAGTCAATACAGTGTTGATTTCACTTGAACTGTGCTGTTTGGTGATTATAAATACTACTCTACCTTGCATTTTCTGCTTCATGAATATGAAGAGTCATGACATAGCACTTAACTAAATGGATTACTATTATTTTGAAGTCTTATGGCTGAATTATGCTTTTAGCCAATAGCCATGGGGTGCTGGCCTTTTGTTATTCTTTATGTTTGCTGAGACTTTCTAAATTGTTTCCCAGATAATGCCTCTGAATTGCATTTCCTTGTTATTTATAAAGAATTTTCTATGTGAAAATCATAGAAAAATACAACAGTTTGGGTTGCAAGAAACCGTAAAGATCATGTAGTTCCAAACTTCTGCCATGGATAGGGCCAACTTCTGCTAGAATAGGTTGCTCAGAGCCCTGTGCAACCTAGCCTTGAACACTTCCAGGGATGGGATATCCACAACTGTGGGCAATGTGTTCCAGTGCTTCATCATCCTCATTGTGAAGAAGGCCAATATGTGCTGAAGAAGGTCATCATAACTTCATAAATTATTTACACTGGCTCTTCCATTTCATCCTTTCACACTCCAACCCTAGCTCTGTCTCAATTTTTCACTTCCTTGTGGCAACAGGAGCATTTCTGCTATTGTCTGTCAACATCAACATATACAGGAAAACATGAAGAGCTCAACACTACTTTTGTTTTCTTTTCCTGTTTTTTCTACCTTATAGTAACACAAAAGCTTATGATGCCAAAATCAATAGATGGAAAGAGACCTGGAAGGAACAGGGATGAGACAGTGGACAGTTCTGCTTCCTCCTGTGAGTGTTCTGAGGTAGTGCAGACTGAGTTTATTGCAATAGCTGTTGAATTTAGATTTTGTTCTTTGGATTTTGCATCCTAGTGGCATTTTAAGAGCCATTCAAAATTAATCCTGATGAGTAATTGCACTGTGAGGGGATATATCCAGAGCACCCACTTTTGGACAACTGATTTAGCTACCTCATTTCCCTTTTTTCCTCCTAACTTCTTCAGGTTAGAATCCCTTTGGTAAGGGGCCTGAACTGGACTGTACCCTGAAGAATTTTCCTTCTCTCCGTAGTCCATGAAGATGATTGAGATGCTCTAATGGAGGCCCTGAAGGCTCTCTGGGTGATGTCCTCAAAGCTGCACCTGCAGCACCTGGGATCTGTGCTTCCCTGAACCTGCATGGGGACTCTAATTGAATAAAGACCTCATTCCCTTGCAAAACACCTATGCATGGGAGGTTCTACCCCAAATGTGAAAACTGATTTTTCAAGGAAGAAATTATTCTGGTTTTGGATCCAACTGAACAGAAGAGGACAAGGTGCCAAGCTGTCAAGACCAAACCACATCTTCATCTGTAGATTTGGAAGTTGGAGAAATAGGTCCTGCCATAAATTCTGGTGTTCTTCTCTTACATTGGACTTTTGCTTTGAAAGCACAGTGTATGCTAAGTAAAAACCTGGAACATTATTTGATCATTGGGAAGAAGCCAGTTGTACTGAATATCATTTCAGATATGTGGGGAGGAGCAGAGACCTTGTGAGGTAAACAGGACAGTATTAAAGATTGATTTCCTAGCACCAGTGTACAAGTGTGAATGGGATAATTGAACACATGAGAGCAAAAAGGCCCCTAATTGTGGCATTTCTGAAGTTTGTAATGTTTGATTTTTATGACTCTGATGCTTTGGGTTTTTTAACAAGCAGATAAGAGTTGGGGTAGAGGAGAAGAGGGACTGTTAACACTAAAAGTTTGCAAAATTTTGGGTTTTTTTAATGAAAATATGCAATGTGTCATAAAATCAACTTTAGGATTTTCTCCCAGATTTTATCTTTCCATTCTATCTGTTGTGCAAAATCTATGGCCATGGAAGTTACGGTGGAGCATGCTAAACCCATTCACAATACTACTGTCTTGTTCAGCAGCTCAGGCGAGAGAGGGTTCGTGAAAACAGGAACATACCAGTGTCTTACACCTCCTTGCTTCTGCAAAAGAGGGAGCACTCCCTAGGTTATTTCAGAGCAAAGCAAAACACATTAATTCTAAATATCTATATTTTAAACTAATTTTTTTAAACTAATTAGGCATACTTTGAACAAACTTAGCAGTAGAAGCCCTTGCACAGTCAGCTACAGTGGTGTAGGAATAAGCACTGTATCCAGTTTCCAAGTGAAACCAGATCATCAAAAGGTTTGCCAGTTCTATGTATCTACAAGGTATAAGACTGCATGTTTAGTCATGTAGGTGAGTCTCCACCCTCTTCAATGTGCTATTTGATTCTTGTCAGACATCAACTTTTCCACACTTCAAATGACTGATGTATGAATGCAAAGTGTTTGAAAATGGTAGTACAGAGCCTATTTGTGTGTGCCTGTGTTCCTGTAGGTATATACAGAAGAAGCAACAAGTAATTAAAGAAAAAAAAGAAAATACAAGAAAAGAAAAAAACGTAATTATTGTGGGGAGCAGAGGAGACACCATAGTTCCCAAGGCAACTAATTTTTCCTCTTTACGTAGGCAAAGAGCAATCTCACATCTTCACAAACATATTCCTATTTTTTGAAGAACAGTCTCTGTCATTGAATAACAACTTAGCCCAAGATATAATTTTTCTGTTTTAAGTGGGAGAGATTTATGTTTCCAGTGACAAAGGGTTATGTACTTTACAAATAGTAGCCCTCTTTCATCCATTTTATTTCTCTTATTGAAATTTTACTCATTTGAGTGGTACCTCTGTCATGGTTTAACCCCAGCCAGCAGACAAGCCCCATACAGCCACTCCCTCACTCCCCCACCAATAGGATCAGGAAGAGAATTGGAAGCGTAAAAGCTGGAAAACTCATGGGTTGAGATGAAAACAGTTTGATAAGGGAAGCAAGAGCCACACATGCAAGCAAAGCAATGCAAGGAATTAATTCACTGTTTCCCATGAACAGGCAGGTGTTCAGCCATCTCCAGGACAGCAGGGCCCCACCTGGTATAACCATTATGTGGGAATACAAATGCCATCACTTCAAACATCCCTTCCTCCTTCTTCCTCCCACTTTATACGCTGAGCATGATGTCACGTGGTCTGGAATATCCCTCTCGTCAGTTGGGGTCACCTGTCCTGGCTGTGTCTCCTCCCAACCTCCCAAGAACCCCCCGTTCCTTGCCAGTGTGGCAGTAGGAAAAGCAGAAAAGGCCTTGGCTCTGTGCAAGCCCTGCTCAGCAATAACAGAAACATCTCTATATTATCAACCCTGTACTCAGCACAAATCCAAAACACAGCACCATACTAGCTACTATGAAGAAAACTTACTCTACCTCAGCCAAAACCAGCATAACCTCCCAGAAGGCAAGAGGGATTTAAAAAAAATAATATCAGAATGCAAAATCAGATCTACTCACTCAGGTATTTTAGTCTAGTCTTTTTTTTACATAAACCCATTAAGTGATACTACAAAATCCCACACGTGTAGAACAGTGCTAATGTTAATAAATTACATTACCCAAATACAGTAGAGCCTTATTCATTCTGTCACCTTAAGCTAGCAAACATTGTGATTGCTATCATGAATAGATTATTCTATACATATTCAAAACATCAGTCTCTTTTCTTGAGCTATTTTTGTTTCATGCATATGTGTGTGCGCATGCATGCCCATGTTTAACTCACAATGAAGGAGAAAGTGCTATTCATTTCTGTGTTCAAAACCACATTCCACCTGCATAAAAAAACCCCTACTTTCCCTACTGCGGTGTGTTTAATGTGAATATGTGAACAAAAGAACCAAAATCCAGTGATCTTTTTAATGTTTCCTTAGTTATTCCTACCAAATGCTTTTTTTTTTGGGAACTAACTCAGAAATGTAGAGGACACATGTAGAGCAACTGAGCTGATGGCAAGGACAAGTTGGAGCATTCAACTCATGAAAATTTGATAAACATAACTAGAATGAAAACAAACATAAGGCAATGCGAAGAACCTGTTTTAGAAAGTTATTTGGGTTTTTTCAAGGTTCTTGCACATGTTTTTCCAGCCTTTTGGAGGACAGATGGATTTCAACATGAATTTATTTAACTGGGATTTTGGCTATCACTCATCTGCTCTTTGCAAGGACCCTTAATTAACTCTGTGAACTCTTGCTAGATTTTGGCCCAAGACATTTACATTTTAACAGAGAAAACTAACCCAGATGGAAGTGAGTGAACTGCCCACAACATTAAACTGTGGATAGGCTATAAAGTGTAGATGGAACCCCAAATGTCTTGACCTTTATATTCCTGGTCCCTGATCACTACAGAACAGAGTTTTCATCAATTTATACTATACTATGGATTTTAAAGGACATGTACTTATTTTAAGGCTTTATTAATAAGAGGAGGCAAGTGAGGGCATCCTCACTGTTGTTCATTCCACTCAATGCTTCTACCAGTTGCTGATTTTCCTGGAGAACATTAAATTTGACTGCAGTAATATAGGTCCACCAAATCAGCAACATGCTAGTGACAATCCACTAACAATATTTATACCTCCATATTTGTGGTTGTCTTAGTCCAAAGCAGTGAGTAAAACATGGAGTGAAATAACAAGACTTTCTTTGCTAAGAACCCCTGACTTAGAAAACTGTCCAATAATGCATTATTGACCTTGAGTCTGTTATTAGGAGTTGGTAATATTGCTTTAGTGCACCATTCCCATCAAATTTAGAAACACTTTTAAGCATCATCTGGTGACTTCCATTTCTATATGAACCTTTCATACACTGCTGAATGGAAAAATTACAGTAATGGGCTAGAAATTTATAGCTGTTCTTACAGTACCAGCACAGATTAATAACCTGGGGAACACACTATCTCTTTAATCAAACAAAAGCTTAGGACACTGGGATCAGGGTTGAGAGACCAGGAGCCATCTTACCCCATTAATTGACTTCATTTCATTTGGTAATATGACAACATCAATAGAAATAAAGGGAGCAGTATGCGTAGGAAGAGCAACATTACTGCTTACTGCTTAGGGCAAATTTGTGCTGTTAAATTTCATATTTATACTTGACCATAACCTTTCATATATTTAGCAATTTCATCTAGAAATCTAGAATTAACCAGATCCCACAGCAGATTGGAGAGTTAGAATTTTTTAAGACCTATGCCATGGATCCCTCAAATAAATGAGAGCATCATCAACTTCTGTAAACTTAGAATCAAGCTGTGAATGCAGAGATGTATTCAAAGTAAACTTAGCCATTTTTTTAGGGTCAAAACATTACTGTTATTTTTCCTCTACTATCATTTTGCCCTGTTATAGCTTATGTCGTCTAAGAGCTGACTCTTGAGGAAGTATTCCAAAGCATGGACAGTTACAGGATTTTTATTCTGCTAAATGTTTTTCATGTACAGATTAATAAATCATGTTCTCCTCAGTTTACAATAAAACACAACTTTCAACTAATATTAAATGAAGTTTAAATTCCACTTGCAGCAGAAGAGCATGTCAGAGGCAGGAAAGATAAAGATATATCTAGGTATTTCAAAGATAAGACCAAAACTGAGGACATGAATGTACTCTTTTCTAGTTCTAGCACTGGCAAATTTGTACCAAGAAAATGCTGTTTACACAGACCTGCCCTTACTTAGGCATCTATCTTGGAGCACCCTAAATCCTTGCACTGATTTTGAGACAATTTGGTACAGAATGTTCTCTTGGGTTGGCATAAAATGTAGAAATGAGGCATTTAAGAAAAAAGAGAAGGAAACAATCCACTTTAGCTGATAAAGATATGTAGTATTGGACTACTGACACATTCCGTGCTTTAATTAATGCCTCCCCGGATGGGGGAGAGTTTTAGCGTCTTTGCCAGGAATTCAGGAGACGAACGGGAACTTCAACAGTCTCTGCTTTCAGATAGTTGTTTATTAAGTCTCATCAGAGAAGAAGAGTCACTTTTGTGACCCAGACACAGCACAGAGCAGAGAATGCAGAAAAAGCCCGCATTATCAAGATTAGACAGTCTTTTTAAATGTAAATTATCCAATTAAAATGTAAAACGAAAGATATTTTCACTTTTCCACCAATGTTCAATAACTCACTCTGTCACGTACCCAGGAACTGCGGAATTTTTTATCCAATCACCTTAAACTACTTCTACTGCAGAATATGGAGTACTAGAAGAAGGAACAAGAGGCCTGGAGAGCAACAACAATCCTCCATTTTGAAGTTTTTTACCTTTTATCTATTTACTATATTAACAAGCCCAAAAACCCTAAATTTTCACCTTGTGATAATCTTACATAACATTCTATCACCTAGTTCACACCAGTGTAGATTCCAACTCTTCCCAAAGGGTAGGTAATTTTCTCCATGGGCGAAGGTCAAAGACAGTGTTGTCCAGGGGGGTAGAATCCTTCAAAACAGGCAGAGAAATATTCTCTGCATTCTGGATTCCAACAGACTACAATATTAGGGAATATGCTCTTAACTGTCTAGGAGGTCTGGATGAGAGTAGGGGTTCCTAAAATATTTCACAGACGCATTTCTATAATGTTTTTTTCTTTATTTCCAAAGACTGAAACCATGTCAGTCTAGACGATACAGTTACAGAAGTAAAACTGAGCCCTGCTAATCTAAGCAGTTAAAAATGATAGTGTCATGTAATGTTGTAAGAAGGCTAGGGAGGAAGCACAGGTTTTTCACTGATACGCTAAAGTATACTTAAAATACTAAGCATCCCATACTTCTGCAATATTTATTTAAATAAGAAAAACAGATATAGGCAAAAAATCCCCGAACTATTTTAAAGTCTGCTTTTCTTTTCAAAACAAGACAATGTACAGAGAATGACATATTTGGAAAATTCATGTTCTTAAAATTAAATTGAGCAAAATCTTTATAAGACTCCCAACCTGACATCGTCTTATGGAAAACACTCTGTAATTTGGAAAGCAGACAAGATTTTTAAAAAAAGGATTTTGGAAATAAAGTATTTTTCAAAATCAATTCTGATGTGCATTAATGCAGATCATTTTTTGTGTGGTGTTTATGCCTGAATTTGGTTAACTTTGATTTTTCTCTGTTGTTTTCATTCTGTTCCTTGTTTTCTAATACAGATAAGGCCTAATATTGCCTACAGAGATTTTGCTATAAAACCATAGCATTATTTTCTCTTTTCACCTCAAAAAATAAAATGACTCCTTTTCCCTTCAAACCATCAAAAAACTCAAGCCCTGGTTACAAATTAGTATGACAATTAAATATATATTTCTCCTAGGGGCTTTTCTAACTGGAATTTTGCCCAGAGTTACTTGGCTGCTGGGTAAGCCACAGTAGACACTGTGGCTGGAAATGCTAGGACATCACTAAGTACCAATAGAACCAGGGTACAAATAAAACTCAAAAATTTGTATCTTGGAAAGGACTTCTAAAGAATTTACAGACTAGCATTTATAAGCTTATTAATTGGCATGTAATTACCTTGTGGTAGAAAGTGCTTGTAGTGGTTCTTGCTTCAGCTTCAGCTGTTAAGTGCTGAAATCAGGTAGTATGTAAGATGTCCTAGGCCCCAGAAGGACGATGTTGTCCACATGCCTCTGGAACCCCTTGACAGGGATCCTGCTGGACTTCCCGGACAACCAGGTCCATACTTGATCTGATCCAACCATAATTGATCTGATATAGATAGTGTCCTTGTGCATTTGCAGGTCACTCGTTTTCATGTGCAGACTAAACCAGCGTAGGGCAGGATTTCTCATAAAAAATAAATCCATACATCCTTTAAAAGCAGTGCAGTTGTAGCCCTGTTTAGTATTTTACCACTAGTCCTTAGTAGAGAAACAATTTGCCATTACTACTCTTTGGGTCCTCATAATAGTAATTCATTTTACAACCATAAAAGCTTTTTTTATAAATGTCACTTAAATGGGACAGCAATCCTGAGGGACTGACTGCTGGAGACTATGGTGAGTTTGAGTAATTTCAGCATTAAGAAACAGCCAATCCATTGCCATGGGGAGACAACCTTTTAATGCTGCTGCCGCTTTCTAAATGTTATGACCTGGCTCAAAGCCTGATTGCAAAGACTTCAGGATTTTGGCAGCTGTGCTGTTTTGTCATTGCTTTCCTGGCATTACTTTGTCAGTGGCTTTACCCATCAGTGAGAGATGGGCTAGAAGTCAGTTACATTCCCAGTCTTTCCAAGATGGAAATTCAGAAAAATGGAGCCTGAAACCATGCTGTTCCTGATATGTAATTTGTAAAAGCCCTTTGGTTTTTTATATGTCCTTTTTTGCTCATTTTGCTCACTGTAAAAATTTCATGAGAACAGCAGTATTTAGGGATTTCTTGGCCCAGTCTTCCACACTTGGGAGGTTTGGATGGCTCAGAAAAACATGAATTTCTGAGGCCAAGACCTCCTACACTCATATGCTTAAAAATTAACATCTGAAACACAATATTTCAGTGATAGGAGACATTGTCTTTAAATGACACCAAGATTAGTGGTGATGCCACACACAAGGAAACTGGGAGGGAAAGCAAGTGAGTAGGGTCCCTGAGCTGTGAGGGTCTGCAGGAAGAGGTTGTAGCTAAGTAGATGTGTCATTGATGTTTAATAAACATATCTTACCCACCTCATTACTCTTAATTTCTTAAAATGAAACTAATCATAGTTCTGTATTCATAGGTCATCTTTTCCTGGCAAAATGTCTCCTTTTTCCCTACTTACTCTATTCATGCAGCAGATGACTGACACATTCTGTATGGAGCAAAATGGAGCATTCAATAAAAACTCCTTCTCCTCCTCGCTGTTAAGAATAGAAAATTCCATTAAACTTGTTTTGATTTGAACATGAATTCTTTGTCAGTTCTAAAGACTTCAGTGTTCTTCAATATTTCCTTGTGAAAAGGACAACTGAATTTAGTTGTAAAATTTATAACCTTCTTATTGCACAAAGAGGGAATGGCAGCTCAGTAGCTGCCTTTTTTTGGCACTATGTAGGTCAGTAGATTATATTTGTCAATGCATGTCTATAGAGACTGTGCAGTTTCTCAGTGTTTTTGTGGTTTTAAGCAGAAAGAGTTAATGTGTGTCTGCATAAAGGTGGAGGTGGTTACACAGCCATGTGTAGGTAGTAAAAAGAATCACAGTAAATTGGAAGGCACCATGGAAAATCTCTAATCCAACCTCCAGCTCCAAGCAGAGCCAATGCTGACTTGAGACCAAGTTGCTCGGGGCTTTATCCACTTGAGTCATGAAAACTGGTAGCGTTGGAGACTGTAAAACCTCTCCAGGTATACTGTTCCACTGTTTGATTCTCCTCATAGGGGAAAAGTTTCATCAAACAGAACTCTCTTGTTTCAGTTTATATCTGTTGTATCTCATCTGCTACCAGCAGCAGTTGCTCCATAGCCATCCAGACACACTTTGTCTCTGTGTGTACTTCACAGCTCACCTCAGTGTGGAATACTCTACAAACTTGATGAGAGGACACTGCGTTTCCTCCAGGTAATTGATAAATGTATTAAACTAGCATAGATTCCTGTGGTACTTTCCTTTTAACCAGTGACCAGTACCCTTTTAAACCATTTTTTACCTATCTAGCAGTAGCAAACCTATCAAGGTCTTAAAGATGCTCTGAGAGATCATCTAGAACGCCTTGCTCTTGTCAAGATAATTGACATCCACTTCTCACTCCTCATGTATAAGTTTAGTCCTTTCATCTAGAAGGCAATCAGGTTGATTTTGTAACATTAATTCCTGGTAAATGCATGGTGGTTACCATTCCAGTTACCTTGTAATTCCTTCAGTGTCCCCGAATGTGCATCAAGAGTACTCATTCCATGATTTTATGAGCATGAATGTTTGGCAAAACCTTGAGTCATGCTTCTTTTTCTGAGGATGAGTGCCGTATCTGTATTTCTTCAGCTGTTGTGTGTCGCTTTCTCGGACACAAAATAAACACGCGAGACGCAGCTTGTCAGGTCAAAAGCAGCCAGGGCAGCAAGGCCAGAAAAGCCTGACCCCTGCGCTCCATCATTTATTTTATATGATCTTAGAAACCGCCGTGGATTGGAGGGTGAAGATTTCCTCCTCTCAATCTCACTGGTCAATGGAAATGTCTATCATACAAAGTCCACTTAGCAAAGGAATGCAAAACAATCCAGGCACGGTTAGCAAAACATGAGCATGTTTACAGAAAGTGCGTGAGAAACTATTCACAGAGATTGCAAGCTGAAGAACTGCAAAATGCAGGGCAACAGTTGTGGGCCTTCCCTGATTAAATGACCTTTCAAAGATGATGCAGTGTCATAGTGACATCTTGCAGCTTTCTTAGCACCCCAGATACATCTCATTAGGTGCTATGGACTTGCATAGGATGAGATGTATCAAGCAATCCCTGAATCAATCCTTTTCCACTCCTGGTAGATTGTCTCATCCTTGAACATTATCTCTAGGCAGAAAGACCTCAGAGACTTTGTTGGTAAAGGCTAAGGCAAAGCAGGCTTTGGGTATCTCTGGTTTTTTGCTATTTGTGCTATTTTTGCTTTTGTGCTATCTCAGCTGTGCTATTTGTTATACAAATAAATATCGGAATTCCCAGGAATAAAGGGTGAAAATGTTGCTAAAAGTCTAAAACCCTATGGTAAAATGGATTCATTTTACCAGGGAACAACAACAATGCTGCCTGAAACTTCATGTTTCTGGAAATAAGAAACTAAAGTGGTTAACATTTTTAAAGCTTAAAATATGCAAGCCAGAAGAAGAATTTACTGTCCCCCTTTTTTTCTAAAGGTTGAAAGATCTTGTTACTAAGTTTCCAAGTCAGCTTTTTCCAAAGAGGGATGTTCTCAAACTGTGTAGAGTTCAATCAAAGGCAGAATGTGCTATTGAGCTCATTGTCTTCACATACCTATCTGACCTATTATCTGCATTATTTATCCACATGTATGCACATTTTCATAGAGAAACATACACACATGCATATATATACACATACAAATCTCTATATACTTATAAAATCGGGCCTTTAGTACATGCTCAGAAGCACAAGGGAGGTAAGATTTGAGTATGTTTTGAGTCAAGAATGAGTCCTGGAGTTGCTGAGTATAGCACAATTAACGTTTTTTCCTAGAATGATTTGGATTGGAACGGGCCTTAAAGTTCATCTAGTTGCAAACCCCTTTGCCATGGGCAGGGACACCTTCCACTAGACCAGGTTGTTAAGTGCCCTATCCAACCTGGCCTTGAACACTTCCAGGGATGGGGCCTCCACAACTTCCCTGGGCTACATGTTCCAGTGTCTCACCACTCTCATAGTAAAGACTTAACCTGTCAATGACTATTTTGACATTGTATCTCTGCAAGCACAGAGGGGATGTGTGAAGTCAAATGCAAGTTAATCTAGTAAGAATAATAATGACAGGCACTGTTTGTGGGGTTTAGCATGCTTAAATATTCTCTTGAGATCACCCATTAACCCTGCAATATAAATATAGTGAAATACCTATTCAGCTTTGAGGGTCTAAAAGAGATTAGAACAAAGGCACAATAGAGAGGAAAAAAAAAATTAAAATGTGCCAGCCAGGTTAATGTCCACAAAAATTTTTTATTACTTGTTTGGGAGAAAGGTATTTAAGATACTGCACATTCTTTCTCACATAAATATTCATTTGTTCACTTCTATTTGCTGACCTTTTTCTCTAGCCCTCCATGGTGTCTTAATGAAACTTTTGTGAAACATTGCAAAACCTTTTTATAAGGAATATATTTCCTTTTCCAGTTGCATCTGAAATGGTGGTTTGAAAATATGGAATAGCTAAATCTGCTGTCTTACTGAGTCTGCCAAATATTACCATAGTTTTGGGGTGCAGGTCTGACATAGTTGCAGTAAAGTACCCCCATTGCTGGCTGGTATACTACCCCTGTGTAAGACATTTTGACAATAAAATGATACATAGAGAATACATCCATGTAAAAGACAAGATGATGATATGTGCAGGGGATGAGCAGAATAAATGTTGAGATTAAATTGATTTTACACTGTAGAGTCAAGCTCCAAGGTATGTCAGGAGCTGAGCAGTACCCCCAGGAACCATCAGTCCGTATAAGGATTCATATCAATATTTAGATTTCAACGAGATTTCCTTAATCTGGATCTCATTTTTTGTGCATTTCCTTTCCATATGACAACAGATCTTTTTCAAAATTCAAGAATAGCTTATCTGTTAGGTTTTGTGCATCTGTATGCAAAACAAAGTTTCTAATATTGGATGAGAAATTTTTTCTTCTTGTTGCAATAAAAATCATAGTAATGACTTCCATTGTTTTTGTATGATAAGGAAAATGTGGGTTGCAGAAAATCTGGAATGCTACTGTGTCTTGGCTCATCCATATTCTGCCACCATCTGCATGCACAATGCTATGGCCTTGTGAGTAAAGAGGAAGAAACAATTTGGGAGTTGGATAGCTTGCTGTTACAGGAACTACCAGAGACAGGATATATATACTGTTTTGCTAAACTGAATAGAACAAAACAGCTTTCCATTGAAGAGTGCTGTAAAGATAACCGTAAATGTCACGCCATTCTGCTGTTAGAAAAGAACATCCAAGCTCAAGTAATGAATGTTTCCTTTTGAAGTTTTTGGAGTGTATGCGAGAATGGTTTAAACTAAAAACTCTCTTTTTGTGGAACAATGGGAGTATTAAGATCCAAGTAGGAAAAATATATACCCATTTTTGTATCAGTGTATGTGCATTTTAGGGTTTTCATTTTCCTACTATACCTCTTTTATTTAGCCTATTAGTATGAAAGAAAAACAGATACCAAAGCAAACCAGAATTATTTTCTTCTGCTTAACCTACAACTTCCTGTATTTTTGCACTTGTTTCTTCATATCCCATTACTCCAATAGTAAGAAACCTGCTTTTGCCATTGAAATCAAACAAGAAAACCATGGAGAGTTAACTGCTGGTTTCTTCTACAGTGGAAGTCTAGTAAGATACTAATGTGAGGCTCTCAGCATAAGGGTGATCTGTGCTGTTTAGAAATGAATATGATGACCTGTCCTAAGGTACCACTACTAGAATATATTAACAATGTCTTCACAATACTCTTTATTTACACTACTCCTCAGTGTGTACAGGGATTAATTATATCTTCAGGGCTACCTTCAGCAACAGGTGATTTCTTCTGGGATAGGAAAAAATTGAATGTGAAAGCAGATATTTCATCTAAAAGATCTTGTCAGAGCGAGGCTGAGTGCATCCCTTTTGTACACCAGAAGAGCAAAAGTGCAAGCTACTTGAGCAATGACAACAACAAAAAAATCCCCATATTTAGTATATACTGAATTTGATGCCAGGTTTCTGCTAACTTTCTTGTGTAGTGGGCTTGTGTCATCAGATTACAAGTCAGTCAGTTCCACATCTGAGTCTGTGCACCTATACTCTCCTTTAACTGTGAAATATGCTTTACTACCTCACATTTGCAGTTGACATTGGAGGCACTATACCTGGGCTTATTTCTTGGGCAAAATGCAAAATGCTCTTCCAAGTTCCATTCTTTCATGAGAAGCATTCAACTTCTACTACTGGGTACAGTCTCTTAAGACTTTGTTGAAATAACAGGAAAGGCAGGCAAGAAAGAAGCAAGAAATGGTAGTATTTCTGCTGGCAGGCATGGGGCTTTTTATCATCAGTGCTGTAGTTAAGCTCTAAACACCCTGACAGATCTGACAAGCTAGAAACTATATGCAAGGAGTTGCAGATTTGTTCTTCTTACTGTTTCTTACCTTATACACAAATTCTAAGCCCAAAAAACTAACAACACTAAATTAGAAAACATTTGAAAAGTCTATTATTCTTCAGTGTCAGTTGATCCAAAAAATTCCACTCTCACGGGTTCCCAGATTCAGAATGAGGCTGGTGTTTGAGTGAATGTTTAGATTAGGCTCCCTGTTCTTTTTCTTTGGAAACCTTTTTCCAGAGAGGGTTTTCAGTCTACCCAGAGGTGGAGGTAGAGTTAAGGACACAATTATCTCTTTTGTCCTATGTCCTGAGAGATAGCTTCTTCCTGCCTTCTTTGAGTACCCAGCATGAGGAAAATGCCTAGGGGTACTTGTTTTTTCTAGGCCAACTGTTTGTTGTAGAATTTTTGAAATTAAGGTTGTGGTAAATAAAATGAGAAACACATTGCACCTAAACTGTGCTCTCACTGTCTGTTCCCAGTAACTTAACGTGAAACCTGTGGAAAAAGTAACTCATTATGTGAAGATGAGAGTGATCTATTCTGCAAGAATAACAAATTGCATATACCAATTAAGAATCCAGGCCATCTGGCCCTTCAGCAAGGTACCTGCTGTATCTCCACTTGGTGTGATAAATTAAAAAGCTGTTTCTATGTGCATACTCAGGCCAAACATATTTTCTTCAAAATATCTGCTGTCTTATCCACTCATTAGGTCAAGCACAAGATTTAAATTTTGTTTTGGTTACTGTTCCACATTCTCAGTTGACATCACTTCATGCACATGTAGATAATGATGTGAAATTGAGTTCTTTCTTTTCACAGTAGAAACGGTATCTACCCTTACGTAGTGAGGAGACACAGTCATCAAGTTTCACTGTTACATAGAGGGAATTTCCTAGGACTGGCACTCTAATGATTAAACTACATTCTCCCTGAATCATATTTCACAGCTCCAGTTTCCTTCAGTGGTTGAAACTTTTGGTTATATACCAAAGCTGTACCAACCTCACTCCAGCATGCAGCCTCCAAACCTAAGCTAGGCATCTGCATGCTTTCAATGAGGGACTTGCCTGAAATAACCGGTGAAAGATTATAAGGAAAAAAGTGTGACTTGAGAAGCCAAGTGCAACCTGGAGTGGGATGCTTCCTTTCTCTCAGTATTGACAGCCAGGATATTTTACCTTGGGTTACAGATCCCCTGCTGATAGTAGCAGTGTACACGGAGCTCTCCTGCTGAAGCTCTTTGATTCTGAGCAGATAGTTATGTATCCAGCAGAGAGAGAAAGAAAATAACTCTTATTTGATGGTTAAGTGCTGGTACGGATGAATTAAATTTGTGTATTGATGAATCTTCAGTTGTTTCTGAAAAGAATAATGGTTTCATTGGTTTTGAAATGTATATTAGATAGCCTGATGATTTCCAAAACTCCCTGGATTGAGAGCCTTTGTCCCAAAGGAATTTTGTACTTTTTCTTGGGGGTATGACTTCAGTAACACAAGAACCTTTTCCTGCCTCTGTGTGAGTGTGGGAGAGACTGAGAGCAATGGAGCACCAATGGTGGGGAAGTAGTTCTAGCTTTTACAGTTCTTCACCCAGGAGCTGTAACTACTAAGCTGAACTTGTATATCAACAGCCAAAAAACAGCAGTCAGCAGACTTAGTTCCCCGAATTCAGGATCCAGTAAATCTAAAATCCCAGCCCAGAACAGGCAATAAGGCTGCAGAGCCCAGTTTACTTCCCCCATTTCCATCAGCAATGTAGTACTGACTCCTCTAGTGAGATGACCCCAAAACTCATTCCCTGAGGCCTGTGGGGCATTCTGTGATTCTTGGCTATGCAAAATATTAGCCTGCAGGTCAGGAGATCAGGAAAGCTGGCTACTCTGTGGCAGTCTGCACACCAGCTCATGATCTGCAGATGTCCTTGATCTTTCTGATTCAACTGATGAATTCTGAATTCTGCTTGAGCTGGAGGAGTAGGGCAGCTTAATGTGTTTGAAGGATGATATTCTTGCACTTTGAGAGCAGTGTGAATGCCTTGAGACATTAAAAAATTTGTGCCTCAGGAAATATACCTGAATGTCTCTGGGACAATGCCTGAAACAGGCATGTTAAGGTTTAAATTTTGAATACTGGTATTCAATGGGAAAGTTAGTTATCACCTTTTTTTTCACCTATTTCAAAGAAATTTTCTAAATCAGGCTGGAGGTCTGATTTAAAGACTCAGGCTGATTGCTGTTTTGACCTACTTCAAGTGAGCCTTTACATTTTTAATACATCTCTCAAACCTCCTCTACTGTAAGTCCTCTCAGGCATACCATCTTTCTATGGAAAGAAATATTTCAGAATTTGTAAATGGAGAAGAAATTATTAACTATGATTGCATTGGTTTCTAAAAAAATTACTTGGATATCACCAAATATTAGGCCTTTCCCTGCTAGAAAATGTTTGGATTCAAAACTTTTCTTTCTGTGCCATTATCTCAAAAAAGCAGTTAAGAACATCTACTAGAACACTTTCCAGATAAAGCTGAGATTTGAGACTTGTTGCTCATCCAGAAAAATTACACATTCATGGGAGGAGGTTATAATTTTTTATTTCCTTCTCCTAGTTAAGCATATCTGTTGAGGGAAAAAGAAAACAAAACAGAAAGCCATAATGTTTCAATGAAACTGTGACAAAAGAGTCTGTGGTCATCAGCCAAATAGTTAACCAAGGCATGTCAATGCAGACCTTAAAGATTTCACCTTTTAAATCTGGCTAGATTTTGTATTTCTCATACAAATATCACTCTTCTTCCCTTGCACTCTTCATAATACCAGTCGACCTCTGATTATGTCTCTGAAAGTCATATGCATGTAAACAGGAATTTCATGAGTAGTTCAGAGAGCATAATTTTTTGCCTTAGTCACTATTTTCTAGTGGGTGGTCATAACAGCAACTCAGACTGTTTTTGTGAGATTTAACAAATGGCTCAGATTCCGTGTATGGCATGTGCCTAATTGCCTTACCATGCCTTTGCATATCTTCAAAAAACACTTCAACACACAGGAAACAACCTCAGAGAATGAGATTAATTCCCAGTCTCACTCTCTTTTACTCTTGAAATGCTCCAGTTCTTGAATTACATAAAAATATTTGGGGTGGGTATCACCATGAAAGGTTGGAGTCAAGTGGAAACTCTGAGCATGACTGCATGTAGTTTTCAGTTTAAATACCCATCTGTGCACTTGGTTTCCTTCAAAACAATTTTTCCTTTTCTAAATCTCCCTCTCCCAATCTCCCATCATCATGAGATGAGAAGATGGAGATAGATTATGTGCCAATGAACCATCTGCTTACTTCTCTTTCAAGAGCCTCTTCTGCACTGACTGGTCTGTTCGCCTAAATTGATCCATAATGTTTACATCAAGTAGTTTATCTGAAACTGTTGTCTATAATAAAATACAGTTTCTATTACACTATAGTCACCTTTTACAGTATTTCTGTTTAACTTACATAAATGCTCCTACATTGCTTGAACGTGCCCCAGACCATGTGGGATGCTAGAAATATCAAAATCTCCATTTCAAATCATAGTCACTGATTTAAGGATAGTAGGATTGTTGTTTGTGTGTTTCCAACACTTATGAGAAACATGTAAGTCTTGTTTGCCTGTCATTATTGCATAATCTCAGTGGTGCTGCATATGAAAAAAGGATATGTTTGACACAGGTATATAGGAATATGTGTTGCCATCAAATCTCAAATTTTATTCTGAATTATTTCAGTAGAAAAAAGCCTGGATAAATAACATGGAATATTTGTGTTGAAACCAAAAACTTGCTACTTTAGAAGCATGGGTTTGAAAGCAATGTACCCAGAGCTGTGCTCTTAGAAAAACCTTAGAACAAACACAGTGAGAAGATGTTGGCATCTGGGAGATAATTAAACTTTTATGCTGGAATACAGTAAATATAAGTGATTTCATTTGTATTAAAGGTAACAGGACAACTTTTAAAATGATAGTAAATTATTTCTTATGGATGTCTTTATTGCAAATACGAAACCTGAACTTGTCCCTGGTGAAGCCAGTGGCAAAGCTCCCACTGGGAGCTATGAGATTAGCTTTGAGACTGGAGAGGTTAAAAGAGTATGCGATTCCTTCACACTGCAAAATGTACTGTTTATATAGTAAGTCAGATAGAAATTGCCTCAGAGTTAATATATATATATATATATATATATTTGCTTTATGCTGTACATTCTAAGATAATGAAAAGTGAAAATAAAGTTTTCCTTTTTTGCAGATAAATTATAGTCAAGTATGGATCTGAAGAAAATGTGGAGAGTTCCAGAGAATTAAGAGGTGGGTTTTGGCTTATGAAATGTGAAGTAAAATCTACCCTGTTGCCTGCTTAGGAAAACTAAGTATGAGTGTAGATGTGAAAAAAAATAAAAGGAGGCAGCAGGAAGATGAAGCTTGACAGGCTCTGACAGCACAAGGTTAAAATGACAAGGATATTTATGCTAATGAGTCTGTCATACTCCTTTTCTTTTAGTATCTGTATTTACTCTTATAGCAACAAAAAATGTTGAGGGGGAAGGAAAGAGGAGCTTGGTGTCATTCACCAATACAAAAAACCATGTGTGAGCATTTCTGTCACTCAAATAGCTTTACACTCTAGAAGAGATTGCTTTGTGCTGGACCCCATATTTCCCAACCCTCAGCCAGCTCTGGGCATAGCAGCAGATTCTCAGCGCACAGCACCAGTGACAAAGGAGCAGCTGTCTTCCATGGGGTATTATGAAAGGCAATACTTTTCTTGTAATATTGTCAGCATTGCTTGAAAAGGAGGGGTTTGATATTGCCAACTTAATGTGATAAGACCCTGCCATGGCTTTCCTAGAGATCCCTTGTACTGCAATGAGCAGTTTGGACAACACATGCACAAAACATCAAGTTCTGGGTGGCATCACTATTCATCTGATGTTATGTAGGTAAGCACATGCATTGTTAAGTTCCTTTGCTGTAACCTAGTTTTCATTTAGAACATCAGCTGAATTATCAGAAACTGAGGGTAAAGAAAGAGATGGGGAGTGTTTTCTCATTTGTGTGCAGGGCCCCTTCTTCATCAGTTTAAATAAATAAATAAATAAATAAATCTTGTTTTGATCTTTGAAAGCAGGTGGCTTATTTACATTCAACAATCTGAATTACTCTGAGGAGGTTTTAAAATGTTGACAGAGCTATTGATAAAATAGGCGGCCTTCACTGAGAAAAGGTAATTGTAGCAGGAATAAGCAGGCCTATTCAGGCTGCTGCTTTCATAATTCAAGCTTTTTGCCTTGGCTCAATGATTTCATCAAAAATAAGTCATCAAGGGAGAGTCCTGTGTTGTGCTTTGTTTGTTTAGGAACCAGGTGCAGCACATGTTTGTAATTTTGAAGTGCTGATACTCTGCAATTTCTGCAGTGTAGGTGAAATCTGCTGCAAAACAGGCCTTACTGTTCAACTCATTTTTCTTTCTGCTTTTCAGTAAGGAGCCTTTCTCCTCAGCTAGAAAGGCTCCTTACTGAAAACCTCTGAAAGACCTGAACTGTCCAAAGACACATGACACAGAGCAAATAATTAGATTAACAATCTTTGGGTGGTTGTAGATATGAATGGGTTTAGTATCCATTTTCTTTTCCCTTATTCAGCATGGATGATGAATCATGTCGAGTCAATGAAAATTGTGCTCTTTTGGGTGGAAAATTGAATGATTAGCCTATGACATTTTAGTGATAAATAATCAAATAGTCATCAATAATAATCAATAGGGATAAATAATTGAATGTCCTCAGTTTCTAATTTTCTGCACTTCATAATTAGTATTGACATTCATCTCCAGCTGACATAAAATTAACATTGGTTCTTGAAGTCAAACAGTTAATTTCTGGCAATTTGTCTATTAGGAGTCCCACCACAATAATGGATAGCATGTATTTATGGAGTTATTGCCAAGAATAATTTCATCTTTTTTGTAGTATACATCTTCATGATTAAAAAGCACACCGAGATGCTCAGTTATTCGAGATTAGAAATTATTAGTTATTCTAGACTATTTATTCTAGACTAGAAATTACTAAACAAGGAAAATGAAGGCTTCACAGCACCAGGTGGAATGGCTGTGGAGGTGTGGAGGCAGGGGGTTGCATGTGAGACAGTCCTGTAGTAAAGCCAATGTTCAGTGGTTGGTAGTCAGCACTGGGCTCTCAGCATCCTTTGAGAGCCATGCCTGCCTCTACACTGCAGCAGTGTGATGTCCTCAGCATGGGATGAATAAATGAGATTAGAATGAGGAAAACAGATCAAAATTGTATACCAAGGGCAGACACACACTGCTTGTGATGTGTTCCACAGCACATTTTGCTACACCCATCTTCAGTTTTCCTCTCTCATTAGTGGAGAGAAGCGTTACTTTTATCTTAAAGGATGCCTTTAGAGAAAAGGAGAAAACTGGAACCTTTACTTCCAAGTATTGGTATTAGGTACTAAGTCTGACTTCTAAAAAACTCAAGTGCACAGTACATTGTAACTTGTAGAAAGGGTAAGAATGTCTGCTTTCACTTCGTGAATATTATTCATACTGGTTTTTGAGATTCTCTGAATGGAACTAGCTTGTGAGAGAAGTACAATTGGGTGAGATTCTTTTTAATATTTACAATCACCAGGATATCATAGAAATAGTGTTGCTAAGGTTTTCTGCACCTTGAAGTAGCTGCAGGTTTTGGAAAAATACTAGAGAAGCAGTATTGTAGAGACAATTCTGGATCCGCCACATTTTGCTGTTCTACTGTGGGGCATGTCAGCTTAAGGCTTTAACACTTCTAGGAAGGTACTGGAGGGGTCTGACTAATTCCACAGTAAATCACCTTTTGCCTGGAGTACCAGGTATTTTTGAGTCTGTTCTTGTGATGATCTCTCTCTGTACCAGTCTGACATGCTATTGAAAAAAACACTTTTATTTCACTCTCACTTTGGCAAAACACCTCATGGTTGTTGTATTTCTTTTTCTATTTTACTCACAAATGAAGACATACATGCGCAATATATGCCCCATATTAAGAATAGTATTACAACACACTAGGGAGCATTGAAATTAATTAAGAGGTAAACATGTATTTTAAATTATCTAAGAAGGATCATTTAAAGTAACTGTATCTTCTATAAGAAGTACTTCTATACTATAACTATTTCTAAAAAGATAGTATATTCATAAGCGCATAAATCATAGAGAGTTCCATGAGGCTACCATGGGGTGTACAATTAGATCTGCAAAAATTTTCCACGTGGGGAGCTAAAGGACAAATTGTCTGAAGCTTGTATTTTTATGCCCATTATGCTTGCTCAGAGTCTATTGGGAAGGCTGTCTGTTGCAGGTGCTCAGAGAAGCTGTATTCTAAATATTCACCTACATATTGTGGGAGTCTAGATTTTTTAAATCCAAGATCCTAGAAAGCTTCCTGAACTATTTAGCTTGGCCAAAATACATGCTGATCTACTACAAACCCATTGCCCTAGCAGTTAACATATCTAAGACTCAGTTAAGATATCTAATTATTGAAATCTTTGAATAGTTTTATCACGGGTATGTCCATTAATTTAAAAAAAATCCTTTGTATACCTCTTTATGAGTGGAGGAGCTGAAGTACAGAGACAAAAGGCCTAGTCTTTGAGACTGCTGAGATGTTGAATGTGTATGAGAAGAGATGAGACTAAGGTCTTCCAATCTTCGGGGAAGCACTGATTTCCTTGCCTATTCTTTAAGCAGTTCTTAGAGTATTGCAATTATTTTCATCAAAACTTCTGCAATACATAAAGAGGAAAGTGCCATGAAGCCTATTATTGAGGTTTTTCATGTATGTCTATTTGTGTAAAATATTCCTTATTTCCTTAGCATTTCAACTATTGTACGTATATGTGCAGACTACACAGTTTTGTGGCCTGTAGCTGATACATACATGAACTACTTTAAGTAGAGCTCATCATAGTACTACAGGCTTTTGAGATTTCTATTCTGAATGATTAGTATGACCATGCAGAATGCTTTGAATGCTATGTATTGAGGTAAACATCATGTCAATAATGACTCATAGTCAGAATCTTGCCTGCAAAGTCTATAGGCCTTGAGAAAGATGTGGATTTTTAATCTAAACTTGAAAATGTTGTTATGTCATAAAAGAGTACATTGCAGGTAAGTATGATGAGAAAGAACCTGACATAGACCTTGAGGTGACACATACTGTGTGGTCAGAAGTTACCCTTTCTTGTGAGGGTTTTGTTTTGTTTTGTTTTGTTTTGTTTTGTTTTGTTTTGTTTTGTTTTGTTAAAAGGAGAATTTGAGATTCGTACTTCACATCAGTTTGTCTATACCTGCATTATTCACAAACTGTGATTTCCATGCACAGAGGACTATTTCCACTTTCATGATGCAATTCAGATGGAGCCCAAAACTCCTCTCTGCCTCTGTTGAATAGGAGTACTTAGCTGTTAGCTCTTTGCTTTAACAAGGCAAGGTGTTGTGGAGAAACCTAGGGAAAACATTTGACTTACAAAATCACAGAATCACATAATATGTCAAGTTGGAAGAGTCCCAAGGATCATCAAGCCCAACTCCTGGCCATGCACAAGACCCATGAGTGACCCAAGAGTTACAACATGTACCCAAGAGCATTGTCCAAATGTTTCTTGAACTCTGTCAGGCTTGGTGCTGTGACCACTTCCTTTGGGAGCCTGTTCCAGTGCCCAGAAAACCTCTGGGTGAAGAACCTTTTTCTAATATCCAACCTAAACCTCCCCTGACACCACTTCAGGCCATTCCCTTGGTTCCCGTCACTGATCACCACAGAGAAGAAATCAGTGTCTGCCCCTCCTCTTCCCCTCACAAGGGAGCTGTAGACTGTGATGAGTTGCAGACTCAGTCTCCTCCAGGTTGAACAGAGCAAATGACCTCAGCCACTCCTCACACGGCTTCGCCTCAAGGCCCTTCACCATCCTCAGAGCCCTCCTTTGAACACTCTAACAGCTTTATATCTTTCTTAGCTTGCTGTGACCAAAACTGCACACAGGACTCAAGGTGAGGCCATCCCAGTGCAGAGCAGAGCAGGACAATCCCCTCCCTTGCCCTGCTGGCGATGCTGTGTCTGATGCACCCCAGGACATGGCTGGTCCTCCTGCCTGCCCATGCACTGCTGACTCATGTTCAACTTTCGGTCAACCAGGACCTCCAGGTCCCTTTCTGTGGTGCTGCCCTCCAGCACCTCATTCCCCAGTCAGTCCGTATATCCAGTGTTGTTCCATCCCAGGTACAGAAGCTGGCACTTTCCCTTTTTGAACTTCATATGGTTGGTGATTGCCCAGTCCTCTGATTTGCCAAGGTCTCTCTGCAGGGCCTCCCTGCCTTCGAGGGAGTCAACAGCTCCGCCCAGTTTTGTATCCTCTGTGAAATTGCTCCATATCCCTTCCAGTCCTGCATCCAAATCATTTATGAAGATGTTAAAGAGAATGGGGCCTAAGATGGAGGGAGCCCTGTGGAACCCCACTAGTGACAGGTCACCATTCTGATGTCACCCCATTCACTATAACCCTTTGTGCTCAGCCCATGAGCCAGTTGCTCACCCAAGCCATGATGTGTTTATCCAGCTGTGGGCTGGACATTCTGTCCAGGAGGATACTGTGAGAGACAGTATGAAAAGCTTTATTGAAATCCAAAAAGATTACGTCAACTGGCTTGCCTTGATCAGTTAGGTGGGTTACCTTGTCATAAAAGGAAATCAGGCTTGACAAGAAGGACTTTCCTCTCAGGAAGCTGTGCTGTCTGTGACCAGTGACTGCATTGTCTTTCAGTTTTTTTTAAATACCTCCAAAAATAATCTTCTCTATAACTTTACCAGGCACTGAAGAGAGACTGATAGGTCTGTAGTTCCCGGGGTTCTCCTTTTTGCCCTTCTTGAAAATCAGGACAATATCCACCAGCTTCCAGTCAGCTGGGACCTCTCCAGATTCGCAAGATCACTCAAAAATCATTGAGTGAGGTTTTGCCATGGCATCTAGCTAGCTTTTTGAAAACTTTTGGATGAATGCCATCAGGCCCCATAGATTTGTAGGGATCCAGCTGGAGCAGCAGATCCCACACAGCTTCAGGGTCAGCTGGGAGTTGATCATCCTCGTAGTCATGGGCCTCCAGCTCAGGGCACTGAAACCCCTGTAGTCCATCATCTGTGTTAAAGACAGAGGCAGAGAATGTGTTAAGCACTTCTGCTTGTCTCTGTCACTGTTTGTGAGGTGACCACATTTTACTTTATGTATGAAATTAAATTTGTTTAAAAACCAAATAGATGCTCAGAAATTATGTTTTTCCCTTCCTAGTGAAATATGGTAGTGGGGTCTTCACTATGACTCCTAGAAGCTTCTGGCATAAAGATGAAAGCCTGACCTTGCTCTGTTGTGCTGTTAAATCACTGGCACACAATCATATGTCCAGAAAGCATCCTGTCAGTAATATTGCATTTGTTAAAATCGAAGGGTTTGGCTAAACCATAGACTAGTACACAAGCTGATGGAGGCAAAAGCTAAACATGTATTTGTTTTCCTAGGATGAGCTGAAGAATATCTCCACTCTTTCTGTCTTCTAAAATGCTCATTAATGCATTAGTCTTTATTATGGTAATTACTGTAGTTAGAGGCAAGTGAGTTAATCAAGTTCTGTCTGGCTTTGTCCCAAACCCTCGATCTGGCTCTGCTCCCTGTCCCTGAACAAATATGAATTGAGGACAAGAAGAACCAAGCCAGAAAAGAATTCAGACATTATATTGATAGTCATAAACAGAGAATGGTCATGTGCCACACTGAGAACAAAGCTGTTCTCAAAGATCTCAAATCTACTCTGACTGTTTTAATCAAACTGGCAGAACTGTCACCCAGTGATGTGCAGTGAAACCATGCCATGCTCTGTATAGTAGCATGGTGGTGGTGGAGCATTAATTGCCCAGTGCTATTTTACAAAAAGGAGATGCGGGGTACTGCTTATTCCCATATAACCAACATCGCTGGTCTTAGGCCCCTGTTCCATGACCTTTGACTGGTTGAGGTACAACTCAAAGCATTTAATCCAAAATTATTTTGTCCTTTGTCTAAAGAACATCTCATTTTCACCTTCTTACCTTTTAGATTGTTTGCTCCTCCAAGAATTACTTACGAAGCTTTTTTAGTTAGAAAAAAAGCAAGCTAAAAAATAAAGAGTTTCTGACTTTGTTAAGATTTATTTTCTTTCTATTTAGGACTTTCTGAATAATGAGGTGTTAACAGTTGTGACACCCGTATTCTCTGCTGTGACTGAGCTGTATTCTGATGCTGGGCCAGACAAGTGTCTCTCTGACCACTTCAATGTGCAGCCAAGCAAACATCAGAGCTGGCATCAGGAGCAGGAGCATCCTAGAAAAAGAGATGAGGAAAGAGGTGGATCAGGCAGTTGTGTATGCTATGGGGCTTTTCAGCAATGTATGGAGACACTTTCAAGTCCTAATCAACGGAACATCATTTTGAGACAGGAAAATGTTGTGACCCTCTCCTAAACTGAGAGCTTCAGGCTCAGAAGTTTATAGAAGACTATACTCCTGAGTTTCTCTGGATGCTGTCTTCTATCTCAGAACACCAGCAGAATAGCTCAGTTTTCCAGTACTTCCATCTTAATATCTTCCTGTATAGCTCCATAAACTCTAGTAATAATTTATTAACTGTTTTTCTCCCACTTGTAAACAGAATTCAACTGTGCAAAATAAATGTTCCATTTGTTAACTGAACTGACACATTCATGAAACTAAAATCATAATTTTGTTTCCTTAGAGTTAGTTTCCTGTATGCTGAAGTCCTGCATAAAATATTGCGAGTCATTGACCCAAAATTCTCTCAAACATTTTTTAAAGTATGAGTTATGTTCACAAACACTGAAAAATAACTTTCTCAGTGTCATGCTGGCAGCCTCCTCTCATCTGATATTTTGGTTTTTTGGAGGTCACAGTATGGGTAAGTTGACATGTTTGTATATCTTAAAGAACTGTATCTGGTGTAATGGGAAACCTGATTTCCCACGTCTTGATTTTCTTGAAGAGGTTATAGCACAGAACGCAAGTGGTTGAACTTTCACATGTAGAAATCTCCTGTACTCTTCTGATTTTAATGTTTGGGTCTTGATTGCTTTTGTTTGGTTTTAATTTTCTTTTTTTATTATTGTTTTTTCTTTTTTTCTCTTCAGGAAATATATTTCCCTGTAAACTCGTAGAACTTTTAGAAGGAATGAAAAGGGAAATTGTTTCATATATTAGAGGGAAATAATTGTTTAAAATATTCTAGTTGCTAAATCAAATCCTTCTCTAGCTTTACTCACATGTCCCATATGGGCAACAGAGACACCTTGTAATCATTTTTATAATATGTTAATCAACATGAAATTAGTTACTGTGAAGGTTACATGACTTTTAATGTATTCACTCTTGTTTCAGGTTCATTATAAATCATATTTAGAGGGAAACAAAACGGCATATGAAAATACCTGGATATAGAATTTTTTTTGCTATTAAGTTTTCTTGGTTTCTTTAGTGCTTATTTTTGTGTATTGTTTTTCCCATGAAGTTCACTGCAAAGCATGTGGATCTGAGCATAACATATAAGTCTAGGATTTTGATGACAGATTAGTTAATCTGCAATTCTATAGGCTGCCTGTTCAATATTATCAACTGATGTGTGCTTGAATGTACTTCCCATCAGTCACTGTTCCAGCCTCTAGTAAATGGAGATGAGCTAGAATGAATTGCACATACAGACAGACGCACATGGTGTGTTGTGTACAGTGAAAGCAGGAAGTAATATATTAATATTATAGTAGGACGTGGATTGTTCTTGATTTATATTTGCAGAATGTGGATTGATTCTTATATACGTGGTATTGGATTAAAAATCATCACATTTGGAAGAATAAATTAAGATCCACTAGAAAACGGGTACATTACCCTTTGCATGGGGAATGTGTGGAGGAAGGGGATATTTTTAGGTTGCAGTCACACAGGATAAACTGTTACTGTGGCAAATGAGCACCAGTAGTTTTAAGGGTCTTGCTGCTTGTTCTGATATTGTGTGCTAAGCCCCTTTACAGTGAGTTGGCTGTGGATTATATTGCTCACCACAGGTAATGATTACCTGCAGCTATAGAACCTGCCGTATATCAGAAGGCTCTAAGTAGCTTTCTTCAATAAACACCTGATGGAGCTGCCTGTGATGAAAAGAAAATTTTGGTCTGATTAATCTTCAAAAAATGCTAAAGCCTTTCAAAGTGATGCATGGAAAATATGTACCTGGCTGACCTTCTGTATCTTACTCCTTCCATCTATTTGTAGCTGCTAATCTTTTAAAAACTGTGTTTTGGTAAAGTCTGTGTATACATCCTGAAGCTTAGAACTGGGGGAATTTTAATAAAACAAAAATAACCTGCATTTTTTCCATTCTCAGGAACTCTTATTGAATTATATTTGTATATGAACCTGCTGGAAGTTCTAATTTGTTTATGAGGCCAAGACTTTAAAAAGAACAGATGTTGGATATTTATGCACATTTCAGACCAGCTCTTGTAGGTCCTACAAGCAAGCACAACATTTAGAAATCAGACAGGCAGGTATAAATACAGCAAACCTCAGCTTTGTGCACATGGTTATATGGAGATACTAGTTGCTAGATATTAGAGGATTCCAAGAATTCTATTTTTCTTTCTTCCCTATTGTGTGCATTGATGACAATCAAAAATTGTACTTTCTTAGTACCCAAACATTTTAGGGAAAAAAAAAAATCATTTTTCGCATTCTGAGTATAAAACATACAATGGAAGTACAAAAAAAAAAAAAAATGCTGAGCAAGGTAAGAGTACTGTTATGATGCCTGTCACCAGCATGCCTGCTGTCTGTGCAGGACAAAACGTTCCAGTCAACAAACATGGTCTGAACTGGTAGGATCAGTTCAGCTGTGTCAAGTCTGGTGAAAGAAAGGCAGTAGGATTTCAAGATGAAGTCTTAGATCTAAGCCAACCTGTCTTTGAGAATAAAGGCTTTCAGAGGGCAATGCACAAGTATAGCAGCCAGTAAAAACTGAAGAGAACAAGGCAAAGCCAGAGACTGTATTTAGCCACCTGCCACTCAATCCTGAATGTATATAGTTATACTAGTATGTGTAGCTGTGCAGAAAAGGTTATGACAGACTCTCCAGCAAAGTAAAATGCTTTGGGGGGAGAGAGAGAGAAAGCAAGCTTTCTTTCTGCCTGTCAGCATTCAGTGTACCTTGCATGACTGCCCTCATATGCTGGAAGAAGCAGAAAGAAATCAGACTTCCAAATGTATTGGCAATTGCAATGTTTCTAAAAAAGGCTCTGCTCTGCTGTGTCCCAGTGAGGAAATACTTAGTGTTATTTTGTGTAGATCACAGATGCTGTTTGACAGACTTGATGATCTAGAGAAGCTTTGATTTTTATTTTCTTTTCGTCAATTTGATCAGTTTCTGATTTTAAATACTGTTTTAGAGATGTCTTTTGGGTTTTTTATTTGGGATCTTACTACTTTCCTAAATCACAACAGAGAGATTATTTTGCATTATTATTTGCAGAAAAAGAAGATAATTTTTCAAGTGCATGAATTTCAAGTGGTCACATTCAACATAACAGTTGTGCTACTTTCTCTGTAAACTTGCAGGGACTTTTATATGCAACTCTTATTCAAGTTCACATATTTTCACCACAGACTGTATCATATCACAAAAGAAAGTTATAGTATGTTTAACTGTGCAGAACAGGTCTCTTAATTTCTCTTAGGACAATGAAAAGCATACATGAATAATGCTTGAAAACATAACTACCATTTTTGCTCCTTCCACAAATGTGAACATAGACTTTATTGATCGGAAGGGATGGCACAAATAACCCAGATTTACACTCCGATTGTCTGGCTGAAATCTCGTAAATTCTATTTTGTTGCCCACCTCAATACTAATTCTAAATAATCTCCTCTTCATCTGTTCCTAGTGCCGCATTATTAACCCTATTCTGAGTCAGGTTCAGTTCTGTGGGGTAATTTAGCAGCTGGGAAAGGACTGAAAAATGCATAAAAGTGTAAAAATGATGCCACAAAGTGCATGTGCCAAATTTGACCAATGAACTCAGATACTGGTAGCTGGTAAATGGTAGCTAACGTTCTGATAGATTGTCAGCAATTAAGTAATAATCACTTAACATATTGGAAGTACTGTGAAACAAAACTTTCGTTGGAATGTATAACCACAGATTGCCATGTTGTTCACAGTTTTAAAAGAAAACTTTGAAAAGTTAAAAATAGCTTAAATAATATATTGTTGTCTTCTTTGAATTTTAAATTTCATTTTGCCTTTTAATGTTTTGCTTTAATATTTTTTGGATATTAAGAATGTCAAAAGGGCTTATCTGTCAGGTATGGAAACTAATCTTTGGAAAATCACTAATAGTCAATGATAATGACAAGCATAAAAGGAAGGCAAGGGAGTGACCTAAGAGTGCCTCTGCTATCATACAACAGTCTGGACTAGAAAGTCATGATAGTCCTTGTTAACCCCCCACACATATAGCTATTTCTGGTATTGAGAAAACTATGCATTATCTTTATTGGAATCAAACTAGATATTGGGAAAGTATCTCAACAGACATCTCTAATAGATAGTAATATTATAGAAGTTATGATATGTAACCGTACAGCACTTAAATTAAAATATGTTTGGTGGTGAAAATCCAGTGTATTTTCCCCCATGGGGATTATTTGACCCAAAGATGTGTAATGTTAAAAGGCTCTCAGTGCTGTAATTTAGTATAGAAAAGGACTCTCGTGGCTTTAGTTACAAAATCCAAACCCAGTAATGCCAAGGGTATCCAAAGTCCCTCTACTTGAGTATTTTAGCTTTATTTGGATATTTGCTCTTGAACAAATATCCAAATCATCCTCGCCTATCATGCTTGCTTTCACATCACCAAGCAGTCTCAGGGTACATGCACTGGCTTTCTTTGGGGTTTTTCTGATTTTGGCTGGGATAGATATAGAGTTAAATTTTTTCATAGTAGCTGGCATGGGGCTGTGTTTTGGATTTGTGCTGAAAACAGCATTGATAACACAGTCATATTTTCATTATTGCTGAGCAGGATTTATAAAGAGCAAAGACCTTTTCTGCCTCCCACACCAGCGAGGCAGCCGGGGGTGCACAAGAAATTGGGAGGGGACACAGCTGGGATCGCTGACCCCAACTGACCACAGAGTTATTCCAGACCACATGACATCATGCTCAGTATATAAAGGGTGGGGAAGAAGGAGGAAGGAGGGGACCTTTGGAGTGATGGTGTTTGTCTTCCCAGGTAATCACATGATGGGGCCCTGCTTTCCTGGGAATGGCTGAACACGTGCCTGCCCATGGGAAGTGGTGAATTAATCCCTTGTTTTGCTTTGCTTGTTTGTATGGCATTTGCTTTACCTACTGAACTGTCTTTACCTCAACCCATGAGTTTTCTCACTTTTACTCTTCCAATCCTCTCTGCCATTCCTCTGTGGAGGTAGTGTGTGAGCAGCTATGTGGGGCTAAGTTGCTGGATGGGGTTAAACCATGACAGGGGTGAAACCTAACATCCTCCAAAGCATCAACATTTGTTCAGTGAAGGCAACCAGAATACATAAGTGCTGAATAACCCTTCCTCCTCCACACACAAAGTTTTTGTCTGCCTTAGCATTGCTCTGAGAAGGGTGACTAGACCTGGAAAAAGATCCAGGGCTACACTGCATCACTGACTAATATAATTGTAATACTACAATGATATAATTATACAATAATAATTATTATAATAGTTCCCCTCCAAGGGAACTATAATAGTCACTTCCAGGCATTTTGCACTTTTCTTATTTTCCCCATGCATAATAGTTGCATTTTTTTTTATTCTTCTGTAGCACATTCAGGAAGACAGAAAGTGGTCTCTTTCTCCTCACAGATTTCCTACATATTCAAGTGTCTTATATTTTTTTTCTATAATTTTCATTAGCTTATATCTGAATATCAAGTGACTGAACTGTCATTTTCCTGTACCTTGTTTAAACATCAAAGCACTAAATTTTCAGATGGTGAAAGAGGCCATTGAGAAGTATTCAGTCTAAAGCTGCAAGGGGTTCAGTGTGGGATTGTTTGCTGGGAAGGTGTAGCAAGAAGTTTTGAGCGATCCTAAGAAGTATTTTATTAAAATGGACAGTCTGACACTTGAGATTTTGAGCAGAGTTCTTGCAAGGTTTTGTCTAACCCTCACAAAAATAATCTCTGCCCCTGCAGATGTGTTCTGCTGAAAAAGGCTTTCCTGCTTCCAGATCCCCCCAACTTTCTTCTGTTGCAGTGAGGCCTGAACTCAGGTCTGAGAAGAACCAGCAAATGGTAGTTATTAGCTCAGTTTCTTAAAATAACTATGAAATTCTGGCAGCTCAAATGCAGAAATTGTATGCTTGCCCTCTGCTATGGCTTACTGCTAGAAAAAATACATAATAATACTTACTAGGGTTTCAAGATATACTACAAGATATACTATATCTTGAACTGTGAGAAAATAGAATTTCCCAAGCTGCTGTAGGTAATTCAGTGTGGCTACCCTTTAAATCAAAACCAGCTAGCTCTTTAACAGTTAATTTACTGGAACAGGGGAGAAAAACAGTGATATTGGGTAATAAGAGAATATATAAGCTGGTGTGAAGTTCATATCACATTAGAGTGAAGCATTTTAAGCCTGTAATGGTAAACCACTAGTGGCTTATGTGTAATCATTTAAAACCAAACATAATTATTTCAGCTGGTTTTGACACAGGGTTTATAGGAGTTGAAGGAGGAAAAAAATCACACATTTACAAATACAGCTATTTTTTTCAGTGGAATGACAATTTTTAATTGCAAATCTTTTCAGCTAGGTAATCTGTGAAGCTCCTTTTAAGTCAGTAGAACTACACTGATTAACACATATATAGTTGTGTATCTTTGATCTTCCCCATCTTCTTACACAGATATTTTCCTCCTTTTTCTGCATTTATCTTGACAGATTTGTGTCTACATCTTTAAAGCAGCATTTCTTGACTTGCCTTTCTTCACAATTCCTTACCTGTAATCTGCTCTTGCAGCTTATGACCACCATGGTTTTCTGACAAATTTCATTAAGTGGCATCTCCTTTGTACTTCAACAGAAGTTCTCAGGGAGAGCTTTTTTTCTCAGAGGTGTTGTGACACAGCATTAGAGTTTAATTCTATTACTCTTTGTCTTCAATTGCCCTGGGAGTAACTACTTGATAACAAAGCACTTTAAAAGTTACCCTAAATCAATACTCTTGTTGTGAGCTGAAACAGCAGCTCACCAATGGAGACATATGCTAGTGGTGAAGGCCAAATTATTTCCTTTATTAGTAAGTCACTCATTTCCTCAAAGGCTTTGATCTCCGAGCTGTGTTTAGGCACATGTGTATTGCTCTGTTTGGAGAAAGTAACTTTACCCCTCCTGCTACCTCTCACTGAAGCACAAGTAGATATTTGGGTGATTAAACTCACATTTCCTGTAAGAAGTGTTGTTAATATACCTTGTGAGCAACTTTGACATAGTGCAAAATTTTTGTAACACATCAAAAAATGTTTGATTTAGTGCTTTTGAAACATGACTGATTTTTTCTAGTGAACAAAATTCAGCATGAGACAAGAAGAACAACTGTTCTGTTCAATTTCACTGTTTATAGCAAGCCGAAATGTTGAGAGTCCTTATTGCATGCCAACATAGTCTTTCAACCCCCTGTGGAGTAGAAGATTGCTGACTATAAAGAACTAAAAATTTTATTCCAAAGTAGATTGAAATGCATCTGTGTGTAGTCAGTCTGGATTAAAAACCAAACAATGTTTCTAGATATAAGTAAGCAAATAGGAGAATACATAAAACAAACAAACAAAAAGTTGTTGTTACCAAGATTATGCATCTCCATAGAGCCAACAGCTTGTGACTTGTGCTTGCCATCTAGTCCTGTTGCTGGGCTTGACCTATAATGGGATGAGCTTAGCATAAATGTTGGGGGTGTTTTTGATCTTTTTGTATATCTCTAAGGCCTGTAAGAGCTTGTGTACTGGAATTCCTGACCATAGCTACCAGAGCTTCACTTATCTTGAATCAACTGGTGTCTGTTTCCTTTCAACAGACAATTCAACAGACTATCCCAATAGACAGCTAACTCAGAAGAGAACTGTTTATATATATATACACATATACATATTTATTAAAAATAAATAAATTATGTTCTCATTATTCATTGACTTGAGTAGGGTGAAAACTAAAATGTTTGCTAGGATAGGGCCATGTGACCAAGACAGAAGTACTGGACCAAGGAGATGAATGGGGAAGAGATAAATGTTTGTCTAATTCAATCCCTAGATAAGAGTTGTTCTTTGTGCTCCAGTCTCCTCAGAAATCAAAACAGACTCAACTTTTTTGAATAGGCAAGTTATCTCAGAACTTCTGTTGTTTAAAGTTATTTCATCTGCAATAAGACACTTAGTAAATCTCATGATGAACTAGTTCAACTCACTGACCAAGCAGAAAATGACTGTAGGTTTTGAGCACAGTAAATTGTATTTCTTTCTCTAAAATGGCAGAAAGGTAGAAATAGATATCATACTAATGTTCTTATACAATTTTTTTCCTTTTCCTCATCGCTTCCATCCAACAGATATTTGATACCTCTGCTTTTTAAAATTTATGTAAGGGTTACAAAGGATGTAAGGAATGTAATGCTGTAATAGAATCTCAGATAGAATAAGCCTGTAGGACCTGCTGTTTGCTCAGGTGCAAACCTAAACAGGATGTTACACCAATTCTTTTCTAATTCTAATTGATATTATTCTATAGTATGCCATGGTCTAATGCTAAAGTAAATCCAGGAACAACTATGAAGTGTGAAACTGATAAAGTGTATAATGATTTGAACAATACAAATACTGACACCATGGTTAATTTTATTCAGGTTGTGTTTCTAATTATATCTATATCTTTATATTTATTTATTTATTCATTCATTCATTCATTCATTCATTAAACAGAGTAATGTGGATATAAATTCTCTCCATACAAAGGAGAGTCATGCTGAAGATTAGGGAAAGAGTGGATAGAGCAGCTAATGCCTGGCTGCTCACATGGAAAGTTCTTCGTGAGGACAGAACAAACCTTTCAGGATGTCTTAGCAAAGTTCAGAGTGAAAGCTACATGAGAGGGAAGGACAGCCCTCAGGAGCACTGTAACATTGTCTCACTATCCAAATAGCAACAAAAAAGAAACCTGAGCACAGTGCATGCTGTTTCTAGAACATGCTGTACACACTCTGCTTCTCACAATGTGAGACACCTGCCCATCTGAGTAAGCTGAGTCTTTGTAGTTGAAATGGTGAGAAATCAAGAGAGCGAAAGGTTGTAGCACGTATTGTTTCATTTGTTAAACTTCATAAGTGATTCAATTTGGCAAAATGCTTGTCTTAGGATTTGTGTCTTTCTTTAGTTTGAAGGAGGATTTATAAAAATTCCTTGAAAATTATTTGCAAATAATATTGCCTTGACAACACCATATAAAGGTAAACACACATATATCGCTTCTAAGTGGACTCTTTGTATTTAAAATCTTGGTGTTTTTCGGTTTTCCTTTTTCTCCCATCAGATGTAAACAGAACAAACTTATTTAGCAGTCAATAAAGCCATTTGTTTGACTTCTGTACAGTTTCTTTTCATTAAGTGAAACTTTTTTAATTGACAAAGGCATTTTTACTTTCAGTAATTATGCTCTTCCCAAATCACATAAGGGAAAGGAAGGAAATGGGAGAATGTAGAACCTCCTGCTGTAGGAAAAGATCGGGTTTGAGCCAATTTAAGGAATCTGAAGATGCACGTGTCCATGGGACAGGATGAGATGCATCCACAGGTCCTGAGGAAATGGGCCAAGGAAGCAGTTAGGCTGCTATCCACCATATTTGAGAAGTCATGGGATTGATTGCACCCTCAGCAAGCTTGTCAACAACACCAAGCTGTGTGGTGCAGTCAGCTCCCCATCCAGGATGTCTTTGATAAGCTTGAGAGGTGGGTCTGTGTGAACCTTATGAAGTTTAACAAGGTGTCCTGGTTTCAGCCAAGGACAGAGATAATTTTTTGCAGTAGCCATGAGGGTGCAGAGCCTGGGGCCATGTCGCATGTCTATGTCGTTATTCTACTCCACTTACACCATTGCCAGGGGACCAAGATAAGGGATTCTCACTTCCGAGAAGAAGGTGGGCGTGGCCTCAGATGGAGGAAACAGGTAGCACGTGGAGGGTCCCCTGCCATTTTGTCAGATTTCCAGGGAAGCAAGCAGCGAATGGAGTGGTGGGGTAAAACTGATCCCAGCTGGAGGGAATTTCCACCATTGTTTTCCATTCTCTTGGGCTTGGGGAAAAAAATGTGTGTGCAGAGTGTACGGGGGGCCATTTTGTTCTTTATCTTGCGGGGCAGTGTGGCTCTGGGTTGGGTTGATCAGTCAGGGAGCATTTTTTGTATGCAAATCACCCTCTTTTTTATACCTTTGTTATTAGTATTGTTGCTGTTACTATTAATTTTCTTATCTCATTGCTGTTTCCAGTAAATAGTTCTTATCTCAGCCTGGGATCTCTGCCTTTTGTCTCTCTCACCAGAGGGGCTGGGAGGAGGGGAGCGGCTGGGTGGGGTTTCACTTCCAGCTGGGCTTGAACCATGCCACAAGCCCAAGTGCAAAGGGCTGCACCTGGGTCAGGACAGTCCCTGGTGTCAGTACAGGCTAGACAGAGACTGGATTGACAGGAGCCCTGAGGAGAAGCACTTGAAGATGTTGGTTGACAAGAAGTTCAATACGTGAGCTCACAGCACAGAAGGACAAACATATTCTGGGCTGCGTCAAAAGCAGCTTGGCCAGCAGGTGGAGAGAGGTGATTATCCCACTTCACTCTCATAAGACCTGACCTGGAGCACTGCACCAGGCTCCAGCACAGGAAGGACATAGATCTGTTGGAGCAAGTCCAGAGGAGGACCACAAAAATTTTTAGAGAGATGGAACACTTCTGTGGAAAGGCTGAAAGAATTGGGATTGTTCATCCTGGAGAAGAGAAGGCTCTAAGGAGGCCTTATAGCAGCCTTTCAGTACCTAAAGGAGCCTACAGGATTGCTAGAGAGGGACTTTTTACAAATGCATGTAGTGTTAGGACAGCGGGTAATGGCTTTAAACTGAAAGAGGGTAGAGGGTAGGTTTAGATTAGATATTAGGAAGAAATTCTTTACTGTGAGGATGGTGAAGCACTGGAGCAGGTTGCCCAGAGAACCTGTGGATGCCCCACCTCTGGAAGTGTTCAGGGCCAGGCTGGATGGGCCTTTGAGCAAATTGATCTGGTGGAAGGTAGCCCTGTCCAAAGCAGAGGAGGTGAGACCAAGTAATCTTTAAGGTTCCTTCTAATTCAGCTCTTTCTATGATTCTATACATGTGCAGCTGTGTCACTAATATGCCCAAGATAAAGAGTGCTGTGGACCTCTTTACTAGTTGCCTCACAAGTACCTCTTTTCCCATAATAACAATTTAGAAGACCAATTAAATTAATTCATCATATATATATTCTACTGAGGATGACTGACATACTGTAAAATATTTGAACTGTGTAATACTAGTAAGTCCAGTAAAGAAACAAAACAACAGATCCTCTGTTTCCAAACTCTCTCCTGTCTCCAAACTCTCTTCTGTCCCTGCCAGTTGCAGGGAATGATGGAGCAAGAAACAGGTAAATCATGCAGATGAATACCTGGCTTTGAGACTGGTGTTACCAGCAGAATTTGGGGGGGTTTGGTCACGGATCACTGAGCCTGCTGGCAATAAATGGGGTCCACGTGTCTCAAATGGGGAAAAGGAGCATAGCTCTGGAGTTAGCAGGGCTCATTGAGAGAGCTTTAAACTATATTTGAAGGAAGCTGGGGACATAGCCAGGCTTGACAGAGCCTGGCATGGGGAGGACTGTAGTGACCACCCAAGAAGCGAAAGGAGGCTTAAGAGGGAATACATTGATCAATCACAAGCAGCCAAAGACATAACCACAAGACAAGAGCATACCTGTGCACCCCTACTGGGATAGTGACATAATCAAATACTTCTATAAAGTGCCTGTACACCAGGGCATGGAATATGGGGAACAGGATGAACTAGAGATCTATGGGCAGTCACAGGACTTTGACCTTATTGCAGTGATTCTAAGCAGATGAACAGAGAGGAACATGTCTGTCTTTCTGTTTCTCCTTTTTCTGTTCTCAAGCTTTCACAAAATCCTTGCACAAGTGCCAGCAGAAGAGCAGGAAGCTCATATGGATCAGAATTTTCCATAAAATGGCAAAACCTTCACATCCCAGCACAAAGAGAAAGCAATGTGTGTTTATGAGGCGCTACTGTGTCATTTCACTATCTCTCTCAGGCTGTTGCCCACACCTCCTCACCCTTTCCAGTACAGTTCTAGGCAAGAGTTAAAAAGTCCTTATTGAACAGTTGTGTTTGTAGCTCCAAAAAAGGCAAAAGAATAAGTGCATTTCCTTCCACATATATCAATTAAATAATGCTCTTGTAGTTTGTACTTCAATTTTTTATTTTGATGCTTATTTTCTTTGAAAGTTCAGGGTTCATATTTTCTGTAACAATTTTCTCTAGCTTTTAGTAGTTATAATAGGTCATGAAAAATGTCTCTTCAGATAGAAATAATTTTTAGGCCTTCCATATATGTATTAGATGTAAAAATATGCTTAAAAGTAAGCTTCCCACCTATTCAAGAATACGATTTGGGGTATGTAAAGGTTTTGGACACTAAATTATGACATCCATTTTTCTATCTGGCATCCTCTGTAATTTTTTCTATAATCAAGAAGTTGGATGAACTACATAAATAAACCAGTATAAGAGGACTGTTGCTGGGAATCAGAACTGGTTCTAGTGCAAGATGATATGGGCAGCGTAAACTTACAGGACAGGATACAAACAGGCTGGAAATCAAGAGAGTTGTCTATTTGTAGCCAGGAAGCTACTGTTAAAATAAACATCTTAAGTTACAATTATGTGAAAAAAGGAAGTATGTTATCATATTGTTTAGACCAGGGCTATCTCTATAATTCTTAGTCAAATAAGTTGTTCTTTCTTCAGCGGGTAGTTCTAGTAATTTAAACAGGACAGTTAATAAGAGTAGTATTTGCAGTACAAAAATTTCAAAGAATTTGACATAACATGCTTAAAGAGCTACAGATGGAAAATTTTTCTCTGTCCTTAATTTTCACTGTAATGCTTGGGCTGAGCTTTTTCAGTGAACAAACAGGAGAGCAAAGAGATGTTTTTATTGCCGCATACAAAATTGAAAATACATTGACTGAAATAATATTGGGGTAACCTATAAAATCCCTATGCCAGCATTTGAGAAAAACTTACTGAAATGTTGTAGCAAATGATGAAAAGATATTAATATGATTTGAGGTTTGAATAAAATACTAGCTAAAGAAGAAAGACTTGAAAAATATAAGCTGGAAAAGACACAATGACAGGATTAAATTCCTGCATTCAAAGGTACCGTCAAGCTAATAGTAACTGAAGTACAAAGTTAAAATGAGGGATCATTTCTGGACACTTCCAGATCAAGTTTGAGTGAGTGGAAGAAGGAAGAATGCAAAGTCCTTCCTGTAAAATAACACTCCCCACAAAGGAAGCAGGAATGCTGGGAAATGAATTTGTTGAAGAAAGTTTTTTAAGAAGATCACTGTGTGAACTAGGCCACCTTGTCTCCAAGAAACCAGTTCTGTTTCCATGGGGAGATGTCATTACCAAAGGCCTCTTGGATCTGTCAGGAAAAGGAACCTGAAAGTTTACAAATTCAAAAGGAAAGATAGCATATAATTTTTTTAGCAATGGTAGTCTTTAGTCAGAAGAAGAAATGTTGAAAGAAGTGATGGATTCTCTGTCATTTGATATACTCAGATGGAGACTGGCCACCTTTCTTTTATCGGCACAAAGCTCCTGGGTTTAGTGTAGTGGCAACAGGTTGGAAATGGCCTGAGATTAATTTGCCAGATGGGGTAAACTGTATAAAAATTTATCAGATCTGGACAAATAACTCAAACTTTCAGTACTGGCTATTTCAGCTGGAAGAGCTAGTGCTTCATTATTCAACAGAACCACTGTAAAATATAATTCAATTATGTCTATATCATGGACTCTATCCCGTGGAAAGTACTCCAGAAACAGAAGAGATAATTAGCAGCAGATGATTGCACAAATTGGTGCTTGAGAACATGTCTCCCTTAGTGTTTCCTCATAAGACAAATGCTGTATAAGCATAATTTGGATGATGAGCAAATCATACAGAAGAATTCTTGTCCATGTCTTCAACAAGACATAGATATTTATGGAGATTGGAAACTGTGCAGTGACTTTCATTTCACCTTTTCAACTAATTCTTACGTCCATGCCAAGGGAATGAGGCACATTTGGAATCTCATGCTTAAGAAAAAGTGTGTGATTGATACAGCATCTATTCTGATATCTATATTCTGCTTAGGGAAAAAGAATCTTGACTTGGATGGTTTAAAAATTATATTTTGCATAAAATTATAAAGGACATGCTGGCTTTCATATTGGATTACTGTCTTTCCCTCTTTTAGTTAAGAATATTTTTTCCTCTCATTACTCACTACGGAAGTGTATGACCTCTGACTTGAGACCATACTACTTTTTGCCCCTGTTTTGGGGGGGATAAAATCTATCTCTGCGCTCATTCCTACTAACATACAGGAAAGTAGATTATTTGGTGATGTGAATGTCTGGAGATCCACCTCTTCTCTGTCCAAGATGAAAGAAATACATTCACACATTATTTTCCACCCTCATTCAGTCATCGATCTTTTTAAAATTCTGTTCCTTCCTTTCTATACATAGATTAGAGGATAAATTGTTCAGGCCAATTGTTTCTGGTTTCTGATGCTCGTATATGTCTACAATGGCAAAAGTCTGTACTGACATTATTCAAGTAAAAAAACCCGACTCTTTTCTGCTTCAAAACTAAGACAGTGATCTTTTATAACCACAACATTGAAAAAAGAAAGGGAAAGGTGACATGCTGTATGTCCTTTTGCCCTTTCAATGTGCCAACTCCATGGCAAACCCATGTATCAATATCCAGTTAAGTAAAATATTATTTGTCTTATTTCATACATGTTGTAAAATTACCCTTGCTGGATGTAGCTTGAGATGGCCTGGCATACACCTGGAATAAAGAGTTAATTTTTATCAAGGCTTCTGCTGCGTGCTTTTAAAGGTGCTTTCTTGAAAATGTGTTAGAGGCCTTACTAGTACTAATATTCCACGGCATGAGGAAAGGCCATTGCCGTTCATGGTAATGTCTATTCTTTTTGTCACATTAAATTATAAAGCCAAAAAAGGAAATATGAACTTTAATGAACACTCTTTTCTGTAGGCTCCAAGAGAGAAATCAGAGTGCAAGGAGAGTGTGAAAGTTGAGAGGGGGGAAAAAAAAGAGGAGCTATTTGGCTTTCGCATAGCCTACCTCTGCATTAGACCCCTTTCAAAAGGAAAGCAGTGATCCACATTTTAGCATTAGTGCAGACATCAAAACGGCAAAAACTAAGAAGCTGAGGGAGTTGCACATTAAAGGCATCAAAGTAAGTAGCTGTTTCCCCATTTTATTTTAGGAGCATTTAAAAAATGCTTCAAACAACTTATCCAGCCAACTACTGGGAGAGATACAATGCATGAGTTCAGGAAGACAGTTTGTGTGTAGGTCTCAGGTACCTATAATGCTTTCTCTGAACACTCAGGCCTCTCCATCCAAACTGCGGCAGCCTTGGCTGTAGAGGGAGGATTGGACTTCTCATGTAGGGTGCCTGTCAAAGTCCTTTGGCAGGAATACATGTCCTAGTTTGGACAAATTTGGAGGAGAATACCCTCTGATAGAAGTCAGGTCACAACCACCCCTCCCCCCCCAGGTTCGGGAAAAATTTTCCTCAAAGGAAAGTGAAAGAGATAACAAGCTATTTATTTAACAAACACACAGGTGGGGAATAATAATGCTAAATAATGAGATCCCTCTCTCTGTGGAGAGAAAACCTGAGAAGATTTCAGAGGTCCTCTGTAGGTGCGGTCTCTCCTCCTCGGAGCTGGTCGGCGAGGGGCCACCCCCCCCCGGGCCTCCGGGAAAATTCTCCTGATGTGTTCAGATGTTGTTGAAACAGTCCAGAAGAGAAGAAAAGAGCAAAAAAACCCAAAAATCCTAGGAAAACGAAATTCAACCCTCCGTCTCTCGCTGGGAGAAAAAAGAGCTGAAAAAAAAAACCAAGGGTACCGCAGAAACAGAGGAGCATATCTCCGTGTCATTGAAAAAAATGCTTTGAAAAGTTTGTTTTCTGTCCTTCTCAGGCTCCGTTTAAAGACACAGAAAAGATTGGTGGGCATAGGGTAGTGATAGGGGATACACATTATAAAGTCACCCCAAGACGGCTGTACTGTACTGTATTTTATACTTGTCTCTAGTCCTCCACTCTCCAAGGCACTGCAGCCTGGATGACAGAAGAGGCAGCTGTGAAGCAGCCTTTAGTTGTGTTGCCAATGGCCACTTTGGTACGGCCTTTTTCAGGGGTGTTTGGATAGAAGGTACCATTCCTCTAGGCATCTGTTCTTGGAAAAACATATGCTACCCATTCCAAATCCATTTTTTGTTTATCCCTGCTGCACTTGCCTGTAAGAAGGAGGCTCAGTCTTCTCTTTTAATAATTTAGGGCAAAGAGCTAGCAGAGAGCTCCACAACTCCAGGAGAAATGTCCTTGAACTTATATGGCTGGATAAAAATAGGCCTTTAAGACAATAAGGCAGTCATCTGAAATGTGCTTTCTGACTGCCACTTCATCAAATAACCTTTAAAATTGCTGCCACTGTCTCCCAGCCTCCTGCAAGTGGGAGATGAGGGATCTCTTCTATGTCCTCCTGCCAGTGGCAGCACCAAGGCCAGCAGCACCCTGTGCAGAGGTGCCATGCCTGTCTTCATTTGATGCTGAATGCTGTCATTTCCTTCTCCCCCAAACGGTGCTCTCATGATTTTTAATCCCCAGGTTAAATCACCTCTGGGTTACCCAGGTTAAGATGCAAAAGAAGCAGAATGCTAACCTCGTTTGTTCAAAGCCATGCAGACACATACAGGGTAGAAGCTGTGAATAGATTCCAGGCCTTCTTACTCGTATTCCCATGTCTGCTGCACCAGAGCTTGTTGCTTATGTTCCAAATACAAAAGACTTTCTTTTGGAAGATTCCCCACTCCACTCTTCTTTCTACTCCTCTCTCTTTCCCTGTCTTCTCCAGATGTTGCAAAAACCAAACTCCTGTACAAACTATCCCTGCATGTATGAAATGGAGAAGAGCATGGTCCTACATGAGGGGGATGCTGTCTGATGTGCTGGCAGTGTGGACAACTTTTTCTGTCTTCTGCCAAAGTTCAAACGGATTACCTTGGCCAACACAAAGGGTCTTCCGTGACCCCTCCTAAGGGATATGACAGGATTTTTTTGATGTTTAATTCAGTGACATTTGTGTGATAGCTTGTTATTAGTGGTAGTTAAGGTATGAAAAGAAATGAATCAGTTCTTATGCAGCTGTCTTGCTGGCACAATATTAAAGCAGCTGATTATGGGTACTTAAATGAAGGAAATGAGAATTATGATCAGTTAGCACAGAAGCCTGATGAGAATGTAGCTCAACAATTCTCTGTTGTGGAAAGAATACTGAGCCATGACGTGGACTTTTAATGTGGTATGAAGATGCTTGTGAGGTTCTGCAATGCATGTCCTGCCCTGCAGAAAGAGCTTGAGCTGCAAGTACAAGTGCTGGGCTCACCAGAGGGTGATGAGAGACAGACAGAATGAAATTGCTCATGTTTGAACAAGAATAATTGCTCTTGCCTTCATGCTTTGATATATTCCTCACAACCTGATCCCAATCAGTGATCTTTGCAGGTAGTGAAATGGTCTATTCCACATTTTGTTTTGAAGAATTTAATCTAAACCTCCTTTCCTTTGGTGGCTTCTATCCCCTTGATTGTTTTCTCTGTGTCCAAGAGACTGAAAGAGAAATCTCTAGCAGAGAAATAAGTCAGTGTGTTAGTCTTGTTTCTGGATATACCTGGAGAGTGCTCCAGAGCAACATTTGTCACTATATAAACACTGTACTTTGCACTGTTGCTTACTGGAGCCTTAACATGACTTTGTGTAGTATGGCAAAGATGTAACCAAAGTGTGGCTAGAAGTCTGGGAGCTGAAAGACACCATTCCACAGCTGCAGCTTGCAGACTGGGAGTCTGACATCCCTCCCCTAAGTGAATAATTAAGGGAATAATTAAGAAAGCACTTTGGTTTTCCTTAAACTGCTAGTGAACCACAAGCATCTTTAAAGAGCATAAGAAGATGTCTTTAAGGATGAAAGGAGGAGATAAAAAGTCATAGACTGGGGTTTTTTCACATCACTTCTATCATGTAGGTATGGGCAGTGGTGGCTTGCAGATTGGGTGTGCTAACCCAATATAGAGAGCATGAAAGCACTGCATTAGCATTTTTCTTCTGGTTGGTAGATCCTCCTGCCCCTGTGTCTGATACTGTTCTTCCTACTCTCCTTCATCCATTTAGTTGCACAAGGCTGTTTCATTTCCCTCCCTTCCTCACGCTTCTCTAAACATTAAGCAAAATTTCAGAGCAGAGGCTACTTTAGTAGACTCCATGCTATATGTTTGCTTGTATCTAGTTTAATCCCAGAAAACTTTATAACATCTTCCATTCCACTTGTGTGGAATGCCAAAGACGTCTATCAATAAGGCTTGTATGATATCCAGGAGAAGGCTTCCACACACTTGTTATTCTATAACAAATTATAAGAAGGAGGAAGGAGGAAAAGGGCATTTTCAAGAACTTACAATGATATTAGTGACCTTTTATCATGGTAAAACTTGAATTATTTTTAGTCTCAAGTCACCACAGTAAGTATTGTATCCGATAGCTACAAAATCCTGGGATCTTACTTCCATAGTATGTCACTGTGCTCACATTCATTATCTTCAAACAAGACCTGCAAGCATCCTTCAACCTAATATCATGATCACCCCACCTGTCTTGCATTATATTTCTATTTAACATTGATATAAGTGAGTGTCGTGGGTAACCCAAAATATTATTGTATTTCATATCTATCTGTGCCCCCCCCACACACACATTGATACTGTCTCTTTAAGACCCAGTGCCACGGCTATAACCAGAATTTTGGGGCAGGGTGCTGACAGACTGGTTCTTTTCCCGCTCCGACACACCTGTGGCTCGGAAACAGCAGCACCAACCCTGTCGGGGTCCAGCAGGTGGCAGGAGGAAGTGAAGGGTGGCGGCACTGACCCCACACACGCTGGCAGTTCCCATCTGCCACTAGAACTTCTTTGTAAGTGCCTGCCTTCCCAGGAAGGTTTGCCACCATCCTGTCCCTTTGTCTCCCAGACCGCGCAGACACATGGAGGGCACTATCCTGGGGGGAGAGTGAGATGCCATTTTCCCTTTGTCTTCCTACTGTGGTTGCCTGTGGTGGGCATCATCTTGGAAAGGGTATTTGTACCATTTTGGGTGTCTCTTTGCTCTCAGGGAGTTTGTGAGATTTAGCAGTTTCGTATCTAGTGATTATTTACTGTTTGTTTTTTTTTCCTGTTGCTGTTTTGCTTGTCAGGAAACTTATTTTTCCACTCATATCTACTCTTATTTCATTTCTCCTTATTGGTGGAAAGGGATTGGTTAAAACTAAGGGGAGGTAACTCATTTTAGAGTGTCCACCTTTTTAAATGGTCTTAAACCCAGACAGTGAGAAAAGACTTTCTTACATTCCATAATTCTTTTTTTTTTCCAAGTATACATACCAACAGGAATACATACTTGAAAACTCTGAAAGCAAGTCAGTGAGGCACTGGTAAATCAGAGGCCTGATAGTTTTCCTACTGAGTGTGATAATCTCTGCTTTTCTGCTGGAAATTACAACCCTAATTCCAGGGAGATGCAGAAGAGCAGAGGCTTTGATACTGTGGTCACAGAGATGTGCGTTAGGTGACATGCACAGCTCGGAATCCCTTCCATGTAATTGGTATGTATGACTGTAAAAGATGGAGATGGATTAAATTCCCATTCCAGAAAGAGCAACAATTTAGAGGGAAGCTTGTGAGGGTCAGTATTTCTTGGGCCTTGTTCCAGCTAAATCCATCATGCTCAGTGTTTTTTGATTAAAGCTCTACAAGGACAGCTTAGTACTAACAAAATAATTATATTATTAT
>VZTI01001916.1:151307-187929 GCA_013397865.1 Struthidea cinerea
TTATATATTTTTACATATATATAAATAATTATATAATATATAATTATATATTATATATTATATAATATGTATTATATATATTATTATAATATTGACTTGCTTAAATGTGTTCTGTGGGCAAAATACACTTGAAAATAACTCAGACTCAGCCTTATCTCTTGAATACCTTGATTTCTTTATAGCAGTTGGATTTTCACGTAAGTTTGAGAACTTTTTGGGTGAGTAATAAGTACCTACTGGAAGATAAATGCATACAGAGATGCATCCTAATTCTGTCCAATTTGTTCAGGCTGCTGAGTACAGAGGGGTACTAGAAACAAATAAAGCTTCCTGAACTTGCTCAAATGCTACACCTTGGCACAAGGGTAGGTAGAAATCTGCCCCCTGCACTGCAACTCTTCAGGTTTCGGGTTGATTCTGTACTTTGTAAGAGCCTGGTGAGATAGCAGAAAGATTTTGTTCAGGCTCAGATGAGAAAACTGGGCTAATTCCAACTCTAATAGTTTATTTTCTTCAGAAAGCTGTGCTTCCTTTAGAAAGCTTGTGGGAGTTGATTCCTCATTCACAGGAGATTTTTGGCCTTCTGTTCCTCAAGTCTAGGCAGAAATGCTGATAAAATAGAGATTCCAAATCTAATTATCAAACAGAAAACATTACCACAGGTTGACAAATCTACTAGTTTTCATTGCCTCTCTAAAAATTTGCATGTGAAGTTGATGCATGTGCATAAATCTTGCTAGGAAAAACAGCTTGAAAAAAGCTGTCTTATAACTGTTACTGAAGAAAGATCTTTTTTTCATTTGTCTTGTAATTAAACCACATGTACTACTATCTACATTTTTATGCCAGAATGTCTCTGTGTTGTGATTACCATTTGGGACAGCTCAAATTTGAAAGCAGAACTCTGCTGAAATGCCTGAATATCCATGGACATATTCCATCACAGCATCTGAACTTTCTACACAGGGTTCATTTTGGGTTGGTGGGTTTGCAGATAATCAAGAGATGGGACAGAAAACGGTAATTTCCAGTGTCATTTACCAGTTTTTCAAAAGGAAATGAACGAAAATAAGGAAGGGAGTAACTGTAGTGCAGTTGATACATTTTTAGCAGTACAGTGTGTGAGAGGTGGGACAAATGAGGACAGTAGAACCACTGAGGAGGCAAAGTAATCTTCTCCATCTGGGGGAAGGGCAGGTAGGTTGCCCTTGTGAGGCTGAGAACTGCCATACATCCCCCAGTCCTAGAGCCCGTATCCCAGCCCCATAGGGTCTGCCAAACATGAAACACTGGAGGCGGTGCTCCACTTTCCCCTAACCCAGCTTCTGAGTGGTCAAATGACTGGAAGTCCCACCTGGGGGAAGGGCCTAGGAAGGCCAAGGGGTTGTGCGCAAGGGCATCACGTTTGTCTAGACCCTACCTTCCTCTTGGAGTTTGTATCCGAACACCACTGGAACCCAGGAGTTGGTAGCATAGTAGTATGTGTGCTTTTCTATATCTTTTCTGTCTTTCTTTCACCTTCTAATTCCTTATTCTTGCAATACTTTGAGTAACTTAATATCAAATGGGTTTAAAGTTTGCTAAGTTGAATGGGCCAAGTTAATGAGAAGTGTTTGATGTTGATTGGATGTTGTACTAAACCTTTTGCCAAATTTCTCTGATTTTGCTAGTTTCCCAGTATACTCTTGTGTTGTTTTGACCTCTTGAGAATATCTTGTCAGTATTTCTCCTCTGCAACCGACTCAGAGTACATGAACCATTGTAAGCCCTTTTAAAAGTCTCATCGAACAAGTTGATTGGGGACTGACACACAACTGCGTTTTGCAAAAAGGGAATCTGGATCTCTCTCAGACCACTCTGAAAATTAGTTGCTCCTTTAGTGGCAGAGTTGGTGTTATGTATGCTTTTGTATAGTGAAAACATGTTGACTAGGTTTGTTGAAAATAAGCTGAACATTTAAGTGCAGTACACATGCATAACTTTCTCCCCTAACCCATACCCCTCCTGTAAGATTATAACTAGAAGTAAGCTATGTAAAATACAGTTTGTCATTTGGTATAGTTCCTAACTGTGGTTAGATGTCTATTCTTTGTTTAATAATACTAGTCCCTGGATACTATTAAAAAAAATTGATTCAGGTCTGTTATTTCTTGGCCCATTTTCATGAATTTGAATGAGGTTTATTCCCTTCTACCTCTGAAGCACTCACTGTGATTTTTCTTCTTTTGTCTTCATATTCTTTTTTTTGGTTTTGTGTACATGCCACTTCATTAGGCCTTTGAGTTTCCTTCTCTGGATTTCTTCACTTCTTATACATCTTCCTTAAAAATGTGTTTTCCCAAAGTAGATGCTATTTTAGCTGAAATAGGCCCGAAATATCTCAGTTGTAAAACGGTGGTTTTTAATCCCAGTCTCTGGAAGGAAACTTGATGAAAATCTGAGAGTGTTAATTCATGTTGGACTTCCGTTCCACAATCCTGTCTGCTTTTTTTGGCAAAACTACTCCCTAGCCTCATCCTGTATTTATATAACTGGAGATTCACAGTAACTGCAATTTACGATAATACCGAGAAAGCGAAGAGCTTAAATATTACATAATTTCAATTAAAAAGACTAATGAACTGTTACAAACTTTATTCTAAACAAGGATATCCGCTCTGTAGCTACATTTTGTATTGCAAATGTGTCATCTGTCACATGAGTAGAATTTAGTAGGAAATAAAATTTTAACAATTCTCTCTGAGCAGCAAGCAGTACAGTGTACAAGCAGGGAGAGTGGGGGAAAAAGTGGGTTCGGTAGATCTTTCAGCCCCTCTCAGCTCATTTTAAGTAAAAATTTAAGGTTACTTTTATTAAGCTTCCAGCATGACCTAAAATTCATATCCCCATTCTGAAGAACTAAGTAATGATTAAGCTATAATGTCCATGAGTTAGTTAGAATAAAAGCTGGTCCAGATTGTTTTTCAAGGTACTAGGCTCAAAACTAACCTGAAATTTTCTAGTCTGGGCTGTTCTATTGTTCTGCGGTTTTTACGCAAATAGAGAAAAAAATAAGAAAATAATTCTTTCAATTATATTGGTTAGAAAGAAAGGGAAGAGGGAAGATCAAGATACTCATTGTGCTCTTAAGCCATATATAACCTTGTTTGTTTGTTTGTTTGCTTTGACCACAAAGTTTTCTGGTTGTATCCGGTTATGCACAATAGGGGAAAATAGAAAGTGGCCCACTGGATGTGCTGAGCAAAGGTACTGGTGTACTGATAAATGCAGAGGGGTTAACCACTTTACCCAGCTGCACGTAACTAGTGGCATGCAGGTCAAGCATTAATAGGACTCAGAAATGTCATCTCATCCATTATGCAAGTAATACATATGAAGGCATCCAGCACTAAAGAAATAAACTTGCATACCTCCGAAAAATGTTTCAGACTGCACATTCACTGGATATCTCAAGACAAAACTTACTGCTGGGCTCCCAAATGTCCTGATTTGTCTGCCAGCACTGAAAGATTGTCCGCAGCATAATAATGTACTAACTCAGATCATTTGCTTTGTACCTTCACAGCACTGTTTGTTGTTTGGGAGGAGGAGGAAAACAAGAGAGGAGGGAAACAAGATGTATGCTTCTGGAAACACACTGGACTGGAGTTGTAATGTCTGTGGCAGCTTCTGAAACAACAGCACAAACATTGTCTCCACTGCAACTTAGCACAAAGTATAAACTAAACAAAAATCTCCTTCCCCACACAGTGTTAGCAACAAAGTTAAGAGAGCGAATCCCAGTATGACCTTTCTACCTTTGTGCACTGTGACATGATGTATTTATAGGGAAAGGAAAAGCCAAAGAGGTATTTCAAGGTTGAATTTTTCAGTTGTGTGACATTTCAGCAGTAAGTGTGATCTGCTTCAATGAAGAGGAAATAAGAGGACATACTTCATCTCTGTTTGGAGATCCATTACAGTGTAGCTCACTTTGTTTGTATTTTGTGTTTGTTTTGATTATTTTTCTTTCTCTCTTTATTTCTCCTATTCTAGTGAAAGAGCCAGCTGAGATATAAGTATTATTCTAGGAGATAGTTTCTGATGTCTTATTATAGTATAATGGAGCTAGTTCTATGGTAGGAGACATAGGGAGATTTTTCCTTCAAGATCTTCACTGAAGCCTGCTGGTATATTTTTATGGCTTGCTGGTAAATTGTCTGTGGGAACAGAGCTGATAAAAGGCTTTCACAGAAGAGATGCAGACAGGGTGTCCAGCCGATGGATTGCTTTGACCCTTAGTGACAGTGGTGAGAGTGCTGGCCATTTGTCATGCCTAATGTCCCTCTTCAGAACCTTGCAAAATCCATCTAGTCATGTAAATTGCTACCGAACCCTCCAGCTTGCCAAGCAGTCAAGGAAATAAGGTGACTGAGAAACAGAGCAGGCCCAGATCATTGCCTAAACCTGAAATTTTCTAAGTTGAGCTGTTCTGGAGTAATGGCATAAAAATTTCCAGATCGGGTCTTTTCACTTATATTTCTAGTGCCCAAATTTCAGAAATAGCTCATGAGACTGCTCACAGACATAATCAGTATGCCTTTTTTTTGCTAGAAAACGTGCATGAGGATTCTGAGGCTTGAATGAGAATTAGAAGAGGTTAAGAATACTGGAAAGAATTAGGAACTCAATTCAGAATAACAAGAAAAATACTTGCAACAGACACAAGATTTTTTTTTAAATCAAATTACTATTTGAGTAAATTTTCATTTTTATTAATTTGTATACTATGTCTCTCATATCAGTAGCTTTATATTCCATAAAACCTTTTTAGACAGTAAGGGATGAACACAAACTGAAGTAGATAAATTCTGAACAAAATCTTGTGTTCCCATAACCTTACTGACTACTGTTTGTTTCCAATAAGACCAGTGACTCAGAAGACCAATCTCCAAAATGTAATGGTAACTTAAACTAATTGATGGTACTTAATGTGAACACAAGGATCTTAGCTCCTATGAAGATAATTGCATAATTGTAATAATACATGTAATTATACTTAAGTATCAGAATCTGGACATTTCTTTTCTATTCCTTTCCTGACTTCTGTTGTCTCCGCAGCTTTTCCACTTCCTGCCCTGAGAAAAATATAAGTCCCACTATAGAACTGCTAGTAAAACATTGTTTCATTGTATGCAAATCAGCAATGATTCTTGGATGCTCACAGTAAAGAACAAGGCATCTAAACTGCACTTCTGCTGTTACAGCACATAAGTGTACCTTCAAGAAAAGTCTATAGTCATCCAAAGTTAGCTAAATCCTCCTTTGTGTAGGAGACTGCTTGAAAATGGGTATTTTTCCCTACCCTTTACTTCGACTGTTGAGGGCTCTGCCAGCACTAAATACATTCACTGGTCTCTGTCATTCGGTTTGAATTGGTTGTTCTGCAGGTTCTCAGGTAGTCATAGCAGATCAGCTGGTGTTGCTGGTGACTGATTGTCTGATAACCCTGGAAGTTGAATTGGTGTCTGATGTGGAACACCTATTTTGTGTACATATGTCTGTAAGAAGAGCAAAGCAGCTGATCCCCATGAAAGAAAGAAAACCAGAGTGGAAGGATAGGCTGGGATGCTTGGGAGAGGATGTTGGCCAGCACACTGAAGCCTCTCGCTAACACCAGCCATCGTGGCATTCAGTCCATGAAGGTGAGGTGGATGAGGACCTGCACAGCCCACACCAGAGCTTGTGGCTGCATCTCACCATCAGGAGAAGCAGGATTGGACTGTGGCTTGAACAGTCACAGATATGAAGGAAGGAGGCAAAGACTACTTGTCATGTGCTTGCATATAAGAAAGTTGAAAGAGATATTTACAGGTGTTACCAGCCTGGAGAATTTCAATAATAAAATTGTACTCAAATCAGTGATTTTTTTTTCCTGTTATTGTTATTTATTTGATTGCCATTTTCCTACTTCAATTTGCAGCACATTAAGGACAGGTTTGCAAATTTCCTTCGACACTACAAAGGCTAGATTATTTTTTGTTGAATAAACCCTAATGTAAAGATTTTTATGCAGTCACTGAACTCCAGGAACTGTAGCTTTAAGAAAGATTTTACAGCACACTGGCTATAAAAACTTAAAAGGTGGAATAAGCAAATTTTTTGTCTTTGTGTTTTCTCTCTTTTCAGGGCAGGTAGTCCAAACTGAAAGGCAAATCCTTACAGCTCTGGAATTAGTAATATACAGATAATACTATAATCCTGTCAACAGTTTTATCTTTTGCACAATTTCCTGTATCAGCCAGCAAGTACTGTTTTAAATTTCTCCACAATGTCTTTTATTATCAGGTGGAACACAGAAAGGGATGGAGGGGAATAAGCAAGGGAACTTTGCCTTTCATAAATCTGTTCCGTTCAATATCTACATAACATAGTGTAAGCAATGTCATAGAAATTATGTGCTTTTAAAGAAAATATTTTTCTTCCATCTTTGATTTCTGTGATTGATTGTGGGTTGAGGTAGAACATTCATGTTACAAATAAAATCAGAGTTGAATTTGCAGGATTTGGTTTAGATCTCAATTTTATCAGACATAGGAACTAAAGAAAGAACACACAAGGAAAAAGAATATTCTTGCTGCTTTTTTTTCTGGCATCTTTTCCAAGATTATGCAGTAAGTGTGCTGGGCTATGCAATAAAGTAGCTGATCTCCATATTTTGTTGTTTTGTTCCAATTCAGTAGGTAATCAGAGTCACAGACACTTATACTATAAGAGAATCCTTAAACAGAAAGGTTGCTGCAAGCAATGGTTAGTTGTGACCAAGTTCATATTTCATATTCCTTTCTGTTACAGACAGTATCACAGACTTTTCTTTCTATAAAAAAAGGAAGAGCTGGGTTTTGGAGAAGGCAACCAGAAAACACCTACTGTGAACTTTTCTATGTATGGATATTTTCTTTTAATTCTGTACTATCAGTAGCTGAGTAAATTCCGACAAAATTTTTAAAATAAGGAGCAGCTGCCTTCAGGGAACACGCTGTGCTCTTACACATGTGGTAGCAGCATGCCCTTAAAGTGCAAGAAAACACAAGGAGCATGTTTGCGGATTGGGACAGTGAAGTTAGCACTATGCAAAACTTTCATGCTGTGCTGCAACCTATTGCACTTTAGTCAGTGTTAACAAATGTGTTTTTCTTGAGCTCAGCCCCCTCTTGTCAAAGGTTGACGGAGAGGGATGGAGAGTTTGTGCTAGTTATGTCAGTGCCACCCTTTCAGAATACTGCATCAGGAAATGCAGCATTTTAATTTGGATAAGAGGCAGACTATGAATAATCTACTGAGAATACAAAGCAAGTGGGGAGCAGATTGGAGGCAGAGGGGAAGAATTTATAATTGGCAGGACTAATTGTACTGGCATATACAGCTCATAATTATTTGGGGGGTAGGGGTATTTGATGTATTATCAACAGTGGACATTTCTTTACCAGCCTTGGTCCAATGATGAAGAAAACACAGACACCTCTTTGAAATGCGCAGGATGATGTATTTTTGGCCTGTAAGGATGACATACATTGTTCTGATGATTTTGTAGTTCCAGAAGATACAAAATGCCTGTTGCAAGAAGAGACAAAATGTCTGTCCAAGATGGGCATTTGGGAATGATGCCTAACTTATGCCTCGGATTTTCATGCAAGTTGTAACCTCTTGAAGAAAATACTTTAATACTTTCATAAATCTTAAATTAATTGGTAAATTCTGGAAGATTGGAAAAGAGCTACTGCTGTGATTATGCTAAAAAAGGGCAGAAAAATGATACCATGAATTAAAGCTTGTCAGCAATTCAGGCAAAAATTGAAAAGCAGACATGGGAGTAATTTGATGAAGAATTAAGGGATCAGACTGTAGCTGAAACCAGCAGCATAATTTTATGGAACACAAGTCTCCTCAAAGAAACCTCACTTTATTCTTACAACTCTTTGGTTAATAAAGGTACCTCCAGGCAGACTTTAATAAACATTTGAATGATAAATTCAGAACGCAGTGCTGACTCTGAGTACTTCTGGAAGTACTAATGGAGCTTGTGCACCTAAGAAGATGTACATGCCACCTGAGTTTCTTCTCTCTTTTGTGTATTCTTTGATGTCTACTAAAATGTGGGCTCATACTGAGGATTTTTTCCTCTCAATCAAACATTTTAAACAAACTGTCTCTTTTTACACCAGGGAGCCTTTTTCACCAAAGCTACAGAGTTAATAGGGTTAGAGCCTTTTAACCCAGAGAGGATTAAAAATGGTTGAACATTCCAAAATTACTACAGGTTGTGCACACACAGGCAGATGAAAAACAGAGTGATACCTGAGCCTTGTTCCCAAAGCCATGTTAGAATATTAATACTAAATAAACACACAGACAAACTGAAAAAGAGGACAAGTGAAAATACCAAATGGTACCCATCCCTGAATGAGTTGCAGGATGGCAAATGGAATAGTTATAGTGGTAGCCAGCTATAATCTTAATAAGTCAATGATAAGTTTTGTCCTTTTCGGCTACCATTTTCAGATCTATTTCTATGCCTTACATGGTGGGCTGTCTCTGGTACTACTAATAGGTGCAACTGAAGATCCAACAGGCACGTGCATGCATTCATGTGTGTGATGCTGCTATTCAAGTTGTGTCCGGGGCTTGACTGATGAAAGTTACCAATCAGGTGTAGGTCGCAAATTCACATGAAGTTTATCACGGTTTGATATTTGAAAGTGCTGATGTTGTGATTGCTCGTGCACACTAACTACAAGAATAGGAGGGATTTTTGGTTCTTTCACCTTCAGCTTTAAGTCTAATTACTGTACAACAGAGGAACACCTTTACACTACTGTAGTTTTTCCTGAGGTTTACACCATCAGATTCATCCAAAAAAGAAAAGCCACTGACCTAGTAGTATGGTTTGGTACTGAAAAAGAATAAAATAATGCAAAAAAAGAGAAAGCTTTTAAGAAGAATAATGTCACTGAAACTACTTCAAGCCCCTGTGAAACAAAGGTTTTGATACATATACAATATGTGGATATCTTTATTGTTTGTCAGTCTTTTTTTCAGGTCTATGCCATCATTCTACATTATGCTGTCAAATAAGAGCATCTGGGACATGCTTTGTGCATGTCACAAAAGCTCAGTGTAGGTTTGTGTACAGTAACGACAGGATCACATCTGACTCTGAAGGCTCCTGTTTTCTGTTTTGAATTATTTTAGTATTTTCTATAAATTGAAAGAAATACAGGGTTCTAATTTACGTAGGAATATCAGTTCAAACTTATTCTGGTATCCAGAAATAGATGGGATTCAAAGTATATGCTGTCTTTACCAGCTAAACTATCCATGCTGCATGGCACAGAATACAGCACAGAACAGGGTTTATTCCTGCTGTTCAGGGAACTTTCTTCTGTTAATCAAATGTAGTTAGGAAAATGAAGTTTATGCCTATTTTTTGTTATTTCAGCTTTAAAGCAGATGAACTGGAGAGAAAGAGGTAGCATTTGGTCCACTGTTTCCTGGAATTCTCCATAATCTGTGTTTTCATATGGCTCCTAGGTATATTTTATTAGCAGACAATACTGCTCTGTAGCACCCAAATGTAGCCAGCCTGTGAAATGCTGCTGCTAATCAGGGGTTAATGTATTAGTGTTGGCAGGGTCCCAGTGGATTTCTTCATGTGAGTCACTAGTGACAGTCATCCCTGCACCAAACAGACATGCTGGAATGCATTATGCAGGTGCCAGTCACTGGAAAGATGCTTTGCATATAATGAACCCAGTTTTCCAGGCCAGAAGCTGACAGAAAGGTATTTATTATTCAAAAGAAGACATATTTTAGTGATACGTTAACTCTTTTGACTGTGCTGTGCAAAAAAAGGAAGAAAAGTACTTAATACTATATTCGACCGAATTTCCCTTCTTAAATTCTCTTCCTCTCTCCATAACCTTTTTTTAGTGTTTTCTGAGTGAACAGATATTGCCAATGTCTGCTTGGCTTGTGCTGTCACAGTAGATTAGTGATGTCAATGAACTAGACTGGCTGTTTTTTTCCTTCTACTGAAATATGCACTGAATACAAGGATGCAGGAATTGTCTCGTGGGGGAATGGGTGGGATGTGGAGGAGTTTTCTTGATGGTTTTGTGTGTTGGCCTGCACCAGGTTCAACTCCAAACTGAGTAAAATTATATGCAGTTTCTTCAAATTTTGAGCCCTAAAGAAGGAATTTGCATAGTGGGGAGTCAGCTGAGGTGCAGTGGGGAGTCTGCTTTTAAAGATGGGGGAATTGATGGAAAGGGAAACTTTGCCAATAAGGGACAGTTCTGAGGAAAGTTTCAGCAACACAGAAGCTATCTGGGTTTTTATTCTAGCCAATATCTACTGTTTCTGTGCAGCTTCTGCATGACTAGCCAAACATCTCACAAATTTTAACAGCCTATACCTAAAAGGAAACCTCAGTGCTAAACTTCCTCAGACCTTCCCTTCAACTTCTTTTCCTCCCTTTCCCAAACTGAGAGTCAGGCTTTCAGAATTTTGACACTTTGTCCTAACTACACTTTCACTTTGAATCACCCTTATCCTTGGGTTTTAGTTGGTTTTGGGTAAGTGTTCTTTTCACCACTGTTAATCTGTAAGTGAAATGCTTTCCTTACTTCTTACTTTTTCAATTTTTTTCCTAACTCTCCAAAGACAGTAATGAGAAAGATTTGGATTTCCTATTCTGTCGCATGCATCACTTTTCTCTGGGTCTCACTGAGGAATATTGCTGTCTTCATGGCTCTTGTCAGAAGACAAAACATTCTTCATACTTGGAAACATTGCTCCAGATTTTCTCTGTGATAGACTGTTATGTTAAGTAGCATGTATCTGAAGAAATAAGGATGATATGGTATCTTGACTAGGAAATTAGATTAAAACTTTTCCTAGTACTTTGGTTTATTGTCAAAGTCAATTTTTTTTTCCAAGGGAAAAATGTCACCCTTGCCATAAGAATCAGTCTACTAAACACATTCCAAGTATGTCAAGTGTGAACAGAGAGTTTTTGATGCTTAAACAGAGTGTAACCAAGCTGAGCTCTTCCAGGAAAAAAGATCTCTGGCTGCTGACAAATCTACTTCCTTAGTGTTTCCAATATTCTCAAATGCATACTCTTGATGATGCATACTATTATGAGAATTATGTACTCTTGACAATGAGATGCAGCCCAGAGTTGATGAGATGCATCCCAGAGTCCTGAGGGAATTGGCTGATGTAGTTGCCAAGCCACCTCTCAATGATACTTGAAAAGTCATGGCAGTCAGGTGAAGTTCCAGGTGACTGGAAAAAGGGAAAACACTGTACCCATCTTTAAAAAGGACAGAGAAAATGGCCCTGGGAACTACTGACCTGCCAACATCAACCTCTGTGCCTGGAAACACGATGGAAGAGATCCTCCTAGAAGCCATGCTAAGGCACATGGAAAACGAGGCGGTTCAGGACAGACAGCACTTCACCATGGGCAAGTCCTGCCTGACCAAACTAGTGGCCTTCTATGATGGAGTGACTAGATCAGTAGACAAGGGAAGAGTGTGATTGTTTTACAGGAGGAAAAGGCCAAGGTGGCATGAATCCCTCTCTCCTTCCCTCCCTCACAGCAGTGTAGGAAAAAAAAAAGAACAAAAACAAAACTATGAGAGATAAAAAAAGTTGGAGGCACAATTTTACTGAAAAATAAAAATAAATTAGCAATAAACACTGCAATCGAAAGAAAAATATAAGAAAGAGGGAATGGTTTAACCAACACAAGCAAGTTGTCATGTTGTCCCTCTGGAACAAAAGATAAGATGGCTGCCAACCCCTGGCCCCCTGGAATAAAAATGGGACAGCAGGGGCTTATGGGATGATTCTGATGGCAGATGGGGGGGTGCTGGTGCTGCCTGGAGCAGCTGCTTACCTGCGGTGGTGGTCTTCCTGCTCCCTCTCTGTGGCAGTGGTGGTGACGTTGGTGAGTGGAATTCGGTGCCACCCTGGTGGACTGTTTTTCGGCTCAGCTGGTTAGTACTGTTGCTCCAGGTCCTTGCTACACTGTGGTGTGGGGAAATGGTCCAACTGGGAACTGTAAAACTGCGTCCCCAGCCCCATTGGTCTTGGCTGCCTCTCAGAGCTTCAGCATCACACTCTGGCAGCAGCCCCACTGCCTCTCCTCAGCCCCTTGTTCCGCAAAAACATCTTAGAGGGATGGGAAACAATGGCTAGACGTGGGTTGCCATGTCCACAGATCCCTTCACTGAAGTGAGCCAGATAAAATGGCCCCACTTCTGTTTCTGGACATGGCATTTCCCCTGCTGAAACCACTCCCATGGCTATGATGTAAACTGGACTTGTATAAACATCACTGAAAACTCCAGCCCCTTTTCTCTGTTCCCAGGACAAAAGGTTACAGGTATCATTTATCTGGACTACTGTAAAGCCTTTGACACAGTCCCCCACAACATCCTTCTCTCTGAATTGGAGAGAGATGGATTTGATGAGTAGACTGTTAGATGGATAAGAAATTTTTTGGATGGACGCATCCAGAGGGTAGTGGTCAGAGTCTTGATGGACATCAGTGACAAGTGGTGTCCCTCTGGGGCCTTGTGTTGGTTTCGCATGGCCTGGTTTTTGGTAGCAGGCAGGGGACGGAGGTGGCTTCTGTGAGAAACTGCTAGAAGCTTCCACCATGTCCAGCAGAGCCAATCCCTGATGGCTCTGAAGATGGACATGCAGCTGGCCAAGCCTGGGCCAGTTAGAGGGGCTGGTAATACCTCTGTGATAACTTATTTAAGAAGAAAATCAAAACAAAGTGGGGGCACAGCTTTTTTCTAGTTGGAGAAGAGGAGGAGGTGAGAACATGTGAGGGAAACAACATGGAGACACCAAGGTCAGTGAAGAAGGAGCGGGGGGAAGGTGCTCCAGGTGCTGGAGCTGAGATTCCTCTGCAGGCCATGGTGATGACCATGATGAAGCAGGTTGTCCTCCTACAGCTCATGGGGATCCGCAGGGGATGCAGAGATCCACCCACAGCCTGTGGATCCATCCCATGCTGGAGCGGGTGGATGCCTGGAGGAGGCTGTGATCCAGTGGGAGACCCAGTGGAGAGAGGGGGCCCCTGCTTCCAAGCTGGAGCGGCCTGTCCTTGGAGGACTGCATCCCATGCAAGAGTGACCCATGCCACAGCAGTTTTGGGAGGACTGTTTGCGCATGGGAGGGACTCACACTGTGGCAGTTTTGGGAGGACTGCTGCTTGTGAGAGTGGAACCACACTGGAGAAGTTTGCGGAGAAGTGTCTCCCGTGGGAGGGACCCCACGGTCTCACAGGGGAAGGACTCCTCTCCCTGAGCAGCAGCAGAAGATCTCGGGTGACGAACTGACTAAAACCCCCATGCCCTGTCTCCCTGCACTGTCAGTGGGAAGGAGGGAGGGGTTGGGGGAAGAAAAGGTGCTTTTAAGAGCTTCTTTTACTTCTCATTATCCTCCTCTGACTTCGTTAGTAATAAAATTCACTTTGTACCTTTAAGTTGAGCCTGTTTCGTCCTTGGAGTGCTTTCTTTTGGTCCTTAACTCATAAACCCTCGTTAATTTTTTTCTCTCCTCTGCCCAGCTGTGGCAGGGGAGGATGAGTGGGTGACTTTTGTGGGTGCCTGGCGTTTGGCCGGTGTCAAACCACGACAGGCCTGTATTTGGACTGGTGTTATATAATGTCTTCATTGATGGTACAGACAAAGGAATCGAGTACACCTTCAGCAAGTTTGAAGATGACACCGAGCTGAGTAGTGCAGTTGTCACACCTGAAGGATGCGATGCCATGCAGAGAGACCTGGATGAGTTTGAGAAGTGGGCCCACAGGAATTTCATGAGGTTTAACAAGACCAAGTGCAAGGTGTTACACCTGGGTTGGGGCAACCCCTGCTATCAGCACAGGCTAAGGGATGAGGAGAGCAAGAGCAGCCCTGCTGAGATGGACTGGGGGGGTGCTGGTGGATGAAATATTGAATATGAGCTGGCAACATACACTTGCAGCCCAGAAAGCCAAATGTGTCCTGGGCTGCATCAAAAGCAGTGTGGGCGCAGGGTGAAGGAGGTGATTCACCTGCTCTGCTCTGGTGAGATCCCACCTGCAGTGCTGCTTCCAAGCCTGGGGACCCCAATACAGGAAGGACATTGACCTGTTGGAGTGAGTCCAGAGGAGGACCACCAGGATGATTAGAGGGAGGAAGCACCTCTTCTGAGGAAAGGCTGAGAGAATTGAGATTGTTCAGTCTGGAGAAGAGAAGGCTTTGGGTTGACCTAATTGGGGCCTTCCAATACCTGAAGGGAGCCTGCAAGAAAGATGGAGAGAGACTGCAAGAGCATGTAGTGATAGGACAAGGGAGAATGGCTTCAAAATGAGAGTAGGTTTAGATTAGATGTTAGGAAGAAATTCTTCCCTGGTGAGTTTGGTGGGGCATTGCAACTACAAGTTGCCAAGAGAAATTGTCCATGTCCCATCCCTGGAAGTGTTCAGGGCCACATTGGATGGGGCTCTGACCAACCTGGTCTAATGAAAGGTGTCCCTGCCCATGGCAGGGGGGTTGGAACTAGATGATCTTTAAGGTCTCTTCCACATCAAGCCATTCTACAATTCTATGATTCCTGACTGTGTCTATGGTTGAGTTAAATAGAGTTACTGTAGCTTCCACTCTAGTACCTCTGACCGTAGTAGATGCTGGACCAAATTCTTCTAATGTTGATTTCTGTTGTCTCCAATTGAAATGTTAACTATATGGTCGATAGCAGCATGCCATTTGTTACAGGCACCTTTTCAGTCTAGGTTCATCTCTCCACTATGTCAGTGAAGACAAGCTGTGTAGCCTTGATGTTGCAAGTCATCATGTTGTACTCATCAGGAAACTTGAATTTATAATGCTCCAGGGCAAATCAATATCAGACACATACCACCCCTTCTTCCCAGGGAAACAACCCCCAGTACAAACCCCCCTAAACTGCACCTGTGCTATGAAGAATAAAGCCCAAGGTCAAAGAGATTTTACAGTGCCTTTGATTCTGCAGAATGTGTTGACTGCTGCTAATCAGTGTTTGGGAAAATAGCGTCTGTTCTATTAGCCAACAAGAGGCAAGTTTTTTATGTCCTCAGAAATAAAGCAAGCATGTAGCCTATGTCCAGAACAAAATAAAATTGCAAACAAATGGGGACATTTAAAAAATACCCACTAATAATAACGAGGGTAAGTATTCTAACAGAATTCTGTCCTTGGATCATAATGGAGAACAAACAGCAACATAAATTGAGGTATTAGAGAGAAAAAGATATCAAAAGAGTTGTTTGAGAAAAATTAAAGAAACACTTTTAGTCACGAGATATTGGAGCAAGTAGGAAAGCTCTGGAAAGCCAGAGGTAGGTAAGATAAGGAAGAAACTGATTGGAAACTTCACCTTCATGACCAGAAAACTTTCTCACCTTTGGTTGCTCAGCCTGATTCCAACATGTGGATGCCTGAGCTTGAATTGCTCTGTAGTAATTATTTTCAAAGATTTACGTTAGCAGCCCTGTAACCTGAGCAAACTTTGTCCTTAGTTGTCTACAGACACCCTTGGCCAGCCTGTCCACAGACTCCTTGTATTTACAGCTGTGTGTACACAAGAAGAGAACAGCATAGGCATAGTCTATAGATAAGGCTTTAGGTACAGCCCACCTGAGAAATTATCCATACTCTGAACACAGAAGGATTTTAACCTCAGAAGGATACAGAGAAAAGCAGTGGTGCAATTGCAACTCCCACTCTGTTTTATTTATGCAAACTGCACTGTCTCTGAAAGTCATGAAATTTCCCAAAGGAACTTCTTATGTCTCACCACTTCAAGGCATAGGAGATGAAATGTTCTTTGGCTCGAATGAGGCTGAAAGATAAGGAAGCACTGTGAATCCGCTGTGGAAGGAAAATATCAGTTGCCATCAGAAAACTCCACTTTGACCGTCTTACCTTATGATTTTCTGATCATCCTTTTCAGAGATGAGCTGTAGGATATTTTATTGGTCTCTTCCAACCTGATGCTGAAGTCTGCATCAGATGAATTGCTGTAGCTCCATCTCATTAGGGACGCCATAAACACGTGTAGATGTGTTAGTAGTCAGTTGAACCCTTTGCAGAGTCTTCTGTTGTTGCTTCAGTCTGATGTGGAACAAGATGTGTGTCTCTGCTCCAACAAGATTGGTCTGGCAAAATGGGAACCTTGCTAAGATTCAGAATTTGCAGTTTTCATTAGTGAAAATGAAGACAGAAACAAAGATTGCAGTTTTGACATCCAAATCTGGACTATGCTAATTTGGCTCTTTCCTGATTTCACTGACATATTTTAAAGGTCCCTTTTCAAGATAAGCTATTAAAATTACAGAGATCATAACATTCTTAATGAGATTCCCTTTTATTGATTCACTTTAGAACTATGTGCCAGATTTTTAATGTGGATATGTGCCAGCCAGTGCAAATGTAGTAATGTTAGCAAGTCAAAATGGCCATTGACTAGTAATTTTTTCTGTATATGCTGTAACCCTGCGAAATGCATCTTAGGAAGTTACTTTCAATATATATGGGCAAGTTAGTGTATTGATTTTCTTCTGGCAACAAAGCTTGCTTCTGATTGTAATGTTACTTCTTTGTCAGACAGACTTAGATTTAATGCATTTGAGATTCAGGTTTAATGAGGTCTCATTTGTCCAGTTTACTACATGTTATCGTATCAGCCAATTAAGTCCTTTTTTTCTGTTTTGGCCCTAGCATCTCAGGGGAAATTTCTAAGAAGATTGTGGGTTGATGTGGGTAATCCAAAATGTTACTGTTTTCTATATCTATGTATGCCCAAAATTGATACTGTCTCTTAGGACCCTGTAGCTGGAAAACAGAACTGGGATCTCAGGGCAGGTGAGGGGTTACCGCAGTCCCTTTAAAAGGTGGAAGCACCAGAACTGAACTTTCTGTCTTGCCTGGTGGTCTTTGCTCAAAGGAGAGACTCCACATCAGGTTTTTTTCCCTTTTTTGTTCCTCCTTTGTGTTTTGGACTGCTTTGGGGTGAATTCCGCACTGCCTGCCTTCAGGGTCTGCCACGTCAGGGAGGATTGAATGACCCTGCTCCAGCCCGAGTCACTCCATTCCACAAACAGGTCCTGGCCAAAGCGCGAAAAGCACTGAGTCTGAGAGCTCCAGCCGATTGTTTCCATTGTCTCCTGCTGTGAGTTCTAGCCCCTTGATCTGGACAATATCAGTCAGAGCTCCAGCTGCCGGAGAGGTAAGCATGATGGGGAAGAAAGCAGATGCCATCTTTCCTTTGGTCTTTTGAGCCACGCGCTAGGCTGTAGAGCACCATCTTGTGTGAGGAAGGGATTATCCCACCATTTTGGGTTTCTTTATTCCCATGAGGTTTGTGCAATTAGCAATTTTGTATCTAGTAATTGTTTACTGCTATGTTTGCCTGTTGCTCTTTCGCTTGTCAGTAAACTTATTTTTTAACTTCTATCTACTCATATTTGTTCCTTATTGATGGAAAGGGATTCGTTAATACCATGGGGCAGGCAACCCATTCCAGGTTGTCTACCTTTTAAATTGTCTCAAACCAAGACATTGGTGCAAAATGTCATCTTGGGAAGGGGCAGAAGTCTCCTTGTCTTCAGCAAGACCAGCACAACATTCCAGTTGTTGTACTCGGAGCAGACAAACCTTCAAAGCACCACCAAAAGTAAACAGCTGTGAGCAGAGGAAAGAAGACTTCATTCTTCAATGCACCGACCAATGTGAGTAGTAGGGGGAATGAAAGGAACATGGAAGAAAAGACATGTTTGAGGATTGCTGAACAATGCTGATCTTAAAAAGCATCGTAAATAGAGGAGAAAAGAAGTTTTAGAGAGGAATACATGTGGATCTCTTTGTTGTCATTGCCAGCAGACATATATGTGAAAATTGTCAGTCTTTTATATTCTGATAAATTAATAAAAAGCAATCCAACCAATATGTCAGCTCTTAATAATATGATACATCTAATTATAGATAAAATAATAGCATAATGAGATCTATGCCAAAGGAAAAAAACCTGCTGTTTTAAAGAGAGGCTGCTTTGTTGTCTGAAGTTTTTTATGTGAGATTAATTGGCGCGGACACATCTGTCTGATAATTTTCATGTAATGTATGCACATTCAAAAAATGAAGCAAAATCATCTCTTTATTGCTGGTAATAAATGTTAGTGAGTGCATTTTAAGAATTGTCATTATATCAAACAAGTGTCCAAAGATAAATGAACTCTAATTTTTTCTTCCTTTCGCTGAATAGCTCATAGTACATTTAAGAAAGCAGACAGTAAAAGTGGCATAAATCATGTTGCACATTATTCTACTTGTCTGTGACCCATCCCAGCATAGATCTATACCCCTTCCTCTGTATTGCCCTACCTATAAACACAGTTTATAGATCACTGCTTCTGGTAAAGGTATGGGTGCCTATGAATTAATAGAAACAGGAAGCATTTTTGGAAACCAGGAAAGTGACATTGAACTGGATATGCAAGCTGAGATAATGGGCTGAGCGGCTTTTGTGGCAGTCTGAAAATGCATAGTTTTTCTATTGAAGGAGTGCAGAGAAAGATCAGGCAGTGGCCCATCACTACATGTGAAATCACAGATTAATTTTAAAAACCATTTCCCTATATCTGAAACTTAAATTGAAGTAAATTGCTTCCGTGGTATAAATTAAATAAAGGTTTTCCCTGTGTAAGGTGACTTAGAGGAGAGGATTGTAAGATTTCTTTTATTCACAGGTTTTCCAGCACTTAACAGGTGCTATTGGGAAAGCCATTGCACTTCCCAGGGTTTTAGTTTATCCATATTAGGAGAAGATTTGTTTACCTTTCAGAACATTGGATTCTTAAAAGCATGACAGATATTTTTCAGTTTGTTCTTGTCTTCCTAAGCTGAGTTTCTAAGGAATAAAGTGTAAAATCATTGCAATTATAAGAATATACCATAAGAAATTCTTCAATCAGAAGAATAGAGAGCAAAGTAATGGTATTGAGAGTGTTTTAAAAAAAATGATGCACTGGTTTTAGTTCCCTGTATTTCTGTTTCTTCAGTACCTGAAAAAGACCATAGTCTCTAAGTCTTTCCTCATTCACATAGCAGTTGACCACAGTGAGACCAGACTTGAGTGGATGATTTAATTCAGTGTGTTTATGGCAAACCTCACTCTTATTCAGTAATTCTAGCTTATGGTTTACTTTACCATCAGTACTTGACTCTAAACAGCATAGACATGGAAAAAAAGAAGGCAGGTTATTTGAAATCCCTTTTTCTTCCTTTTTTTAAATTTTTTTTTAACAAAATCAGTGGTTTAACAGAATATTCCTTTAGACAGTTATTAGCTATTGCAAACTGATAAGGGGCAACTTAAGGAGGAAATAGTGTTGGAACATTTAGACAGCATTATTTAAAGTACATTGAAGTATGTATGACCTGAGTTTACTCTAACCACTTGCTCACATCTCTATATTCTGGCTTTTCATTATATGTGACAAGATTTATAGACCCTGTCTGCTGCCATTAGGCTCTGATGCATTGTTTTACCAGCTATAACACAAATAGCATATTGATGATTTTTATCTTTGTTTTTTTTTCCTTTGTAGTCGGTTATTTTGTAGTTCAAAATCCTACAAAGAAAAGTAAAATTGGTATCACTAGAGCCTCGCTCAGCAACCACCACCTCAAATCCAGGGAAAACTCAATGCACTTCATTATGATTTATATCTGCTAATTTCCATCTGTTATACCTTTTCCTCAAAAGGAATACCTTTCTGAAACACAGGTGCCTCAGATAATATACCATAAAGTAATTTTTTCTTTACTAGTTGGGAGACTAGTATTCTTTTGTCACAGGTTTAGCTTGTTTTCTTCTTTTAGCACATACGGCCAAACGTTTTTGTTACTCATGACATGCTTCCTGGTTGTTTTCTGTGTTTGCTACCTTTGCAGTTCCAGTGTTTCCTACTCTTTCAAAGTTCAAACCCAGTATTTTTTAAAGGTATAATGCACACTTTCACACAATATCAAATGTGTGAAATATCAACACATAATATTTTTTTCTATAACTATGCTGTCATCATAGCTACAATATAGATGATATCTAGGATGGGGAAGGAAGAAAAAACATCACTATGCACCAGCTATTTAGCCACCATTACCAAGGGATGATTGGGCAAATCAAGGAGATTTTGAAACTGAAAATGTCTCTGCTTTGGTCTGCAGGTGAGCTTTGAGCCCTGAGTGTTCTGCCTGTTTTTTTCTTGAGTCAGTGACAAGATGAGGTGGAAGATTCAAGCTGTTTTAAAGTTGGACAAGAAAACTTTATTATGAGGTGAGAGTACTCTATCAACAGGAAAAACAATTCAATCAGAGGAGATGACTGATGGCTCTTTGACTTTGACCAAGTTACCCCGTGTAACGAAGTGAAGTCAGTTCTAAATGTGAAGGTAATAGAGCAACTAAAAGCTAGGGTTTTTCTTCATGGGGCTGTCCCAAAATATATTTGCTGAGACAACAAACAAGTTTGTATGTCTGATGGGTGATGATTGCATGGAGATTTGTGTTTTTTCTGGAGAAATCTTTACTTATGTCCTTGTAAGAAATGCAAAAACTGTATTTGGGTATTTGACACAAAATGCACGTTTTTCTCCTTGTTTCTTCGAATTCCACAATCTAGTGACCACCAGTCACTCCTGAATGCTACTTACCATCTAGCTGAAGTCTACTTTAGTTAAAAGATGTAATTAAAATACTTTCAGTGATGGGGCTGTCTGCTTTAGGAATAAGTTTGACTCCAAGTATGTACACAAATGCTTTCAAAAGTCAGAGTATTTGTCCTTGGAATTTCATCTACCAGCCATTAGCACACTGCAAATAGGATCCTCCAGTATATATATATATAAAATACTTTTTAAACATATATTCTGAAAGTCAGTAGTGCCCCGTCTTTGATTCTTGTTCCATGGCTTCATACATATTTTACAGAACTGTTTTTCTTGAAATCTCTTTGTTTTCAGCAGAACTTTTTTTCTGCTTTCAATTTCAAACCAATTTTTATCCCAGCTGAGAGATATCTTTTCCAATGGTTTAAAGTTAACTGTGGTTTTCATATCTTTCAAAACTACTCAGTCTTTGTATATAATTTCTTCCCTAATTCTGAAACCTTTTGGTTAACTTCCTGATGTACATCCTTCTGATGTTCTGAATTTACTTGAGAAGGTATTGGCCTGCCAACTTCTTTAGATCTTTCTACAGATCTTTCTAAACTACCAAAAACATTGCTAAAGAATTCTTCCTGTTCTTCCTGAATTCTTTACAGTTTCATGGAAATTCGAGTTTTGCATAAATTGTGCATGTTTTATGCCTTGAAGATTGTCCACCTGTATTTTGGGCTGTGTTGGTTGCTGGTTTGCTTAGTATTACAGATATTGAGAAGTTTTTTCATAATTTCTTAGCAAGCCACTTGTTGCTCAAAGGATGAGGACCTTTCTCTTCTCTCTAAAGATAACTAGACCTTGCAAGTACATTTTTCTGTACCAAAATGGCAGAACAACAGACATAAACCTCAGAGATGGGGATTTATGTGCAGTTGAAAATGAAAAATTCGGTGCATTCTTTTCTGACATGGGTGTTAGCACAACTATTTCTGTCCATGTGGTTATGGCAATAACTCTGGCAGTCTCTCAGTTCAAAAGCTACTGAAATGTTGATCTCAAATAAAGCTTTGTGTACCATTTGTGTCAACAGAGAAGAACCTTTCTCAAAGTAGTACTGATAAACTGGAAATAGAAAAAGGTAAATAGATGAGGGTTAAAGTAGAAGAGATAAGCAATTTTAGCATACATTGCAAATAAATCTTTGCTGAAGGGAAAGGTTGGTCTTGGTGAGGGCTGAGCAGTAACAGAAAGAAGTTAAATCAGACCACTTTCAAAAACCCTGTTATTCAATTTTGCTTATGTAGGCCATTCACTGTTAGTTGAAAAGTAGTGCTTTTAGATGAGATGTAACCTTACGCAGTGCAATAAGCAGGAAAGCTATATGTAACTACTAACTCAATCAGTATCTTTTTCAACTGTGATACAGCTATTTCACCAATTAGTACTTCTGATAAATCAAGACTGGATGGCTTCACAACAAGCGCTTAGTCGTCGTATGTGCAGTCTTCCAGGATGCTACTCGTTACGAAGCAGAAGTACAAAAGGTGAAAATGTGTGGTTAAATAGACTGAAAATAAGATTAAATTTGGGATTTTAAAACAGACTGTATAAATGTTTTTATGGTAGACATTTTTTTACAATGAGAGTGGTGAAACACAGGAACAGGTTTCCCCAAGAGTTGGTAGATGTCCCATCCCTTGAAACATTAGGTTGGGTGGGACTGTGAGCAGCCTCATCTAGCAGAAGACGTCCCTGCTCACTGCAGAGGGAGTGTTGGACTAGATGACCCTTAAAGGTCTCTTCCAACCCAAACCCTTTTATAATTCTATGATTCTACTGTATTAATTTTTATATTACTAAAGTACAAGTAATTAATCTTAAAGATGAATATCTGCAATAATGTCATAGCTTAATGGTAACATTTTTGTATGAGTAAATGACATTCTACATGATTTTTGCCAAGACTAAAAAATAAAAATCATTATTGCTACATTTCAGACTTCACATCATTCTCATGAAGCTATGACTTTTTTTATCCTTTACATTTCATTAGTTCTGGATGTAGATGCTAAGAAGTAAAGGAATTCCACCATTTCACCACTTTGAACTAGTTGCTTATTGTTATGAGTCCTTTGTGTGTTTTATGTGGGTGACAATTGCAATGTCTTAAGGTGGATTGTGGAAAAGAATATATGCTTTTGCCCGCCTTAAAAAGTCTACAAATGAACCTACAAATAGATCAGTGTAAGCAACAAAATAGCGAGGTGGGAGTTTAATGAGCCATTAAAATAAACCTTTCGGTCCCAAACCCAGCTACAAGAAACAGATGCAAGCTCCAGTGATTCACAAATGATAACACGATACCATTTAGCAACCACATTAAACATACATAAGGTTGTTTCTCTGGCAAAAGCTCCCAACAGACTATTCTGGTTTCTTATGGGAGACAGCAATGATACCAAAGCAGAAGGTAGAAAAAGAGCTTTGTTCCCTTTATTGACATGGTACATCTTTGTGAATTAAACATGTTTTTCTGTTCCTGTCCAAGACTATGGAGTTAAGTGAGCAATAAATGGAGACATCTAAAAACACAACCAAAAGGCTCCTCAACTTCTTTTTTCTTGACTCAGGTAAAATTAAATTTTGTGATTAATCTAGCCATATCAACTTTAAAAACACAAGAAAACTGGAAGAGCAAAGGACAAAGAGAAAAGGAAGTGCTTTTGGAGCAATCTACTAGTTTCTATATATGTTTTACATTTCCCTCCACCTGATTCTGCCATGGTTCAGAATCCCAATTGTGCCTGTTGTTCTCACCTTTGGATACAGGATACCAAGTTTGATATTGTCTGTACTTATTAGAATCACCAGCTGGAACATACAGTCAAGAAGTCATAAAATAGTTAGGGTTGGAAGGGATGTTCAAAGATAATCTACCCCCCTGCCATGGGTAGGGACATATTCAGCTAGATCGGGTTGGTCAAAGCCATGTCCAAGACTGCACCTTGATTGCAGTCTCCTGAGACATGTCGTATGTATGAGTCCTCACATAAATTGTGTCTACACTGTGTCAGAAGAACTTGTTCCACACTGCAAGCGACTAAGATGGCCTAGTTAAATTATGTTTAAAAGGCAGAGAAGAAAAAAATAGCAGGTTTTTTATTCTAATGATCTTTAAACCTGAGTTTAACCTGCTAACTTCAAAATAAAGCCCAAGTGTCTCATGTCCACTTCTATTTTAACAAAGTTTATTTAGATGAAGATCACATAGCTTTTCCCTTTTTTTTAATGACTCTACTATAATACTCCTAGCCTACACTGTAGGTGCGCTAGCTTTTAAATATTTATGAAAATAATACCAGCTGATCTGCTTTGTATTATGACAAGCATAATAGCTGTTACTCATTACCATAAATATATGCATAAAACTCCTTAGGTTAAAAAAAGTTCTCCTGGATGATGAATAGCTTTTTCAAATCTGTTCAAAAGCCACATAGCTCCATTTCAAATACTGAAATTTTAGAAGGGCATGTCATCTACTGTGTATAATGGAAATAGTATAAAAGGTGAAAAGAAGCATGAAATACAAAGGAGTCTGTGAAAATTTTACTGAAATCGTAGGAACACAGTAATGTGAGGTAAAAAGAAGGATGCTTACTGAAACAAAAAAAATGTTCAGACATGGTGAGGGAATATATCTAAAGTTGTTCACATTTCATATCTTTTAGTTGTTTTGTTAGTTTAATCATGGGGATGAATAAAGATGGGGAGAGAAGAAATACTGAAAATCTACAAGTGCTATATATCACAATATATTTAAAAGAGAAATAATACTCTCTTCTGTGTAAAATGCAAACGCTACAAAATAAGATCATAAAACATTAAAACTTTTGAAAGCTATGCCATGGAGTAATTTCCAGGCAGGATATTTCAAAATTTGTGAAGGTTAGCTTGATTGTGCTCAGTTCAATTATTTCTCTGCTCATGAACACAAATTTTCACACTCTAGGTCAGATCCCGTGAGTGATTTGGCAACCAGAGTAACCTAAAAACAAGTTACAGTCTTCAAATCTTCCGTTCAACTGATGTGTGAACTTGGAGTGTTAAAATAATATTTCCATACCTCTTCTGGCATATTTTCTAGGGACCTGGGGTTTTCACCTGTTTTCTCGGAACTACCAGTTCTGAGAAAACCAGTTTTGATAGAGTCGAGTATTTTTCTGTCACTGAAGCTATGGATATGAATTACTAGCACCTTTAAAGTAATTGGTCCTTTAATTGTTCTTTAATCTCATGAGAAGCTTGTAAATACAGATAACCCTGCAGGGTCAGGTGTATTAGAAAATGCAGCTGTACTTCTGTATTTTACAATCATTAGTTATGTTTTTTAGGGCAGATCGTGCATTGTCAAGTCTCCTTTTTCTTTGACAGACTGACTTATTTTAATTTTTCTTTTTAACATGATGTAGAAAATGTAGGAGACACTTCTTGCACATACGAATACCCTACCACTTAAATGGGGCTGCACCAGAGTGATTAACAGTCCCTTCCCCACATGTGTCACAGAATTGCAGCATCACAGAAGGTTGAGATTGGAGGGGAATTCTGGAGGTGATATAGTCCAACCTGCTTGTCAAGCAGGGCCACCTAGAGCCAGTTACCCAGTACTATGTCCACATGGCTTTGAATATCTCCAAGGACAGAGATGTCACCATCGCCCTGGGCAATATGTGCCAGTGGTCAGTCACACAGTAAAAAAAAGTGTTTCCTGATGTTCAGAGGGAACCTGCTGTGTTTCAGTTTGTGTCCATTGACTCTAGTCCTGTCAGTGGGCACCGCTGGAAGAGCCTGGCTCCCTCTTCTTTGCACCTCCCTTCAGGTATTTATAGACATCGATAAGATACCCCTGGAGCCTTCTCTTCTCAAGGCTGAACAGTCCCAGGTCTCTCAGCCTTCCCTCACAGTCCCTTAACCATCTGTGTGACCCTTCACTGGACTTTCTTCCATACATTCTTGTCTCCCTTGTACTTGGAGCCCAGAACTGATCTGTGGTGTCCAGATGAGACCTCACCAGTGCTGAGAAGAGGGAAAGGATCACCTCCATTGAACTGCTGACCGAAGTTTTTCCAGTTCATTCCAGGATGCTGTTAGCCACCTTTGCCATAAGGCCACATCACTGGCTTATGGACAACTTGGTGTCCAACAGGACTCCCAGGTCCATTTCTGCCAAGCGTCTTTCCAGCAGGGGAGTCCCCTGCATATACTGTTTGTGAGATGGTGCATGAAAGCTCTGTACCATCAGGGATGGTACTTGAGCTATCTACATCCTCAGAAAGTGCTATCACTTTTTGGATTATTGCTTCTACTTCTCCCCATCAGGTCCTTGGAAAAATTCCCCTGGTGATCTTGCAGAAAAAAACCCCCAAAATCTGCAGAAGAGAATTTTGCTGAGTCAATAGGGCATTTTTCTTCAATGTTTCCTTGTTGGGTAAATCTGTCTTTGGACACATAGACCTCTGCAAGCACCATGCTAACTGCAGGGGCAGATCTCAATGAAGAAGTCCATCAGTCACAAATATACCTTGAATGTAAAGGCCCAAAACTTACAAGCTAGGCATAAAACCCTATAGAGCTTTTTCCATAGAGTTGATGGAAAATATCCAGTCAGCTTCCTTAACGTCTGGATTCAGCCTTGTAGGATAAGTTACCACTGAAATCAGGGGAATTTTTCTTCAGGCAGTGCAATGAGCAGAGCTGGCCACCATGAGGCCATTCATCACTGGACACTGAGGAGCAGCACCTGGGGCTAAAGGAAGTGGAAGTTTCCCATCAGCTTTCAGCTTTGGTGAGTTTGGTGTGAGGCCAAGAGACTATGTCAGTGCTGGGAAAAAAATGTAAAATGTACTTGCAAAAATAAACAAAAGTTTTATCACTGCAATGGCAGTTGGAAATTTGTAGAGATTTTTTATTTTAATGTCAGTATTGACTTGCCTTCCCTAAAATCCTTTGGAAACCCTTTAGGAAATCCTTTGGAAAACTGCATTTACCCTTTAGCACCCAGATACCTTTTCAGTAATCTTGCAGTGACCTTTCTCCCACTTAACTGGAATACTTAAACTGTCCAGACTACCTACTGACTTGCTAAACAGGATTAGGGGAAGAAAAATAGCATTTAACCTTGTTTAGAGAAGTGAGATGTATTTCAGACAACAGGATAAGACTCAATCTATAATGGATGTAGTCAGGCTTGTACTACTCAGTCTAGAGTTAAAAACACTGGTAAGCTCTCCTTAGAGTAATGCCTCTCTCTGCTTTAAAGTGCTATCAGAGCTGAGGAGAGGAAGCTTTCTTAGGGATTAACTGCTAAGGTGCTAGAAAATTAGCTTCATTAAATATAAAATTAATTTTTTTAGGCAAGCAGCTCTATATTTAAACTGCTGTATTTTTTTACAATTTTTGCAAACAAAAGTTGTGAGAAAAATGTCTACTTTTAACTAAAATATAAGTATTGTTTTTATTTCCTTATGAGTCCTGTCCAACTAGAGGTATTCGATATTCAATGATATTTTTAATTTCACCTCTAGGTTTTAAAGAAATAACCTAATTTTCAAATATAAACTTGACTGGTAAGCAAATAAATTGTTAAGCAAATAAATGATAACACAAAAAAAAAAAACAACCAAAAGAAGACTGTATGAAATGTATGAGATGTAGTATTAATAACATCAGCACCTGACTTGACTAGATAACTCTCAACTTGTCTCACAGGAAAATGTAAAATATTTTTTGGCTTTTTTTTTTGAAAAAAGGAAAAAAATCCTGCTTCTCATTTACAAACACACACACTCACATGCACACACACAGGTATACACACATATACTGGAATCCCTATGATGTTTGGGATTGTTCTTGTGGATCCTACTTTTGCATCAGTTTAGAAAATTTTGTTTCCTCCGATAATTAATAAGAACAATAACACTTATAATTTAAAATTCTTTTTGAGTACATGATCTCTCTTTCACACCTTCATGCACACAAACACATGCACAGTGTGTAGGCAGGAAGAAAGAAGGGAACGAGAAAATAATTAAGTTGCTTTACTAAGCTGAATTTCCAGTTCATCTATATATAGTAGCAGTGAGGCATAAGCTAAATAGCATTATGCAGGCTTATGCAAATTGTTTAGGATGAAAGGGGAGCACAGGTGATAAGAAAATTAATATAGCATTGAAGTCCACCGGAAATCTGTCTTAATGTTGAGCAAGGCTCTGACTAAAGGAATAGTAAACACACCACAACATAAAGTTGTCTTTTTACTTTTAACACCCAGCAGTTGTTACCTTAAAGAGGAGGGTAGCTCCATCTTGAGGATTTAAACTCAAAATAGATCCAGTAACATATGTCCTGTTAATTTGACCTAATTAGTTGCTGCTAGTTGCAGGATTTATGTGAAGAATCTCATTACATAGATTAGAAATAAAATAGAGGCAATCTTGGCCCTTGGTGGAGATCAGCTGGAACAGCAGTTTAATGTCTGATACATGCTGTTTCTGGGTACTCTGTTCTTTGCAAGGGAGTGTTAGAGGAGGTGAATCTCTAATAAGTATCTTCTGTGACTTAGCCTTCTGTAACAAGCTTATCTTTCTATTTGAAAAGCATCATTACGAATTTTTTTAATTCCACTGCATTTGGGGATGGTTTCCGTGGGCTTATGAAAAACAGCAAAGGGCTGTATCTGTATTCCATTCAGTGGTGAAGTACAAGTATTAACTGGCAGAGAACACTCTGGTTGTCTGTAGTATGCTATGTCTTGAAACTATTGTTAGCTTTATAGTAATCATCAGAAAGTGATAAAACTAGTATAAAGGAGCAATTGTTTCCTCCAGTAGGAACTGACTACAAATTTATTTATTTATATTGTTATTGTAAAATTAATATTGTCAGTGTACTTTTCATTCTTTGACAGGAGGCTCTGCAAATGAAAATATGCAGGCTTTTAGAACACTTACTCAAGAAAAACTCCCAAATGAAACTAGTGTGAAGTTTTTCCCATATCAGAAGTCCAGAAGGGAGCCTCATGTCTGGCACTTGAGGCAGCTATTTACAGAACTTCTAATGAGTGAACTGTGATGGAAAGTCATAGAAGAGCACATTCTGAGTATTACCAATAGTGAAAACTTGACATAGTGAAAATATACATGGGATTAAAAAAATCTTGAGCAACTGACAGGCTTCATTAGAAGAAAAAGAAAGAAAAAGAAAAAAAAAATGTTTACTAAACTTTCAGTTCCTAAATTATAATACCATGCTTTAGCATAAGTCATTCAAGAATATGTGTGCTGCATAACCTAGAGATAAGTAAAATAGGAGGAGAACATATCTGCTGAATATGAATTACTATTAAATATATTTTTTAGAAAATAGATGTATCAGAAATATGGCTAGGAGTGAAATGTGTATTATAAACAGCTATAATCTCTGTCTTTATTTTTGCATACATCTGGTCTTTTTCTTTCAAGAGATTCAAGGGATTACACTAACCAAAATGTCCATCCTTATACACATTCTGAAATACATCTAAACTACATTTCATTAGGCAAACAAGAATACTATAGGCTCTGAACAGAGCCATGCTCTTACCTTAGACAATGGCAGTATTAATACAAAGAGGAACAGAAGCCTTCCTTGGGAAGTAAGCATGGCTATAATACCAGGGCTAATATAGCTGCAGTGAATATCAAATCTTCCTTTGATTTCAGGGAACAGGATCAGATTCATGTAATGTTGTTAAACACTGCCAGCACCCTGATGCTAGACATTTGCAGAACTCCTAAAACGTGAATGGAATGTTTGACCTTGGCCTGAATTTTACTGAGTTTGTTTTACAGCTAAAGGACTTTTAAGAATGCTTTGGTCGATCAGATCACCTGCATAAGAGAAATTTCCACCAAATCTGCTAACTGTTTTGGGAAATCTTCATTGTTCTACTGCAGAGACAAGTACTAAGATGTTGGGGAAGAAGGTTCAGTTTTGTTTTCTTTTCTTGGTTTTTCTGAAAGGATTTGAAAAGGAGGTCTGTGGGAACTCAAAAACTTTTGTATTTTGGCTGAGAACTGATCCAGCTTCATGTAATTTTGGTGGTTGGGCTATCTTGTTTGGGGTTTTTTTATATATTGATTGTGAAGTTGGCTCAGAAAAAGTCTGTTAATCAAGCTGACTGGGGAAGATAAAATAAGAGCCTTACTGGAGGAAACAATCCAACACAACTGTTTGGGTCATTTCTTAGCCTGGGATGGGAATGTGATTCTGAAGATAACCAATATATTGAAAGATCCACCTTACTGAAAGGAAACCAGGGAAAAGTTTGTCAGCTGTTGAAGGCTAACTTGATATTTCTAGTCTCCAGACTGCTGTGCAAAGATCCCATGGCAGCCGTGAACGAGCTGTCTGCAGACCTGGTTACTGCAGAAACATGTAAATATGGTATGAAGCCTGATACAGGTGTAATGGCTTGGCAACATGAGTTTCAGTAACTGAGCTGTTACGTCTCTGCATGGAGTTCCATGGCACCATAAGGATGTACCAGAACATTCACAGCCAACTGAGAGTAGCTGCACTGTGCCATCTTGCACACTATTCTCTGCTGAGAAAGAGTATGATCTAACTTACACATCTAAAATGGAATAACGAAAGCAGGTGCTGCAAGTGCTGTGTAGGTTTTGCACCTGCTTTGTGATTTCTTGTTTTCCTGATGTTTTTTAATCAATATATATCACTGTTGTATACCCCTTGGCAAAGTGCACAGCAGATTGTTTCGAAGAAGCTTTGAAACCTTTCCTAAGTCATTTCCATGCTCCTTACCATCCACAGGCTCATGAAGGAAAAATCCTGACATTTCTCTGAGGTAACAGGGAGGATAAAGTAGGAAGTGGTGAGATAGAGGCAGGGCCAGATGGGGTGTGGTATTTGGGAAAGCTCCTGAGAACTGTGGCTTACTAGAGAACATAACAGAAACAGTGAATGAGTTCCTCATAAAAATGCATCGACCTTCTTTCCTGAAATTTTGCCAATATAATAGTTATTAGATGACTCTAACTTTAGATGAAGAATAAATAAATCAGAGTTGATACAGTATCAATGGAGAAAATGAATGACTAGTCAAAACCTGGAAGGATCTGGCTGACCTGCTATGCGTCCATTTTATCTGGAAAGCACATTGCTTGCTCACTGAAGAGATTCATTAGTATTAATACAGAAGTTCAGTAGGTCACAGAAGTCTCATGCTCTCCTGGAAGGCTTAAAATAGAAGAGAGAGGTAACAGATTAAAATGCTCTTAATGTCAATACTTTCTGCTCAGCAGAGATCTGGAGAAAACCCATCCCCTTTCTCTGCTGGCAAATTAGCCACTTTAGCCATATTATTTTTTGGTCAAATTTCCTAATTGCTTCAGCAGCAGTCTTGTCTGACAAGTGACTTGAGGTCAAGGCCTTAATGTAATTTTGTTCTCATCTGATTTTTTTTTTTCTCTCCAAGAGATTACACAATTAGATAGGCTTCCATACAGATAGAATAGTGATTAAAATAATCTGAGTGAAAAAACACTGTGCAGTCCAACGGAAACAGAGTGAACAAAACTGCTATTGTTAGACCTGAGAAGAAGGTAAAACACAGGTTTGTCACTGAGTGATTAATATTACAGCCTAAATTTGCCCTTGAAGGACTCATCTCTGTTCTCTTAAAACTGGTTCTTGTGTGAAGAAGCACAAAGAAAAAGATAAAACCAAAAAGTGATTTTGGAGAACAGTGCTGAGGCTAGAGCCAATGTCTCCTAATGACTGAACTTGTAGGTGTTGTAAGGTTTTCACTTACTGTAGGTGGGCAAAGTTTATTTCAGCTCTGTAGCAGAAGTGCTCTAGTTAGGTGAATTCAAACTTGCAGATAAAGTTGTTTAACTGTGGAAGTGGTGTGTATCAGAATGGTCTCTTTCATTTCTTCTCCATCAGAATGCATGTAACATAAATCAAACTTTAAAATCACAACGAGTTTTAAGGAACAGTCATTATAATGCTTTTGAGACCTGCTCAGAAAATTTTCCATCAGCCTCACAGAAATCTATTCTACATTTCTTGAAATAAGAGTGTGAATGGAGTCCCCAGATGGATTTCAAATGAAATCTGTGCATGATTTGGAAAAACATACTTTCACTTTCTCAAATCTTTCCTCAAAATCTAGAAAAAGTTGGGAATCTATTTCAGAGATCCATGAGAGGAAAACACTGTTGAATTTTTATATTTAAACCTGGCCATTCCTACCATTTTGTGCTGGACCTTTTCTATCCTGCCCTTTTCTGTCCTGCCTATCATTGCTTTTCTCTCACTAGATAGATTTCTGTGGTGGCATTAACAAGCTGTGCCTGCTAGAATGAGTCTGCAGAAATTTCTCAATAGCTTTATGCAGAGTCTTTAGTCTTACTGTCAGAGACAGTGAGAAGAAAAAGTGATTTCTATCCCTGTCTCAAGATGATTGAGCATGGCATTCTGTTACAGGTAAGCAATACTAATTATGGATAAAAGATGAAAATCCTTGCAATCCTTACTCAGACAAAAATTACCACAAGAGAAAAAATTCTATCGATGCAAAACTTTCATTATGCTTAATGCTAAAATTGACCTGAATCTGAAGAGCTCTAGCTTTATGAAAGGTATTGCTTTTAAAGATGATCTCCGCCCAATGCAGGAGGCAGTGAATGCTTGAAATTGTTATAGAAGATGAAATACAAAAAGCAAGTACTGAGTTCAGTAAAGTAAAACAAGATTACAGTGAAAAATAATTACTGAATGGGGAATCTACAAGCACAAAGGAAATAAAAATAGATTAGGGGACTGAGTAGGAACTGAAACGCTGAGTAGCTCTGTAATTCGAGACTATGCTCCAAGTAAAAAGTAGTGAGACTTGTGCTTAGTGTAACCTAGACCATAAAGAGCCTGACTCTTCACAAAAATTGTTTTTCACTTCCTTGATTGTTTGAGTGACTCAAACAACCAAGACAGTTTGCCTCTTAGAAAAAAAAAAATGAAAAAACAGATAGGTTTTGCAGTTCTAAAGATGATAAAGCTGGGCTCTAATCACTCTTTCCTGTCAATAGTACTTTCATTCCCAGAGTAGTCTCTGATTACAAATGCAAGGGCATTCAGTAGAAAGAACTGACTTGGTTCTGGCCAACATCCAGAATTTTGGGGGCAATAACTACCAAAACCAACCTCATATCTTTCTTAGAAATGAGCCAGAAGTGCACTACAGTCCACAAAGTGTTGTTTATAGTTAAAAAAAAACCCGAGAAGACTACTGTCATCTCCAGCAGATAAGTCAGAAAATATCATCCTGTGTCAAGGCATTCCAGCAGTTTTATACCTGGTTATTTGCTTTAATAATATGTTGCTCTCAGACAAAGGCTTTGAGGTTTCCTCTTTGTATTTGTGGCATCAGGTGCTTAAAATTGGGCTCTTCACTATGGAGGGTATGGTGAAGTATTATGGTAAAGTATTTGCCCTGTGATGTGAAACAGTGTATAAAGGATGGCAGAGTTTCATTAATCACCGTGTGGCATTTCCATACTCTTACAGTGCCTAAGGAAGATGAAGCTTCAACAGTTCACTGCTTCCCCTTGACCTAGCAAGAATGAAGATGTATATGTTTCATACGCATCATCTTCCTCTGCTTTATGTATGCACTAACTAACCCAACCTGAGGCTGTAAGAAGCATGAAAATAATCTAAACCACAGGGTGCCTTGTAGGGAATTACTCACCTTCCATTTCCTCAGCAGCAAGCTGAGAGCCAGAAGAAAGAAATGATAACTGCTAGCATGACAACTCTTTCAGTGAATAGTTCCTAGGGCTGGGCAACTAGGTGCCACCTCTTATGCTTTGTGAGATGTGAAATATTAGTTTATCCCTCAGGATATATGAGCTCAGAATAAAGCTGAGGACAGGTGAAAACAGTGTGTGTTTGTCTAATATACATGTGACCAAAGTGAATTTATGCACCAAAGTGAATAAGGAGATTAATTTTGTTAAGATTTTCAAACACACTAGAGGTACCACAAAACAAAGGAAGCCTCTTTTTGTTTGTTTGTCAGATTTAATTTCATTTCAGCTAAACATTTCTTCCTGTTTCCAGTGCTCAGGCCAGCAAATCCAACTCCTTTACTTTCTTCTGGAAGGAAGTTACAGAAGTCTAAATACCAGCTGTATTTACAGTTCTGCAGTGTTTGAGGGTCTAAGTCACAGTCTAGGAAACCACCATGAGTTGCGTCCTGTGAACACAGAGTAAGTAATAGCCATTGTCTCAAGTGTGGAATATTTTGAATCTGTAATACACAAGCTCCAGCAATGTTGATTAATTCTCTTTTCCTGATGAGGTCTGTTCAGATTCAAAAGAATAACTGCATACTGAGTCTGTAGGGCATGGAATAACCGCAAATACTAAAATATTAATATAAAAATATGTTGCCTTAGATTATGTATCAGAGAATTTTTTAATGCTGCTTTTATATCCAGAAGTGAAGTACCAGCATCATTCAGTCATAACAAATCTTAAAAGAATCCCTGCCTACTGTTGATCTTGACACCTTTCAGCCCAAATCTGGAACCAGAATCTGACATCACTGACACAAAAATCAGTGATTAGGTCTTCAACCTACCCATGATACTAGGATTCTGCTTTGATTCTGAAAAGTATCCCTACCCTGCCCTTGAAAAGCCAAATGTTCATAACCTTAGTCTTCTATTTTGACATTTTCCTAGACCTGAATCTTACAAATGCTTGATCCAAACCTAAAAGAAACACTGGAGTCCTTTCCCTAGTCTTTGGTGAGTTTGGAATCAGTCTCATAATCCCAAAATTAGATGCAATGGTTACAAAAAAGCATACTGCAATGTATTCTTTTGTGGTAACTTGGTAATAGTGGTATGTGATAGCAGCTTTATAGGCAGAACTAGAGGGCTTTTTTCTAAAACACATCCAAGTTCTTGATGAGGCACCAAGTACAGTTTTGAGGGGGATGATATTTAACTCCTCTCACAAGAGTAACCCTGCACAGCCACTGATTGATTTGTACTCCGACAGGCAGAAGTGCTCACAGAAATGTGTTTTCTTGAAAAATTTCTCATTCACTACACTTTCTCCAACTGCTTCAGAGCTAGGAGGCAAAACAAGTAACATATTGTTTATTCAGTCAGATACTACTTTATTTCTGAAAGGAAGCAGAATTCATCTATGTAAACATATATATAAATTTACATATTTACAAATGTATTTATATTTACATGTATTTCTATGTCTTTATATGTAGATTTTGTATATTTTTATACACACACACACGTATGTATGTGTGTATATATGTGCATATCTCTCTCTATATATCTATACCTATATGTATACCTATACCTATCTGTACCTGTATATATATATGAATAGCTGCCAGGGCAGGCGGGCAGCACGGGGCTGTCAGCCATCGGGCGATGCCGGATGCACCCGGAGGGCCGGCGGGCCCCGGGCGCCCGGCAGGGGGAACGCGGGGCGCTCTGCAGGGGCGACGGGTCCCCCCGCCGTTCCCGAGTCGCTGAGCCCCGGTGGGGACGTGTCCGGCTTCCCAAGCGATCGGCGCGCAGGCGCCTCTCAATCCCCAGCTCCGGTGAGATGCTCTCGGACCTGGGAAGGGGGTCGCCCTGCCATTCCCTGCCTCCTGCTTTCTTTCCGGCCCCTCTGCCGCACTTTTCCTCCAGACCCCTGGGTCGGATTATTTTTTTTTCCCCCTAGTCGCTATTTTATTTCGTAATGTTGCCCACCTCACGGGAGCCCATTTGCTTTCCTCTGTAGCTCCCGCTGCTCCAAATAGCGTTATCTGAAAGGAGACCCGCCTGTTGATTATCCCCATCTCCCCTTTTCTGAGCTTCCACCCATCATTTGCCCCCATCCCTCCCTCTGTTTGATTCCAAACCTTTGGATGGTGTTTTGGTGTCATTAGGAGATTAACATCCCTGGAGCACCCGGGGAGGAGGAGTAGGAGGAGGAGGAGGAGGGTGGAGGGGAAAGCGAGACTGCAGGCAGGAAGGTTGGCACATTAACACGAGTGAGACTCTCCTCCCGCCGTCCCAGCCACCCCCGGCTCCTGGGTGGCAGCGGAGGGGGCGTTTGCCGGCGCGGCGGGCTGCGGACGGCGGCTGGCGGGCGCGCCCGGGACCTGCGCCNCCCCTCTCTTTTATGAGCAGCGAGGCGGCAAAGCGGCAGCGGGGGACACCTGGAGGAGCATTTCTTCCCCGGGTTTATGAATGGCACTGACATGGAGGAAATACCGTTTCAGAAAGTCAAGACCAAAAGGAAGAAGTGCTGCCACTGCTGCTGCTCCCCGCCGGCTGCCGCGGCGTCGGGAGCGGGAGCCGGGTTGGGGGACCCCCCTCCCTTGCTGCTGCTGGATGCCATCGCCTGCGAGGACGAGTTTGACTGCAAGGAGCTGGAGGCTCTCTTCCAGAGCTACAACCTAAAGCTGGAGCAGACGTCCACCCTCAAGGCGCTGGCCGTCCTCATCGTGCTCACCGCCAGCCTAGCCCTGGTGGAGCTGCTCTCCGGCCCCAGCCTGACCATCTCCAAAGGTTCGCACCCGGTGCACTGCATCATCTTCCTCTCCCTCTTCATCGTCACCAATGTCAAGTACCTGCAGGTCACCCAGCTGCAGCAGATCGTCAAGCTCACCTTGCTCTTCAGCTTCACCTTCTCCTTCCTCTGCTGCCCCTTCTCTCTCGGCGCCTACGGCATGGAGCCGCCCAGCGCTCCCGAGCAGGGCATGTGGCAGCTCATGCTGGTAACCTTCGTCTC